>JBBBDQ010000910.1:2295000-2872500 GCA_037127315.1 Ascarosepion bandense | reverse complement strand
TGAAAGAATTCAATTCATTACTGAAGAGTAATGCATAAATCGCAGAAGTAGTAACTTTTTAAAAAATTTTCCTCTCTAGAGAAAACAATCGTATGAGAGCATAGTATATTCGTCATCCAGATACAAGCCTGTTTCGCTGTATCACAACTCATCAGTGTGACTAGACATCCGCTTGCTTCTGGCCAAGATCGAAACAGTTGTACATAGGTCTGTGTTTTGAGAGTCTTTAGTAAAGAAATTTGAGAAAAAATAAAATCCTATGTTAGGAGTTTCGTTCTTTTTGCTCCCCAACTAATTTCTGTTCTCTCTAAATTGTATAATAAATGTCTCCTGCTTTCCTGCTTGCTGAAAGTCATCATCTGTTCTAGTTTTTAAAAACTCTGGTGAGCGGTCCGACCCTTTCAACTATCTGCCAATTCGCCTTCTATCTCCTTTTGAAAACCCCTAGAGGCTCTAATCAATGCTGAATTGATTCATCTTCTTTCATCACAGGGCCATTTCTCAGACAAGAAAAACGGCTTTCGTTTCTCCAGGTCAAATGCTGATGTACTGACAATAATTGCAGAAAGAGTTTATCCTGCTCGAGATAAAAACGGTGAAACTCGGGTTCTAGCACTAGACATCACGGAAGCCTATGACAGGGACTGACATACAGGTCTTCTCCATAAGCTGAAAAGTTACGTGTCTCCAGACACATTTTTGAGTTGATCAAAATCGTGAAATTGAAATTATCTTGAACCGTCACTCGTTTGGATCTTTTTGCAATAATGCTGGTGACCCCCTCACCACCACCACCATGACTCCATCGTTGATCCTACGCTAATTTTCATTAACGACCTTCATGATAACATCAGCTCTCGACTTGGCATCTACACCAAGGACCCAACCATTTACTCCTGCCTCGATTGTAAGGCTGATCATTTTGACTTTGTCGAAATGACAGCTGATGTCCAAAACGACCTCAGGACCGTCGTTAACTGAGGCCAAAAAATGGCTTGTCAATTTTAACACCTCCAAAACCAAACTTCCGTCTGTTAAACACCCGTGAGACTCCTCTCTGCCTTCTATCAGCAAGGCTGATGCTAACCTCTCGGAAAATGACTCGTTGTGCCTTCTCGGGCTAGCGATCTCAGTTGACATGAAGTGGAAAACTCTATTGAATCCACTTCTAGGTCAGCTGCTAAGAGAGTCGGTTCACTGTGTCACACGAGACTATTTTGCTCTCCAGAATATCTTACATATCTATAAGTCTACCATTCGTTCATGTTTAGAATGTTACTGCCTTATATGGTCCGGTGCCCCTTCTATATAATTAGAGATTCTTAATAGAATCAAAGGAGAAATCTACAACGTTTCTCTAGAATTTATCCTTCTTATGTATAAGTCTATCATTCACCCATGCTTAGAATATTGCTGCCATATATGGTCCAGTGCTCCTTCTATATATTTAGAGATTCTTGAGAGAATAAAAGGAGGAATCGGCAAAGTTTCTCTCCAGAAATTATCTTACATATCTATAAGTCTACTATTCGTCCATGTTTAGAATATTGCTGCCAAATATGGTCCGCTGCTCCTTCTATGTATTTAGTGATTCTTGATAGAATCCAAAGAGGAATCAACAAAGTTTCTCTCCAGAATGTCTCTTACTTATTTATAAGTCTACCATTCACCCATGCTTAGAATATTGCTGTCATATATGGTCTGGTACTCCTGCTATTTTCTTTAAACTCCTTGATAATATTCAAAGAAGAATCAGCAATATTATTGATCTTAATCTGGCGCCTCGGCGTTTGTCACTTTCCCACCGCCGTAAGGTTGCCTCTTCATGGCCTTTTCTTTTCTTTTTTAAAAAATTTTTTAAATAAATACATTCATAGTAATTGTTCGGATGAGCTCTTCGTTATGGTACCTAGACTTTATGGTACCTAGACTTTATGGTACCTAGACTTTATGAATTTAAGTGCATATCAGACTGATGTCGAGATCTCGTCATTTTACAGCTGAGCTGGCTAGATATAGCTGTAAGTTCTATGCTAACAGTTTTTTTTACCGCACTTCTCATGTGTGGAACTCCCTTTCAGCTCCATACTTTCCAGCCAATTTTAATCTTCAAAAATTTAAGTGCAATTTCAATCACTATCTACTGTCTTCTGGATTACTCTTTTCTCTTTTACTCATTATTAATGTTCTTGTTCTTAATTCTTCTACATCCTTGCGTCTTAGTGGCTTTACTACCTTTCTTGGGTTGATATCGATTAACAAAGAAAAAATGAAATGTTGTGCCGTTTCGTCCTCCGATGGACTTTATCAAAGCAAATGTACGGATTTTATTTTGCAAGAAGCATTTATAAACAAAGTAAAAATGTTGTTACTTTTTCATAATTTTTAAATGTGTGAAATGTTCATAAACTTACATCAGGCTGAGATGTTTAGATGAAATGTTTACGTAAATTATGGAGGAGGCGTCTTCCTCTATGTACCGTGTCCCTTCTGGACGTTGATGATTATGGTCTTCCAAAATGTTCTTTTCCTTTGTAGCTCTTAATAAATTTGGTTTTTTTGCCGTCTCTCCCGAACCCTGCTCCGCTACCCATTTACTTAAGCTCGCCAGATAGGTTGTGCGTTGCTTTTATATTTTCCTCTTACTTTCAGTTTCGTGAGTATCACATTTTTCAAGCCCTTCTTCTCAGAAGTCTCAAATGTCTCTGTCTGATGTTTAGTATAAAAATCTTTTTGTTGCCCTTCTCTCTAGAACTCGCCGTTGCTCACATGTTCGGCTAGTCAGGGGTATGACGATAAACCAAATCCTGTAGCAGAACTGCTGATTGGGAGATTGGAGACACCACCTGTTAACTGCTGTTGTGCTGAGGTCCACTCTGGTCAGTTGCGGTAGCCTCAGCTATGGAGAAATATTAAACCCTGTTGGAGAGGAATATTCTGTCCTACCCCGGAATGGGTATGGTCCGGTCTATAAAAGACTGTGACTGGAGTGAACTAGAGAGTCACCGTCACTAGACTGACGACTCTACGACACTGTCAGCTCTCTGCCTTCGGGTAGAGGGCGCTCTCTGCTTCCGAGCAGAAAGCAATAACCCAGTCGTGGTTCCGCCAAAGGGTAGAAGCACGACTGGGGAATAACAGACAGGCATTTTTTGGCCGGGCCATATAGCCCGGAAATCCCAGTCATAACTGACCATGTGTCACATGTTGCCCTTACTGGGAGGGACAGCTAAATAATGTCATCGTCATTAGACGAGAGCATACGTCACTAGACGGAAGCATTCTTCACTCGATGGACGCATACGTCCTAGACAGAGACATTGCCTAATTGATTGTTGTACCTGTTAACTATTCGTTGGTGTCCTTGTATTGTCTATTGGTTTATTGTACAGCGGTATAATAAATCTCTATTCCTATATCTTCAGTGTTAAGCATTATTCTTGCACTATTCTTTTCCTGTTTATCCCCTCACGGGATATAACAAACCCCCAAACACAATGAACGTATAAAAATACACTTTTATAGCCAAAATACCAAAAAATACATTCTTTTATATAAAAAAAAATACCAACGTTACAAATTTATAGTAAAATTACCAACAATACATTTTTGACCAACAATAAATTTTATGACTAACACTACATTTTACCTGTAGTTGAAACCATAAACCTGTTCTCAAAAAATGATTGCAAAACACTTTTCCCTCCTAAGTTTATAGACAGAAGCACACAAATGCCTACTGGGATTTTGTTATGGTGCCCTCCTACGAGGAATGAACTCTTTCTCTTGTTATATGTGATTACCTGCGTGACTTCCGGGAGAGCAGTCAACGGAAGCAAGTTAATGACAGCTGTTAACGAAGGCAGTTGACAGCAGTAAAAAGCTGCTACTAGTCAGGCAATAAGCAGCGCAATAATACCTTCGGACTTAGTTATTTCTATATACTTATTATTAACACTTCCTTTGGAAATCTTGTTTTTTGTTATACTAATATACTGTTTTGAACCTATCTCATGTGTCCCGTGTCTTACTTCCGGCACAAACCGGTCACTACAACTTTGCGGCGAAGTTTCGCCACAACTCCACAACAGATTTATTCCTAGTCAATAAGATAAGCCACTTGTCGGTTTCATCTGACTCAGCCCCGGTCTGTCTTTTCTTGAAGTCAAAACGCTACGTTCCTTTATCCTAAATTGCTCAACCCGAATTCTTAGTTTGTGAACATTTTATTCCTATGTGATATATCATTTCCTTCTGCATCGGCCACTCCGCTTCTTTCTTTCCGTCGTCCAACACCTCGGGAGTGGTTCAACGAACCTCGACTTTAAATTTACGATAGCATAAGCCTCCCTTTTCATTGGACAAAAAATGTTTCTGATATTAATATTGTAATTTAGGACTGTTGGGGATTCAAGCTTAGTATGTCGCTAAACAAAATCAAATCAAATAAGCATGGTCGGTTTATGGAATTCTTAGCACTCTTCTGACAAAAAACATCTAACATTTATTTTGATTCAAGTCTCTTCTATATCTGTGAGGACAATTTCCACCATTTTCTACCACATAGGATTACTGATATTACATAACATTTCCGTATTAGTTTCTTTGTTTCTTACGAAATGTTTCTATCTCATATTAAGGTGAATTTAGTTGGAATTGCTGAAAAAAAAGAATACAAAAGACACAAGACAGAGATAAAGAAACAAGTATTAATTGTTAAGGCAATAACAGAGAAGAAAAGTCCTTGCAAAACTAGTTGTGTTTGCGGCTTTAGAAGTCCAACTATGAAATGTTCTTTAACGTCCAAATAAAATAGACGGCTCTTAGAATGTTAAAAGTAGCCTCAAATAAGAAGAGGAAATTTCCTACCTGTTGTTCCTTGCTAGAACATTTGAAAAAAGAGGAAGATAGAAGGGTTTTTGCATTGAGCCCGCTAAAATTGGGTGTTCGCTGATTGGTCAAGGAAAATCGTCTTAGCCAATCAAACAGGCCCATTTAGATTAGGGGTGGGTGAGAAGAGAAATTATGTGGGAGAAGTAGTAGTAAACCCTTTTTTTATAATATTCCTTAAAACTTCGTCCATATTAATATTGTAATTTAGGACTGTTGGGGATAATTTTTTTCAACATTTAGAAAAATATATTACCTCCTATTATTTTTTGTCCAATGAAAAGGGTGGTTTATGCCATCGTAAATTTAAAGTCGAGGTTCGTTGAGCCACTCCCGAGGTGTTAGACGACAGAAAGAAAGAAGCCGAGTGGCTGAGGCAGAAGGAAGTGATATATCACACAGGAACAAAGCTGGTTTTAGACTTTTCGTGTTAGAATCACCAGCAGAGCAAAAGGCAGAAAGGTTTCGTCATTCTTAAAAACCATGTCGATAAAAAACGGTTCAGAATAATGTAAAATCTTTCCGGAGACTCTCGCCGGAAAAGAAAAGCAGAAAGAAAACCTAACGACATTGCAAAAAGCTCATTAGAACACACTTGTTGAACCACGTGGGGTATAAGCAGAAAGAAAACAGAACGAAATTGTAAACATATCATTATGATCTCCCTAGAATCCCGATGGAAATACGTGTAAGTTTTTTTATGTTTTTTGTCTATTAGGAGAGTGCACCTCTTTTCTTTTCTTTTTTTAAATAATTTCTTCTTAATTTTAACGGTTTTCGTACCACGCTCACCAATGTTTTTCCTTTCATGTTTTGAAAAAAAAAATGTATTGTGAATTTTTGGGGGCCAATTGATTCTATGTTTTCTTTTATGTTATCTTACTTTTTTCTTAAAAAGGTGCATAAAAGGAACCTTTTGTGTAAGCCTTTTAGGTAAAATGTGTAGTTTGTAGAGTGAGTGGCCATTGTTAAATGTAAATAAATGGAAGAACTGCCTAACAATTGACAAAGTTTGTAATAAACAACAGCAAGCAAAAGAACAGGGCAAAAAATAATATAAATCAAGCAAACAATCTATGCAAGGCAAAATAACAGTAATAAGGGAAAATGTTCTCAAACCAAGAATTGTGGTTGAGCAAGTTCGGATAAAGGAACGTAGAGTTCTGACTTCAAGACAGGACAGACCGGGGCTGAGTCAGATGAAACAGACAAGTGACTTATCTAATAGGCTAAGAAGAAATCCCAGTAGGCATTTGTGTGTTTCTGTCTATAAATTGGGGAGGGGAAAGTGTTTTGCAATCATTCCAGCATAGATTGAAACCGAGAGTTTTCTATCTGCTTAATAAATGTTTGTACCTTTCACATTTCACGAGTTTACAGTCTGTGTGTGTGATGGCGCCTTTTTTAATATTCAGAATAAGAAAGGTGACATTCTCTCTTGTTCCATCTTAGAAAAAAAAATATTTTGCATAAAAATTTGCATATTGCAAAATAATGTTTTTTATATGTGCTAACTCACGAAACTCAGGCTTGAATAGTTCGGAACGATGAAATCTTGTTAACATCATATAATAATTCTGCTTGTTCTTTTCTTGGTTACTTAGTTCCTCCATCCGTTACTTCACTTACTCTCTATACAAGCTTTTTCTTCCCCCCTATCTCTCCTCAGTCTTTCTCTCACCTTTGCCAAACGGAAGGGTAGTAAAGAGTTGGAGAGTAGGAGGAGAGAGCCTATAGCATTACCGTAGCAGTATCAGCTTAAGCTAGTGGTTGTAGAGTAATTGTGTGTGTATATGTGTGTGTACTGTTTATATGTTTGTTGTCGTATCCCGCGACCTAATAACGAAATTTCTGGCCTCTACACCCTTAGCCATTACTCAGTTAGTCTTTTCTGTTTGCAATGGACACAGTCATGATTTTTCAGTAATAAAAAAATATTCTCTTTCAAACTTTCTCACAAAATAGCGTACAGTATTATGGTTATGGTTTATGCATACGCCGCTTAATACAATATAAGATTACAGTAAAGTAGCTTCTATGGACATTACTTTTATAGATATTTTAATAAAATTACACTCTGTGTTATCGTTATTTTATTATCCAATGTTTTTATGTTTGAAGACGTTACTATCATTTGTAGGATGACAAAGTAAAATTTTTCCAGGAAATCATAATTATCCTTCCGTAGAAATTCCACAGGTTCTGCTAGGTTCTATAAATGTCGTTATTCAGTGTTGTTCGCAATTTTCCATGAAAATGTGCGACATTTCTGTTCTCTAAATAAAACATTGTCGCTTTATGAGAAGGGGGTTGTACATTTAATCTCATACATCAGGTGTTCGAATAATTTACATCGTAATCGGAGGACGAAAGGTGATATGGGGTATGTGTTGCATCTCTTGTATGAGTTGGTATAGGATATCTTTTACCAGTTAGATATAACTGATACAGACTATACTCTCAGTAAATGGATCGCAGCTAAAGTACATAAAGCTTCAAAATATTTATAACATGGCTTGATATGTCACCAGCCTTCAGCTCTTTAATTCGTGAAGATCTCGTCAAAATCCTTGAAAGCTTGGTGGGCTACCTTAATTACTTGGTTTTGCCGAAAACAATCGTTAGGGTGCGCTCTTTAAATCCCTAAAAAGGAAAACATGACCCCTCTCTTTCTCTTTTTTCCTCTTGCTTTCAGGTGTAGACAAACGTAGATAAAGAACGCTGCTACCGGAGAGCGTTCGCTTCCTTGGTCCTCTGTTATCTGAACGTTCGCACACTCGCACACGTGTATCACACACGCTTGTTTCAGACACACACACAAACAAGAACATGCTTATAGCTAGTTTTAATTTCCTTGGATTTCATTGTGTACACCTACAATTCCGTTTTGTTAATAATATGCATCATTTATTTTAAATTGATGTTTTTTGTTTTTTTTTACCCGGATTCACAATCATTCATTCAGTCAGTTAAGTGCCGTACGTGATACACGCTTGGGTGATCATGTCTCGAAAGAAGCATGACTGACTGGGTAGAAGATTATCCCGCAGTAGGTTGCCATTACTTTCTGCGTTAGACCGGTTGCCAGCCAAGGCTATAGAACCCAATCTGTCCTGTTAATTCATCCATAACTCACATTAGTTCACCAATAATATTTGCGGAAAAATGTTACAGAAGCCCATGAATATTTATTATAAAACGTCTCTATATCTTGCAAAAAAGAAAATGGTGACAACCACAACAACTTTCTATGCGAAAATGAAGTCAGAATTGTGTGTTTATTACTATATAAGTTTGGATGTGTTTATTAATAATATAAGTTTAGATAGCAAAATTAGGTAGTATGTCAGACAAAATGCCGAACGAACAAAGTGACTTTTTAGTATAGTTTGATTACAGATCCTTGTTCAAAAAACAAAATTTGCTGCCCGCCATCAGCGTGACTAGTCTCCTGGGGAGCAACACACTACGTCTTCGTGGCCTCACTTCTTCACCCGACCTGAAGTGGAACGACTACATTGAATCAATAGGTTGGGTCACTGTGCCGGACCAGAAAGTTTTTCTCGTCAGAATCCATCTTGCACATTTATAAATCTACCATTCGTCTGTTGCCATATCTGGTTGGGTGCTTCTGCTATTCATCTCGAGTTTCTTGACAAAATCCAAAGAAGGATCTGTCATGTAATCGATCCTCTTTTACCGTAAATGTTACCGTCACTTCTACCCAAAGAGTTTCTTTCAATGCACTCCCACAACCTGTGGAATTCTCTTCCGTTTATTTGCTTTCCTTATAGCTAGACTCTCCAAAAATTTAAATGCAACATCAATCGCCATCTTCTATCTTCTTGAATCCTCTTTATCTTTATCCTTTCCTCAATACTCCTTCTTAACAGTCTCTTCTCTCACTGTAACCCCCTGCGCACAAGTGACGGTTCCGCCTTTTTCGGATGATGTCATATGCCTTCCTCGACAATAACCATTAAGATGATTACACGTCGATTCGGGAATATCTACATTTCCACATCTATGGACAGATACGGGTTATCTCTCCTAGATCATGACAAATGGACAATGATAAACAAAAATAAGAAAATGAGATCACTGTTCGATTGATAAAATCGAACTGTAATCTTCCCAGGTATGCTTCAATATCAACACATGCGCTGACCAACAATTCAAGGATGAACAACAAGGCGAAATGATTTTTTATATAAAGTTTTAATAAGTAACAAAGTATTAAAACAAACAATAATATATGAGTATGAATAAGAGTGTTCAATGACCTGAACCTCAAAACTTATATTCGGTTACCCAACTCAGTCAAAATAACAATTTACGACAAATATCAACAAATATGAATGAATACAGGTGAATACAAATGCAAGAGATTAACACAAAATAAAATGGGGAGAACCATATAATTATGAGCACATGTGGTATGATGTTTATGGTAACATAATGTTCGTGGATATTAGGCCTAAGAATATAATAACTTATCTTCATGTCAGTTCTTTCTCTCTTATTCTACTGTCTTTTCTTTCTTCCTCTTTCTTTATATAAATTCGAACTCAAACACAGTCCACTTGAAATGTATGTATCTGTAACTGTCTGTATTTTCTTTCAGTTGGCTGTCGTATTTTCAGCATACAAATATCCTGAAATATCAGCACTCTTTATTTCTTTCTTCAAACAAGCGTCGTATTTTCTGCACTCAAACAATTCTGCGGTTTCTTCTCTTCAATATCTCTTTGTTCACACATTATCTTCTCTGCGTCGCTATCTTTCTTTCTTTTCTTGATAAACGACTCGGCTTCGCTTTCTTTCTCTTCTTTTAACAAACAGGAATCAGCATACAAATAACATTACAGTTTCTTCTTTTATCTTCTCTTCGTCGCTATCTTTCCTTCTTCCTTGCTTTAACGAATAAAAATTTGTAAGTTCATTTTTCTTATCCGGAGTTGCTTAAGATGAATTGGTCAAATTACGCCATTATCTCAAATGCATTTTCCTTTTCATTTACAAGTCATCAGCGCTCAGCAGTCGTGACTTGCTACCCCAAGATCTGATCTACAACTAATTTCCAATCTCTGCTTTCCACGTGACTTGTCTTTGGCGCGGATTCTAGCTCCTGCTGCTTCACGACCTCATGTCTAGCCTCTGTCTATTTCCTGTCTAGAGATTTGTTATTAAGGGTGTCTGGGACAATCAATCTTGACCTGCTATCCCAAAACTGACTTTAGACCATCTCCTTGTTACCACGCGGAGATCAATCTCAATATATGTAGTAGGTGTGTGTGTGGTTATCTATATCCGTAACAATGAAATGATTAAAAATAATAATAAAAAAAAATATGTAAAAAGATTTTTTTATCGTAGTTTTCATTAAATTATTTACCGGCAGAATACTTGCATGCAAAGTAAAAAATAATTTTATTCTCGACAAATTTTTGGCCATTCGTCATTTAACCAGTTCGACTCTTTTTCAGTTTGTTTTTTTTTTTTGGTCCGACATTTTGTCCATATGTAATTTTTACCTACGACAATCTGTCTGCACACGCAAAATTAGAGGGGTGTTGAAACTGAAAGGTCGAGGGGCCACATAGGATCATTACAAGGTGATGGAATAAGTGGCGTTCTTTTTCATGTTTATCTTGGGGACAGTCTCAGAAGAATGAGATATGACATCAAGAACATCCAACGTATAGAACATTCATGCTACCAAGTTGCTAAAAAAACAATCTGAAGAAATAATCACAGTAAATGATATAGACTTCCTGTCAGAGAATGAAAGAAGGAAGCAGATAATTTTTAATACGGCTGAAACAGTATTTCTGATTAGACACCTTTTAGGTACAAATCCTATATAATCCATCAACCAAATAAAAGACACAAAATAAATTGCACACCCGCAAAATCAAATTCAAACGACTACAGCATTTGGGGAAAACCCAAAGTAAAATTGCACACCCACAAAAAGGGATTCAAACGACTTTGAAAAAACCCAACTAAGAAAAATTCACAAATCAGTGTGAAAACCTAATTCTTGATTGGATTAAAAAAAAATCAAATTCACCTATGACGTATTTTCAAGCCTAAATATGAAAAAGTTTCGCTGGAGCAGGTATCATGAGAAGCTTGACTATAAAACCCACGACGCTAACCTGTCAAAGGCAGTCGACATGGGAGCGGTTAGATGACGACCTCGTGGCCATGTAACGAAAGAGAAATTCAAGAAGCCGCCTAGGACGCTGGGCACGTCACAGTTTCATTCGCCCTCACTGCCAATTTTCTTTTCTTCATTTTCACACCACGCTAAAGAGGACAACACAACAATCAAATGTACGTGTTAAGTACCACTCCTTTATTTGTTTTGCCTTCTCTTGCTCTCAACCTATCGCGACCTACCAAAAAGAGGAAGAACAAAGATTTTACATTCTGCTACTACACAACCATAAACTCTAAACTCTAAAAAGTTAAGGATATTATTTGATTTTGAAAGAGTTACTTTGTATTATTTGCTGGATAATATTTTGTTGGATTTGATTGTTTTGATGGCAACTTCTGAGTCTAAGCTCGACTGTAAGATGTATATAACTTCTTTTACATGGTAAGAGAGTTCCAGTTTTTAGTAGATGTGAGTGTCAGATATGTATATTCGATTTAGAGTCTGGATAAAACTATTTCCTCCCGTTACATTTTTCTGAAACATGGAAGCCATTCACTTATAGTTGGTTGAATATCGGATGATTTGCTAGGCATCGTTTGAGTCTCATAATAATTTCTGTTTTATTTTTTATTTTGTTTCTGAAGTTTGTATGGAGGCAATCTTTATATTGGGTATTGTCATGTTAAGGGCCTCTTTAGCTCGCTTAGTATTTCATTACTCCGACATACACCTTATGTATTTATAAAACAGAAGTAGAAATATCGTTTAAATTTTCAAATTTAAGAATGTTCAAAACTCTTCAGGCTAACTGTAAAAGTCAAAGTAATCGATGATGTAATTTAATGCCTAATAAAAGAAAGTGAGGAAATGCTATTATAGTTTTATTTTTTAATTTAGTTGTAATTATATATATGTATATATAACTGTAAATTTATCGTTGAAGATGTCTCGAAAAACCCACCGAGTATAAACGCGGAGGGGAAAAATGGAAACAAAAAAAGAAACGAACTAAGCACTTGAACATTAGTCAAAGTACTAGTCGAAAGAAAAAGCCCCGAGACGAGGAACCAACTTGCTCTGACGATCCATTTGGTGAAACCTTGGTAGGTCTGTTGGCTCTAGGTTAGCTACTTACTGATATATATATATCTATATATTACATTTGTAAATGAGTTATTACGCGACCTAGGTTTCTACCATGAGTGGTGTCTTCAGGCGATCTGCAACACACACACACACACACACACACACACACACACACACACACACACACACACACACATATATATATATATAGGTTTCATTGAAAATGACAGACAAGGTATTTTCATTTAGTTTTTAGTTTTTTATATAATTTTTCATGTGTTCGTATTTTTATTTTTATTTTCTGAACTCAAATTATATAAGAATTGTCCAAAGCTATTGGATTTTCGAACATTTTCGGCTATACTTTTAGCCATTATCAAGAATTAATTTTGTTTTACTTACCTATCCGTGATATCTTCGTTGATAATACACATATAATAACATCATCAACATGCAAAAGAAGATTAGTATGAAGGCATTACTAATAAAAAAGAAAACTCCTATGCTTAATAATATAGTGGGGTGGCGTTCTTTTAGTTAGTAGTTGTATGTTGTTGAAGATTAACGGAATTTCGCCTCGTTGTAGATAACCCACTACAAGTCATAAAAAGATTATAAATCAAGAAAAGCAAATTGAGTTGAGAAATAACATTTTATATATACACATATCAATTAAGGTTTTTACAATTAAAGTAATCCTTTAAATATGGGTCCAACGGACGTTAAAATGTTCATGGCAATAAAATGCTGAAAAAAGAATTAATGCTTAGCTATGTGGGAGCGTTTTGAGTAAGGAATGTCTTTGATGTATCCACTCCTTAGGTCAGTAAGTAGTTTTGAGACAGCGAAGAAGGAAAAGATAGGTAAGGGAGGCGAGCATAGTAAGGCGCTTGACTTCGGTCAACGGGAGATACTAATTACACTCGTCTCTCTCATGTCTGTCTGGGTCTCTGCGTCGGTCTGTCTCTCGATGCTTTCTGTATCGGCTTTTTATTTCGACTTTTTGAATCGTAGCAGATCATTTGGGAATTCACATCCGTATTTGATTCTGGGCTTCACATTGGCCGATAAATAAAATTCGCGTAGGCTCGCGAACTGGAATTTAATATTTAATTAATGTTTAGTTTTCAACCGGAAGACCTGCGCGAAGTCGGATGCGCATCGACGAGTTTTGATCATTTGCTCGTTGGTCGTGAGAGTGCAAACATCCGGTCCATCGCTTTTGCTCGGTCGGTATCACCACAATAACATCAATTATGAACACAGTAACAATGTGCTTAATTAACATACACAAGACTGACTAAGCATAAACTTTCCACAAGTTTATTTATAAGTAAAACAAGATTGATTATTCGAACACATGAAAAATTATATGAATAACTTAATTATAATAACTTGTCTGTTCCGCTATTTCATGGCTTATCAATGTGGTTAGACAACCACTCGTTTTCAGCCGGGATAGAAACACGACCGATGTGGTGTAAATCAGGGTGTCCACTCCTAAGCTATTGTCACAGAGAAAAGGACATTTTAGCGTGTTATATATACGCGGTGTATACACACACACCAGCATCCGAGAGAACTCAAGTCATGAAGAAGAGTAATGCGCAAATCAAAGAAGCCGTTACTGTTTTTAAAATTTTCTCCTCTAGAGAGCTCCAATCGTAAAGCGAGGATAATGATCAATATATATATATATATATATATATATATATATATATATATATTTAAAAAAAAGCAACAACAACTTCCAGAAATAATTAAATACTGAAGTAAAAAAAGAAAAACAAAAACAAAAAAACAACACAAACTATCCTTATTAAAAGAGATAAATCCAACAATATATATCAAATAAACACAAGGAAATATGAAAAATAGATAAATGAGGAAATCACAAAATCTTATAAAACAGTCCCAGATTCCTATATTAAAAACATCTACAAGGAGGATAACATTATTACAGACAAATTAAATTTAAGCCCAAAAATACAAATTTTAACAGGCAGACAAGCGTTCTTAACACTCAAAGACCATAAAGAAGATTTTACCAACAACGCACCATACGGACTTATAAATCCAACAAAAGCAGAAGTGGGCAAAATAAGCCATCAAATAGTAAAAAAATATTTGTGACTTGCTAAGAACAGCCACTCAAGCAAACCAGTGGAAGGACACAAGTGATTGCATTTCCTGGTTCCAAAACATTGAATGCAAAAATAAATACACGTTCATTAAATATGACATAAAAAAAAACTTTACCCATCAATTTCTGAAAAGGTTTCATGGAAACATTTAATTTTGCTAAGAGGTACATAAAAATATCATCTGAACATATTGACATAATCCTATATTGCCGCAAATCAATACTTTTCCACAAAAGTAAAGCATGGATAAAAAAAAATCAAACAACGGCACATTTGATGTACCACAGGGATCGTATGATGGAGCAGAAATTTCAGAATTGATGGGCATATACATTTTAAATAAAATCAACAAAATAATCCATATAGACAACCACGGATTATATAGAGATGACGGATTAATGATAGCACCAGACAACAAAAGAGAAAATTATAAAAGAAGGAAAGAACTTTTCAAACTATTCAAAAAATTAGATTTTGATATAATAGTAGAAACAAATTGAGAAGTGGTACAATATTTAGATGTGGAATTTAATTTACAAACTGGCAATGTCTCGCCATACATGAAAACAAACACTAAGTTAACGTACATAAATACAAAATCCACCAATCCAAAAATTATAATTAGACACATTCACAAAAGAATAGAACATAGACTATCAAATAATTCGTCAAACAAAACAATATTTGATGAAAAGAAAAATATCTGTGAAGATGCACTAAGAAAATCTAGCCTTAAAAACATTTTACAATATAATTCTCAACCAAACAAACAAAAAACGATAATAGAAAACGAAACATTATCTGGTTCAACCCACCATTTAATTTAGAGGTAAAAACTAAAATAGGACAAATATTTTTTAAACTGATAGATAGACACTTTCCAAACGGATCAGAACTAAACAAAATTTTAAACAGAAACACAATCAAGCTAAGTTATAGTAATTTAGATAGTTTCATAAAAAACAAAAGGCCAGAAACTTAGATAGCAGTGTACAAAACAAGACTACTAATGAAGAATTCAACTGCAGGGACAAAAATAAATGCCCACTTCAAGGACTTTGCAACACAAAAGAAATCATTTACAAGGCAAAGTTACATGACTTAAATGGAAAAACAAAAATATATATATATATATATATTTTTGAGTTCAACCAAAGACTCCTTTAAGACCAGGTGGTTCAATCACAGGTGTACATTCAAAATAGAAAACTTAAAAAACTGTACAAAATTAGCTAGCCACGTGTGGAAATTAAAATCAAAATATGGAAAAGAAGCAGACATAACGTGGAGAAAAGTAAAAACAGCCAAGCCTTACAACGGTAGCAAAATATGTAGATTGTGGAAAGTTGAAAAGTTAGAGATTATGCTATTCCCAAACAAAAGCGAACTGTTGCATGAAACAACGGAAATTATAACTAAGTGTAACCAAACTAAAAAAATACCTAACAAATAGATTTATAGTGCAAGATGGATTCTGACGAGAAGAACTTTCTGGTTCGACACAGTGACCCAACTTTCCTTGGCAGTCGAGGCAGCTTTAGATTTAATGTAGTCGTTCCACTTCAGGTTGGTTGAAAAAATGAGGACAAGGAGGCGCAGTGTGTTGCTCCCCAGGAGAATAGCATCAGTCACGCTGATGGCAGGCAGGAAAGTTTGTCTATGTTTGCTTTTTTTAACAAGGATCTGTATTCAAACTACAGTAAAAAGTTACTTTGTCTGTTCGGTATTTTGTTTTTCGACACTCTGACATACTATCTAATTTTGATATCCATACTTGTATTTAGTCAGTTAAGTGCCATACGTGATGCACGCTTGGGCGTTTATGACTCGAAAGAGACATGACTGACTGATTTTCCAGCCGTAGTTTGCCATTACTTTCTGCGGTAGACTGGTTGCCAACCAAGGCTACAGAACCCAATCTGTTCTGCTATTTAACCCATAACTGGAGGAAATAGACGGATTAATACATTTCAAAGGGTATTTGCGCGTAAGTGAATGCAATGAATTCAACTGGAATTTGAACTTAGCTTCCCGATTTCTGGTTCCGAGCCGATATCCACTGCACAACAACGCACATCATTGTATTACTGAGTAATAAACACATCATTCTGACTTCATCTTCGCCTAGAAATCTGTTGTGGTTGTCACCACTTTGTTTGTGAGATGTGGAGACGTTTTATAATAAATATTTATGGGCTTCTGGAACATTTTTCCCGCAAATAATATTGGAGAGAGAGGGGGGCGGATGGGGGGGGGGGAGAGAAGAAATGATGAATAAATAGTGAAGTGAGAGAGAGAGAGAGAAAACAACCGAAAGAGGATGTGTAAGAGACATGAAAACAGTAAGGAAGAGAGGAATAGGTTTCATATTTTTGAAGAGAAAATGTAATTAGAGTTAATATATTTATACAAGACGAGACGTTTACACACAGGCATATTGTGTGTTGAGAGAGAGAGAGAGAGAGAGAGAGAGAGAGAGAGAGAGAGAGAGAGAGAGCGGGGAGCAAATGAATGCCTGATGACAGTCCTGACACGTGATATGTGCATTATTGGCTTTTCAGTGATCCGCTTCATGTACATTGAAAGAAAGGGGTATCATATTGGGGATTACAACCAGGTAGGAAGGACAAAACATGGGGCGTGTGAGCGGGTTCGTATGACGCTATTGATATAACAAGGCAACACGTGTCAGAACCACCACCGCCAAAGCTTCAAATCCCAATAAGAGAGACTGGTCGACGAAGATGGATAGAAGTGGTGCGCAAATATACAAGTAGAGTGCAATTGATAGCAAACTTCCTCGAATCGTTGTGGCTTTCGCCTCGAGGTTATCCGAATGCGTGAAGTCGCCTCACGTCGATGGTTAACTCGTCAGTTGGTTTGATCTCCACAGCTGCTCTTGTGTTGATTTAAGGGATCGAATTTTAGAAATTATTAAATAAAACCTCTTCCATTTATCTCAACCACTTCTTATCTCCATTAGTTGTTTTGTCATTTTATTTAGTCCACTGAAAATCATAGTACGTGTAACTAGAACAATCTACCCCCAGTGGACTAAATAAAGAGTGCGCTTCGAAATTCCAACCTATATCACCTGAAGAAGGCTGGAGTGTGTACAACGACTGAAACGTCGTAAATATGGCAATAAAGAACAACAGTTCAAACAATATAAATAATTACAATATCTCATCTCAGAAATTTAAGTCAGTTATGTGTCATATCTGATACACGCTTGGGCGATCATGTTTCGAAAGAGACTTGGTAGAAGATTTCCCGCAGTAGGTTGCCATTAATTCCTGCGGTAGACTAATTGCTAACCAAGGCTATCTAACCTCTTATTTAATCCATAGCTGGAGGAGAGACGGATTAACACATTTCCTAAAGACATATGTGCGTAAGTGAATGCAACGAATTCAACTGGAATTTGAACTCGGTTCTCCGATTTCTCGTTCCGAGCCGATATCCACTGCACCATAACGCACATCCCGAAATATAGACAGATATATTTGAGTAATTTTACCATGTCATTGGTTTTATTTTCTCCGTGTGTAGTCTAGGACTTTTATCTATAAAATTAACTTGATCCTCATATGCAAGATTCTGCTTTTCAAATTATTAATGTAAAATTATATAAAAAAAAGCTGACTAGAAAAGAAATGAAAACATTGTATTAGCAGCCTGGTCTACCCTACTTTTTTTTTTTTAGATGTTCTGTTTTTATGTTGCTAACATACGGAATGTGTGCCTGTTAATTTCCATTTATGTCTGTTAATCAACAATGAAATATCACATTATTAAAAGAAGGGAGTTGGGTTAACTTCCTTGTCCTTAATCAATAGGCACTGCGCTTAGCCAGTCAAGTGACCCTTAACGAATATATATTGATTGATTCATTTTCTACGGCTTGTCAACCCTTTGCAAGTTATTTAAAGGAAGAACATATTTTTAGATTGTAAGAAATATTTTTGAGGTAATAATTATTTATTGATACAAGTCTTTACTAATTAACCCATAGCTGGGGAGAAGAGGTGGATTCATACTTAATCATAATTTAATAAACAAGTAATTATAATATGGACACAAAGTGGGATCAATTCTATATTACAATCAATATATAAAATGATCCTTCACTTTGTGGCCATTTTAGTTTCTATACATTTATATTCCTGATGTAAATAAATTTAAAATACATGCCTGTGTATCTAATCAGTATTTCATTGATTCATTTTTTACGGCTTATCAACCCATTGCAGGTTATTTAAAGCCAGAAAATATTTTTGGATTGAAAGGATTTTCTTTTGGAGATAATAATAGTTTAGTGATACAAGTCTTACTAATTAACCTATAGTAGGGTGAGAAGAGGTGGATTTATATCTTTCCTGGGGTTATTTGCGCATAAGTGAATATAATAAACCCAGCTGGAATTAGAATTTGGCTTTCCGAGCCACAATTCCATTACACCATCCGCACATATAACCTTACAGTATCTAGTATTCCCAAGTTGTCACCCATTTAGGTACTGACCAGGCTCGACATTGCTGTAGTTTATGTATTAAGTAGTTCTTAAATTCAGAGTTGTCATTCTAGACTGATTGCTAGCCAAAGCTAAAAGGCTCAAACTGGTGGCAATGAGGGTACGTACGAAAGAGATTGATTTCTACCTCCCAAGAATATTTGGGTGAAAGTGAACACAATGGTTTCAATTGGAATTTGAACCCAGCATGCCAGTTTCGATTTCCGAGCTGATAACCTTCACGCTACCTGCAAATCCGTATTATATAAGAGACAACTGGAAATACCGTGGTTATAAATAAGCGATTCCAGTCTCTGTTGCTCGTGAATCACAGATACGCCGGTCTCGAAGTAACCTTTGACCTTTTTCACACTCAAAATTAAGGCAATAATAAAAACCTTATTATTTTACAAATAATGATAATTCTTTCTCAGCTTGATCCAATGAGGATCTACAATATCGAATTGGTCTGTGCGTCAGACAAGTTAACAATCACATTTAGACAGTATCCCCAGCTAATTTGTATTAACACCATTAAGTCGTCTGTAGCGATTTTTTAAAATCGTTTCATCCCGAGCAAGGAGGTACCGTCACTGATGTGCAGGGGGCTACATTAGAGAGTAAAAGTTTAAACAGGAGGAGAGCGAAGAGAAAGACAAACCAGTTTCAGGGGTTGTCCGAGAAAGGGCAAGAGAAGGATGGGAATACAGGCGTGAGGACAGTTGCTAAGGTAGAGTGAGAAAGGAAAAGATACACGGGGTGGTGTAGAAAGGACGAGGGAAGGACTGGAGTCAAGTGGATATGAGATGGGAATTGACATTGCATTTAAATTCCTGGAGATTGTAGCCGTCAGGAAAGCAAATATACGGAAGCGAGTTCCACAGGCGGGAAGTGAGAGAAAAGAAGCTGATGGAGTAGAAGAGTCGGTGCCCAATATGTCATCATAGGTATTTCGGCTGCGCATATATTAAGAGACATAATTCCTATGTTAACAGTTTCTTCCATAGGATTTCTCGCTTGTGGGACTCACTTTCACTTTCTTCTTTTCCGGTCAACTTTGATCTTCAAAAAATTAAATGCAATGTCAATCGTTATTTGCTGTCTTCTTGATTCCTCTTCTTTTATTGTTCTCTCTCCTTAATTATGTTTTCTTCTTCTCATATTATGATAAATCCTTTGCTAACAATTTCTTCTCTCGCTTGTGGAACACTTATGGCTTCTTGCTTCCCAGTCAACTTCATCTTCAAACATTTAAATGCAATGTCAACATTATTTAATATCTTTTTTATTCCTCTTCTTTTGTTGTTTTCTCTCCTTAATCATGTTTTCTTCTTCTCATATTATTATAAGTCCTATGTTAAAAGTTATTTTTTTTCTCGCTTGTGGAACTCTCTTCTGACTTCTTGTTTCCCAGTCAACTTTGATTTTCAAAAATTTAATTGCAATGTCAATCGTTATCCTCTGTCTTCTTAATTTCTCTTCTTTTATTGTTCTCTTTCCTTAATTATGTTTTTATTGAACAGGTTAAGAGGCTCATCCCTTGCTCCCTGTTTATGATATGGTTTCCGGCTTTCTCTTTTCCAATCTTCTCACTTTGTTTTTTTTTTCAATTGGAGTAGATAGATCTATCTATCGCCCGGTTCACACTCCACCCACGTCTATTGAACAGGTTAAGAGGCTCATCCCTTGTTCCCTGTTTAGGATGTGGTTTCCGGCTTTCTCTTTTCCAATCTTTTCACTATTACGTAGCCCCCTGCACATCAGTGGCGTTGCCGCCTTGCTCGGGGTGATACGATTAAAAAAAAAATTATTATAAGTCCTATGTTAACAGTTTCTTCTCTCGCTTGTGAAATTCTCTTCCGACTTCTTACTTTCCAGTCAACTTTAATCTTCAAAAATTTAAATGCAATGCCAATCGTTATCTTTTGTCTTGTTAATTCCTGTTCTCACTCCTTAATAATACTTTTCTCATAGTCTTTCACATTCAGTAACCCTCTAAGTATTAGTAGGTTTGTTTGTTGAAGGATAATTTTGTATGGCATCATTGTGGTTCTATGCCACAAATCGGGTCTGTTAGATTCAGCCATTGACCACATCAAACATTCTGCTGCTGATGTCTTTACTGTAACCCTAGCAGGAGTGGCATGCCGAAAGACAATGCGGAAATATGTTCCAGTGACACATAAAGTTTTGAACGAAGAGTCGTCCTTCTCCTAGACTGATTGACAGCCGTGTCTAGAAAATCTAGTGTACCCTTCTAAATAGAAGGGTACACTAGATTTTCTAGTGTACCCTTAGCAAGGAGGGAAAGTAAAGATGTATTCATATCTTTTTTAAATCTCGAACCATTATTCATTACACTACATGCACATCCAAGTTTACATGGCCTGGTATTCCCAAGCGGTCACCCCTCTAGGTACCGACCAGGCTCGACGTTGCGTAACTTCTGTAATCCTACGAGAACCGATCTTTCAACGTGACATAGAAAATACGACTGGCGTGCAGAGCTCAAATTTTCAACCGAGGCAGTTACTTCGGTTTCGCACAAATAACCGTGGCAAAGGCATGAATTCGCCGCTTCTCCTTCTGGGTAAGAGTTGTTGGACCGTGAGGGCAATCAGTTTAAGAGAAGTAAATCTGAATTCAAAACCAGATTAAAGAGGAATGTTTTCTATCAGGTTAACTTGCCCTAGACATACCCACAGTTGCTACAGCTGCAGTACATGTGATACCTCTGCGACCGTAATCGGTTGCGGAACACATGACGATCGATCTTTTCGGAACTTCGTCAATTATTTATGCCATATTCTCTTTATCACAAAATATACTATGCAAACTTTGACATCTGCTTACTTTCTCTATATACTTTTCATTCTACAGCCATTTTATCACAATCAGATTGAAAATTCTGATATCGTTAATAACCAAGGGTTTAAACACTACAATATACGAGCGAGTAGGAATTGAAAAAATATGGATTAAAATCAGACTGAATGATTAAAAATAAGGAACAAATTGGAAAAAGTTTCGATTTTATTCTCGGCTAGCTTATTTATTTGCCTGTGTGTGAGAAAGACAAAATATGCCTGCCAGAATCTATGGACATGCGCATTAACGTCACAGGATATAAACACGTGATATCTACCGGACCAATGAAAACAAACAGTGTAGAATTCGAAATACTGAAACAACTAGGTACCTCCAGTAAATCGCGAAAAAAACTGAATTTTTAAAAATGGAAAAGTTTTTTGACACTTTTATTTTAGTTTTAATTGAATGCTAAATGATTAAATTTACTGTTTCCAGTAAACAAAATACTCTGGTTTATTTCAAACAGAAATTATATTGATTGGAATATAAAAATTTGAGATTTTTTTTTCAATTTTTAAATTTGTCGCCATTTTTGAGTGATCGACAAATTTGTAAACAAAAGTTAATTCTCGTATCTAAAATTCTTGCAAAAATAAAATATACATCTGTAACACATTATTTTTGGAAAATTAGTAAATTTTAAGTTAAATTAAGCTGATTTACACAAGTACTACTTATTTATAGCGGGAAATTTAGAATAAAACTATTTCTTAATCACAAATTTGAACTTTTTGACCTGTTCGCGTTCTAATTCAAGAATTTCTTGACAGGATTAAAGTGTATAGCGTTTATAAGTGACAAAATTGTACTAATTTTTTCCGGGTAAGGGAAGAAACTCTGACATTTTAATTTGCACACAGAAATTACCATACCAAAAAAACAAAACAAACATCAATTGCACAAAAAAATAGTTTAAATTATTTAAAAAATATGAGTGCAGAACGGTTTTTATTAAACTTTTCAGTTTTCGATAGGCAATATAATGATAAATTCTTAAATAAAAATCTAACCGCAACATTTCTTTAAAGATTTTAAAAATATTTTAAAAACTTTATAAATTATTATAATAACAAAAAAAAAAGAAAGAAAAAAAGAAAACAATTCTTTTAAAATTTCATTAGTTATCGCAAACTTTTTTTTCCCTCAGACTTAATGTCCTTAATTTTTATTTTTTATTCAAGCAATTAAAAGCTTATCAAATTAAATAATATCAGAGTTTTATTGCATTTTTATTTTACTCTTCGGAGCAGATTTTTTCTGATAGAGGGGAAAATTTAAAATAAAAAAATAGATTATTTATTCCCCAATGAGTCCTACGTTAACTAACAGAATTATAGACCACGACACTGAAATTTATTAAAATTTCATTATTTACGTGGAGGGTGGGTAACAGAAATAATAAAAAAAATATTTTTACTAAGATTTAAAAAAAATATAATTTCAAAAATAATTTCATTCATTTGTGAATGAGTACTGAAAGTTTCATTAAAATCTAACAATTGTTTGATTTTTTCGAGAATTTCCAAATTAATGTGTTTGTCAACAGAAAAAAGTAGGTGATGTATAATCATTACATTACGTTTTCCATTGTAAACAGTCGTAACGTTTTGAATACCCGCTAACTCAAATCAAAACAAGATTTTCTGCCAAAATTTCAAAAAAGTTAGAAGGGAATAAATTTTTTTTTTAAATAATTAAAAATTACTTTGATCTTTCCTCTTAATAATGATATAAACATTTTGAAATGGAAAAAGTTTGTTTATTAAGTTTGGGACCCTTTTTATTCATACTAACGTGTTTTTTTAGCGATTTCATTTACTGAAGGTACCTATCATACTCTATCTCATTTCGAAATAATTCTTGAAGCTAAAATAAGAGAAACATATTTCTAAACGTTTTCTTGTTTGTTCTTTAATCAGAAACTATCATAAAGTCATATATGTTATGTTGTATCGATTTTTTCGAATTATGTTTAAATTCGCCATTAATTTCAGAATATATTATCGTGTTTAAAACACCACCATAAACCATTTGTCTTCAGACTTAGAATAAATAAAATTTACGATTCATTTGATAGAATATTTTTCTCATAGCCTATTTTATTTTATTTTAAGCATTGTTTGTTCAACTGCTAAGAAAGTTGGTTCACTGTATTGTACTAGACAATTCTTATATTCACAATCTATTTTTTATATTATTTTATATAAATCTATCATGCATTCATGCTTAGAATATTGCTCCTACAAATGGTCGGTGCTCCTGCTATCTATTTAGAGATTCTTCATAAAATTCAAAGAACCTGCAATATTATGGGTCCTGAACTGGCATCTCGTCTTCAGTCACTTACCTACCATTGTAAAGTTGTTTCCTTGCACTTTTTCTATAAATACTTGCATGGAGGAACTCTCCCCTACGGCACCTAAACTTTATGAATTTATGAGCGGTACTAGATTGGGGGCAAGGTCTTATCAATTCACAGTTGAATTGGCTAGGTGTGTCGATAATTTGTACGCTAACAGTTTCTTTTCTTGCTTGTGGAACTCTCTTTCGATTCCATGTTGTCCGGCCAACTTTGAGCTAGGAAAATTTAAATGCAATGTCAATCGTTTTCTTCTGTCTTCCTGACTAGTCTTCTATTGTTCTATGTTTGTTTTCTAATTCTTTCACACCCAGGAACCCCCTTGTGTCTTTGTGGTTTCACTTCCTTGCATGGATAAATTCGATTACCCACCACAAAAAAAAAAAAAAAAAAAAAAAACAACCCAGCAACAACAGTCAGTTAAGTGCCATACGTGATACACGCTTGGGCGATCATGTCTGACTGGGCAGAAGATAATCCCACAGTAGGTTGCCATTGCTTTCTGCGGTAGACTGGTTGCCAACCAAGGCTATAGAACCCAATCTGTCCTGTTATTTAACCCATAACTGGAGGGAATAGACGGATTAATACCGTTCCCAAGGGTATTTGCGCGTAAGTGAATGTAAGGAATTCAACTGGAATTCGAACTCGGCTCTCCGATTTCTTGTTCCGAGTCGATATCCACTGCACCACAACGCACATCCGGAAAGAAAAAAAAAAAAAAAAAAAAAAAAAAGAAAGAAATCTAACAATAAATTATGCAGTTGTATTTGAATCTTTTTGTACAGAAATCTGACTGTGGCGGCGGTGGGGGTGGGGGTGGGATATATTTACCGGCAGAAGTTACAAGTCCTACGTTAACTAACAGAATTATAGACCACGACACTGAAATTTATTAAAATTTCATTATTTACGTGGAGGGTGGGTAACAGAAATAATAAAAAAATATTAATGAATCTCGAAATAAAAACGACTTTTAAAAAAATTTTCATTTTTTTTTTAGAGTGAGATTTTGCTCATGGTGGAAACTAATCGTGCTGATAATTGCCCACGTGATCTTTCTTCTCTGATTTTCCAGACATTTTTATGCGAGCTGTGCCCAATCACAAGGAATTTGATTACACGGTTATTCTATAGTGAGTTATCCAGTGAAGTGTGCGCGTGTGGAAACAAATTACTTTGATTTGACTTTGTTAGTTAGCCCACCATAAGAGGAGTATAAAACAAAAAACAAAAAAAACAAAAACAAATTGTAAATTGAAACAACAAATTTATATACATATAAATCAATTCAGGTTTTTACAAATAAAATGAATGTATTTTGGTTTATACAAGGTCGTTAAAATGTTCGTAGTAGTCCTTGCAAGAATGAGTTTATGTGTACGTAGACAGGAACGTGTGTATGTATGTATGTATGAGCATTATCGTTGGGTAGGAATGTCTTTGAAGTATTCGCTTACTCTTAAAGGGTTATGTTTGGTTATCAAGTATAAGAAAAGGCAGATTGGTGAACCGTGAGAATAAAGAGGTGAGGGAAATGATAGAGATACGTGTCAATAGACTTGTCTCCTTTCTGGTGATAAGCGAAATTTGCCCGTCTTTTATTCATAAGGATTTAGTGATACATCTTACTGATTAATCCATAGCTTATAGGGAATAGAAGAGCTGGATTCATACCTAATCAGAATTTGATAAAGAAACAAGAAATTATGTGAATATAAAGTGGAAGAGCAATTCTGTATTACAATCAATATGTATATTGATCCCTCACTTTGTGGCTATAGTAGTTTCGGTGCTTACGTATTATCGGGAGGACCTTTAAAAAAACGACTCAAAAATTAAAGTAAATTATTTATTGAAACGGTTAAAACAATAAAATAACATTACATTTGTAATTCCGGAGGCCAGAACGTCGCAATTGCTTCCAAAAGTGACTCAAAGACATCAGTACAGGCAACATGCTTCCGCCACATGAATTCGGCCAAATACGACTCCAAATGGTGACGTGCAGTGCCACAGTGCTTCTTGTTTCGCCACTTTGTCGATCCCCATAGGCGTTCCACTGTCTGCGTATGAGCCCCGGTGTTCGAATCCACAAAGTTGTACTTGTGGTTGACGTTGAGGTGATGAAAGCCTGATTTTTCCAGTTCCTTGGTGTTATAAGCGGGCTTATAACACCTTGTTATCAAAGGTCCTCCCGATAATACGTAAGGACCGTAGTTTCTATGCATTTAGCCCAGAAAATGTAAATAAATACAAAAGACATGCCTATGTAGTTAATCAATATTTGATTGATTCATTTTCTGTGGCTTATCAACCCTCTGCAGGCTATTTAAAGCCAGCAAATATTTTTAGAGTGTAAGCTTTTTTTTGTTGGGGATAGATAATGATTTAGTGATACAAGTGTTGCTAATTAACCCATAGTTGAGAAAGAAGGAGAGTATTTGCAGATAAGTAAATATAATGAATCCGACTGGAATTGGAACACAGCTCTCTAATTAACAATTCCAAGCCGTTATCTATTACACCACCCACACATCCAATCTTACTGCACCTAGTATTCCCAAATGGTCACCCATCCAACATTGCTTAACTTTAGTGTGATGTGGTTATAAGCATCATAATACAGATTTGGCAGAGGGTCAGGACATTTATCTGATTTCAACTTTGCTGAAAAGTTTTGCAGCCATAATGAAGGCAAGAATCGAAACTATCCTCATTATTTACACCGTTGGGACTGTTGCCCACATCTTTATGACATTTCAACCATTGTATGCTTCATCAGGTGCTAGAAATTTTGAGAGCTTTATTTTGATCACTCGGGTATATCATTCTTATTTTATGTATGATGCCACTTCCAGATATCATGAAGTTATCTCCCTTTAACTGAAAATCACTGTTGTTTGTTTACCACTGCTGTATCCAGGTATTAAATTCACAACTCTTTGGATCATGTTACTGGACTTAACCAATGTCTATATCCACTGAGCCATCCAGTATACTTCATACTCAGAACTATCGACAAGTACTGAAAATTTCCTCCTGAATTAATCACTAAACCAGCATTCTTAACAATTTTGGGCCTGGATCATTGACAATGTTTTGAATGAATTAAAAGGGGAATCAAAATTATTATTTTCTTTGTTTTTTTTTTATCTTTTGAATCAGTCAGTTAATTCAAAACAATATTTTCCTATACTTCTGAGATGAGGTTGTATTGATATTATTAACAGTTATCCTCTGCTTTAATCCAATGTTTATGATGTTTCAACCATAGTACGCTCTGGCCTTCTTCAGGTGCTAGTAATTTCGGACCAAACACTTCATTTCAATTCTGTGTGCAATGCCACTTTCAGATGTCATGGTGAACAAATAACTTAGGTGAGTTAAAGAAAGATAACTAAGACATCTGAAAGTAGCATGGCTTATGAATCAAGAACAATATACCCCAGTGATTGGAAAAAGGGTTCGGTTTGAAATTCAGATTACCTGATGAAGACCAGAGCATACAACAGTTGAAATGTTGTGAATATGAATATGGCAATAAAGATGAGGACAACAGTTCAAACAATCTAAATAATATAATTCAAAACAAATTTATGACACTGATAGAAGGAAAATATGTTGATGCATCAATATCAGTCAGCAAAGTACAAAGATCTGAGAGAAATTGTTAAGACATGGTTGAAAGACCAAGAATGAATTTCCCATGGAAACGGGATGTCAAGCTTTTGTTAGAAACTCAATCTCAGGAGAGATATGTGTCCTGGGTATGACGATAAAGTACATTTGGCAGCTAGGCCTCTGATCAGGGGATTTTGAGGAACCATCTTTTAATTGCTGTTGTTCCCACATCTTTCCTGACTCATGGTAGTAGCACCTATTAGGATCCCAACTATGGGCAAATAGTTAACCCTCAAACTGGAGTCAAAATAAAATGAAAGTAAAAAATGCATTTTTATAGTAAAAACACTGGCAATACATTTTTGAAAAAGAAATTACTAACATCTACTTATATTTCTGAAATGAGGTATTATAACTATTTACATTGTTTGGACTGTTGTCCTCATCTTTATTATCATATTCACCTTCAACATCTGTCTCTATTACTAAGATGAGGTATTGTAACTACAATCTTCAGACTGTTGTCCTCCTCTTTATTGCCATATTCACCTTCAACATTTGTCTCTATTTCTGAGATAAGGTATTGTAACTATTTACACTATTTACATTGTTCGGACTGCTGTCCTCATCTTTACTATCATATTCACCTTCAACCTCTGTCTATTTCTGAGATGAGATATTGTAACTATTTACACAATTTACATTGTTGTCTCCATCTGATTGCAATTTGCACATAGGTGAGAATATGACAAATTTTTATAACTGTTGTCAAAACACTAAGTATAGAAATACATTTTTTTATAAAAAAGGTGGCAGCAGTACATTTTCATAGTAAAAAAATTTAGCAGCCATACATTTTTGTAAAAGAAATTACTAATGCGCCAAAGAAAATTAAATTTTGGCATTAAATGACTCATAAGGAGTTGATGTGCCATTGCACCAGGAATTTTCAAACTGGGGTACATGTACTCCTAGTGATACATTTGTACTCTTTAGGGAGTACACTGACTTTGAGAGAATAACCACTACTGTACAAAGATTGCTCTACATATTTCTTTTCCAATTTCCTTATCTAAGTAAAGCAAGCTTTTAATGAATTTTCATTACTATGAAACTTTCCACTGCCATAATCTGTAACTGTACCAGACCCGAAAATTCAGGTAAGAGACATGTATAGAGATCAAAACTCCTGAGCACAATCTTCATAGTGCCATTGCTAAAGTTTCCCCTCAAATAAATGAGATTGTTGCAAAAAAAAACCAAAAAAACAACACAAGCCCATCCATCTTAGTATTGCTTAGTTTTGGTTATCGGTAGTTTTGTGTATTTTTATTTAGTAATGATCCTTATAGATAATTTTTAAAATATGTACGAAGGAACTATTTTATAAATTATCTGTGTTTAATTCACTGATGTTATGACTAATTGACTTTACTCAAAAAGACTTCAAAACAAAATATAAAAATTTCAATTTCATTGTTTTTCTTTTTCATCCTCCATTTTTAGGGGTACACAGGAATCTATAAAAATGTCAAGGGGTACAGAAGAACAAAAGATTATGAATTCCTGTATTAAACAAACAAATCAGTAGACCTGATTAATATATGATTGCTATCAACAGAAAAGTAGTTTCAAGACAGGGCAGAGACTGCTATTTAGATGGATGTTGTTATGGAGTAACCTGGATAGGTAATCATTTCTTAGCTTTGATGTTGATGTGTGCTTGCAGGTAAGTTCACCATGTGGAACGTTCACCTCAAGGAAAGTTCACCATAAAAAAAAGCTTACTGCACAGAAGCCTCATTGCATAAATTCATTAATTCTTTATTATTATTATTATTATTATTTCAGTGGTGACATCGGATATTGGCTTGGAATGAATAATCAGATTTTGAATTCCAGTTGAATTTGTTACATTCATTTGTGCACAAATACCCTTGTTAAAGGTATGAAACCATTTCTTCTCCTCCCAGTTATGGGTTAAATAGCAGGATGGGTTGCATTCTATAGCCTTGATTGGCAACCAGACTATTGCAGAAAAAATAGCAACCTACTGCAGGAAAATCTGCCTGGTCAGTCAGGTCTCAAAAAAGTTAGGGATGCATGGGAAGTTTGCAACAGGGGCAATATCACCCCAGAAATATTGATAATGTTACAGAAAGATAACTTAGAACATGAGATACAATCATGTTTTTTTTTAAGTGTACAATAAGGTAGTTGATTACTAATTGAAATATTGATCTAATCTAATCTAAACTTATTTATAAATGGAACTTTGTCTGTGTGTGTGTGTGTCCGTTACCTATAGATTCCGAAACGGCTGAACCAATTTTCTTGAAAATTTACAGTTGTACTATAAGTGTTTGCGAGTGTTCTTAGCTAGGTTTTGTGTTGAGGTACCCCCGATAAATATCGAAAATCGATAATCGAACAAATTGGGTTATAGAAGGAGTGGTCCGATTTTAATTAAATTTGATACACTCATAGACAAAGACATAAAAAATGATATTCAGAAGTTTCAAGGTTGCAGTTCTTACAATAGTGCAGAAAATCGATATATATATATATATATATATATATATAAATAAATAAAAGGCAAGATGTTTGTGTGTGTGTGTGTGTGTGTGTGTGTGTGTCTGTTTATCTGTCTGAATGTCTGTATTTTTTTCATCTTTTATTTTAGTTATGGCTTCGGGTTTGGCTCTAAGTTGGTATAATTGTAGTTTTTAGTCTCAGCCATCATACCATTTACTAAGAGGACTTATTTAGCCTTCAAAATTCAGTTTATGACGAAAAAAACTCATTTGATATCGATACCAGGAAATCAAAATTTGACTTACATCCATTTCTTTCAGTCTACGGTTTTGCTTTAACTGGAAACAACTATTGCTTTTTAGTCTTTTGTGCCAACGTCAAGAGTCTGAGGTCCCGGACCATGGATTAATTTTAAAGCTTTCATTACACCCGAGCAACGCCGGGCTATACTGCTAGTTTTATAACACAATCTTTTGTGAAGTTGACAAACTGTGTCAGAACTATTAATAGGAAATAAAATTATAAGAAACCTAAGATGGCCGATGGATAAAGTGTGAAGTGTCCTCTTCGAGATTTTTAATTTCAAATCAGGTTGGTGAAGATTTGTTTATAAAGAAAGCAAAAAGCAAGATGGATAAATAATAAAAATGCCTGTCACGAGTGTCAGGAGATGGGCCACAATTGAATCAGATGAGATGCTGCTTTTTTTTTTCTCAATATAAAGGGAGACCTTAAGTTGTTAGATACAGTTGCCGAGAAGGCACTTGGGTCCAAGATTGAGTTGAGTAACGTCAGAGATTGAAAGTAAATGTCTGCTGGTGTTTTGTTGATACTGAGAGTGAAGAAACAAATTGCTTCCGCTAACGTCTAAGTACTGCTACTACTATTCCTACCGCTGAGAATGGGGACGCCGATGGTTGTAGTAGTTGTGTTAAGAACCAACCAAAAAGGGTCAAACAAAAGCCAAATCTCACCTTTACAGAAACTATTTGAAGTATTTTGTTTTGTTTGGTTATAGTCCATATACAAGAGACATTCAACTTTTTGCAAAAAAAGAATTTTTCTTTGTTTGTATTTATATATATCATGGAGGTGCGTTGTGGTGCATTGGATATTGGCTCGGAACGAGAAATCAGGGAGCCGAGTTTGAATTCCAGTTGAATTCATTGCATTCACTTACGTGCAAATACCCTTGGGAAAGGTATTAATCCGTCTCTTCCTTCCAGTTATGGATTAAATAACAGGACAGATTGGGTTCTATAGCCTTGATCGGCAACCAGTCTACCGCAGAAAGCAATGGCAATCTACTATGGGATAATCTTCTGCCCAGTCAGTCATGTCTCTTTTGAGACATGATCACTTAAGTGTGTTTCAAGTATGGCACTTAACTGACTGACTTTATTTATATATAAAAAATTTTGTCTTCCAAAAATCAAATTGATTTTGTTATATTCATTTTTCTGTAAACTCAATTCTCACCTGACGTGCTTGCAGGTGGACGAATGAGGAGATTCGGATTTCTATGATCTGATAACTGCTCTCCAGGATAAAAAAAAATCACAATGTAGCTGGAGGGTGGCATCGAATCGATATTTGGAACTGCAGGCTCAGGTCTAACCTGTAATACTGGACCATACAAGACCAACGGCTGGTCTTGTGAAGTCGGTTGGTCCAGTGGGGGTCAGGATACGGTGTTACAAGCTTTTGGTTATATAAGTCTTAGGCAGAAGAAGTCAGAACACAGAGAGAGAACAGAGAACTCCTGGTGGCTAATGACTCCCTGTCAGCTCCTCGTATGTGTGCTATCTCTCTCCAGCTGCCCATTACTTTACACCAGTGTCACCGTTGTTGATGACAAGATGATTATTGGTAGCCAGGTTATATAACACTACCATTGATTTAAGCAAGACTATGTCAACTAAGCTAAATTATATTTCTTGATTGTGTTATCTTCGTTCAATACAACAGGGACGAGATAAATTGTTCTTTTTTATTTTATTTTTGTTGGTAAATAATAAAAACATAAAATTATGGCAGGAATAATTCATTTTGACTCATTGTCTTCGCTATTGTTAGAAATACTGTTAGATTCTCTGTAGTTATGACTTTCGGCTGCAGCAACGTCAATGGCTTGCAAGATGGAGTTGATAGCCAACGGTAACTTCATTTTTGCAAGTGACATTCCACTGCTTTCTTGAAAATGATGCAGCCATTTATTGGAATATCGAAGAGCTGAAAAACAAACCAAAAACTAAAATTAATGAAGATGTTTTATGAAATTATACAGAAATTTATGAAATTGGTATTAACCGACATAGTTATTTAAATTTGTCTGAACATTATATAACGATGTATACAATATGTAAAAAAATAAGAAGAAATAATATTTTGTAGATAATAAATTTTTGGAAACTTGAAATTTTGTGCTCACAAAAAAAATGGGGTGTCAAAAGGTTAGTATTTACTTTGACGCAGCTATTATTTTTATTATCAATTCTGGAGAATAAAGAAAATGTATAAATTCACTTATAAACGTCTAAGTTTTTCCCCAGTTCTGATCATCGATTTTTAAAACAATAAACATTACCTGAGGAGTGAAAAGTAGTTAAAATAAGAGTGGTGTCAAGGGTAAAAAATTAAAAAAAAAACGTCCTTTTGACATTTTTTTTTTTTTTTAATCATGTCACCCCAAGCAAGGCGGTAACGCCACTGATGTGCAGGGGGCTACATAGGAGTGAAAAGATTGGAAAAGAGAAAACCGGAAACCGCATCCTAAACAGGAAACAAGGGATGAGCCTCTTCACCTGTTCAATAGACGTGGGTGGAGTGTGAACCGGGCGATAGTTTAGTCTATATACTCCAATTAAACTTATTCTTTTGTGTGCATGAAAGACCAAGTTTGCAATAATTTAAATAAATCAACAAGCTCAGAGACTAGATTATCATTCACTGAAGTTGGTTAATTAGTGAATAATAAATTTGGCAGAGGTAGGGGGTTGCTAAACACTTGCCAGTGCAAGGGTTTTGCAACCCCCTACTCCTGCCCATGTTTGCATTTATACTGCTTGAAGAGATTGGGGGTGGGGGTGGAAACAGTGACAAGCCCGTACAAAGAATGGACAACTATTGTAGATGGAATGCTTCAAGGAGTATCACATTCTTCGAAATATTAAATTTAGGAACTTAATATTTATCTTATTTCTGACTTTCTCTTTATTTTTATCATCTAAAAAGGTTAAAATATCATTTTAACATTTTTTGCATATAATTAAAGCAAATGTAAACTTAAAAAAGTATCAGTCGTCATTTTTTTCCTTTTAATGTGCAATCTTCTCCTGCTGATTAAATTAACTGAATATTTTATTTTAAAGATTATCCCTTTAGCGCTTTTTATGGCATTCCATCAAAGGTTTAATAATCAGATACGATATATGCATGGAGTTTCCATGAAATTACTAAAAAATGTTACTAAACATGAAGACGAAGATTCTAAGAAGGCCGAAGAGTACAATGGGCAAACATTGTAAGTATAACAACCAAGATAAGCATGCTGGTCCCAATAGTAGATCATGTAATAAGGATAATTCAATATTGCTAAAAATGACACTGAATATAAACAAATTAACCCTCTAGGGCCATTCGTATCATATTAGTGGGGGATCTGTTTATTACTTCATAACAATATAGAACTGATCCCCCACTTTATGACAAGTAGAAGCCTTAATCATATTATATTATTAACCCTCTAGGGCCATTCGTATCATATTTGATACAGTATGAAAACAAGCCTTGAAAGAAATATTTTCCTGAAAAATTTTTTAAGAGAAATATTTTATAAATTTCAAATGAAAGCAGTACTGACTGCTCAGTCAATGAATACCAAATCTTTCCTTATAGGGAAATACTGTATCAAATATGATACGAATGGCCCTAGAGGGTTAACAAAACAAAATAAATCCCATAATAAAATAGCAAAATGAAAAATAATTCAGGAAGTTGTCTTCTATGTGCCTTGTCCTTTCAGGACATAGGCAATTATGGCTTTCCATGTCTCCTTATCCTTAGTGGCTCTTAGCATGCTTTCTCCTGTTACATCACACAATCCTTGTTCTGTCATTCACCTGCTCAGGCCCATAAATCTAGAATATAAACGTATAGAAACTAGCATGGCCACAAAATGTGGGATCACTTTATATATTGATCATAATATAGAATTGATCCCCCATTTTATATCCACAGTATAATTACTTATAAACAGTTGGCATCTATATTCTTCTTCTATGTGCCTTGTCCTTTCAGGTCGTAGGCAATCAGGGCTTTCCACGTCTCCTTATCCTTGGTGGCTCTAAGCATGCTTTCTCCTGTTATACCACACAATCCTCGTTCTGTCATTCACCTGCTCAGGCCCTTCAAATATGTTATCCGCTACTTTCCCCTGTCTCTTTTCCCCCTCTATCTGGCCTGATAGTATCAGGTTCTCCAAGCTCTCCTTCCTCATTTCATGTCCCAGGAACTTTAGCTGTCTCTTCCTGATGCTCAGTTTTAATTTCCTTTTCGTTTCTATCCTTTCCAAAACCTCATCATTGCTCCCATGCTCGATCCATGATGTTCGCAGCATCCTTCTGTAGAACCACATTTCTGTTGCTTCAAGTTTTTCCTTCATCTTTGATGATATTGTCCAGCATTCACTGCCGTATTGAAGAACTGACACCACATAGCAATCCAGTACTAATTTCTTTGTTTCTAGCGAAATTTTCCTGTCTCTTAATACTTTACTCAGCTTCTGGAACACATCCTTCGCCATGCCAATTCGTCTTGTATTTTCCATCTTCTATTAGAACACTTCCCATGTATTCAATTTTTTGTACCTGTATTTGGCATTTTGGGCTGCTCTTTTTGGTGATGACCATGCATTCATTTTCTTGCAGTTTATTTTTAGTCCTTTCTTGTCACTTTCTTCAGGTACCTTCTGTAAGAGGAAGTATCTGCCTAAAAATATTGATTATCAACTATTATTATTAAAAACTATTAATACGACTAACATCATCATCATCATCATCAACAACTATTATTGTTATTTTTTTTTCTTTTGATTTCTGTTATATACACATTTTCGTCCAGTTCGAAACCAGAGACCTAAGGTCAGAAATAGCTTCATGATATTTTCTACTGACCATTTTTGAAAAAAAATCCCTAACATCCCACACATGTACACCCATGCTGATTCAAATGAACTAGTCAGGAGAATAAAATGAAGAACTCCAAGTAGTCTGAAAAAAAGTCTGCTGGAGTCAATTTTCAGAATAATTTTTATAGATGTGACAGTGATTGCCTAAGCAAGTCAGTCATTTGGGTACCATGTGTGATACACGCTTGAGCAATCATGTCTCGAAAGAAACATGACTGACTGGGCAGAAGATTTTCCTGCCATTACTTTCTGTGGAAGATTCATTGCCAACCAGTCTACCACAAAACCCTATCAAGAACCCTATCTGTCCTGCTATTCAACCCATAGCTGGAGGGGAGCGATAGATTAATCTTCTTCCCCAAGAGTATTTGCACTAAGTGAATGCAACGAATTCAATTTGGCACTCTGGTTTCTCATTCCGAGCCAATATTCAGTGCACCACAATGCACATTACCTAAGCGAGACTTTATATTATAACCGATACAAAGTGAGTTATAACATATGCATTACTGGGTCTTAAATTATTATCTGTTCCCTCTCCTTATCCACTGTCTTGGTTTCTGACGATGATAAAAGTCCCTATGTATAAATATTAATGTGTCTGTGACAGTGAAATTGCAGAAAGCTGAGAACAGGGGATACAAGACTATGATAAAAGTCTGGTGACATATGGAGAGAGACAGAGAGAGGCTGATCTGAGCTGCATTACAATTATGGCTTGGTGATCCCACAAGTGGAACATAAAACGTAAGAGTTCATTTTATCTGGTGATAGTTGTAGTCTTATTTGATGCCTTGTGAACAAGAATCTATTTGCAGAACTTTGAACATATTTTAAGCTAATGTTCAAGCTCGATCTGCAAATGTTGTAGACAGATTTTCAGCAAGTAAACTTTGTGACAGTTGGTGATATTTAAAAAGAAGCAAATGAGATTTCAAAATGTTGAAATTTTTCTCTGGCTTTTACAAAAAAAGAAAGAAAGAAAATATGCCCAGACTAAAGTTAGTTGAATAATAATTTTATCTCTCTCTCTCTCTCATATATATATATATATATATATATAGTCAGTCAGTTTAGTGCCATACGTGATACACACTGGGGCGACCATGTCTCAAGAGACCTGACTGACTGGGCAGAAGATTTTCCCGCAGTAGGTTGCCATTACATTCTATGGTAGACTGGCTACCAACCAAAGCTATAGAACTCAATCTGTCCTGTTATTTGACCCATAGCTGGAGGGAAGAGATAGATTAATACCTTTCCCAAGAGTATTTGCGCATAAGTGAATGCAACTGGAATTTGAACTCGGTTCTTGGATTTCTCATCCAAAGTTGATATCTACTGCACCACAACGCACAGCCAACAGATATTTCTATATAGATATGTTTTAATTAGATATTTCCAACTCAAACAGTATTTGGAACTAGTTCCTTCATTTGTTAGTTTCAGTGCTTGTATTTGATTTTTCATGGATTTGATTAAGTTATCAGTAATTGTCTGATCCATATTTTGCCACTCCTTTAGCAATGTTTCTTTGAGGGTTACCACTGAAGTGATTTTAGTTGCAGGTTCTTGAAGTTTTCGGTCAAGGTGCTCCCAAATGTGCCCTATTGAAGTCATGTCAGGACTTTGGGCAGTGACTTGATTCTTTGTGATTCCTTCCAGGCCTTTGCTACTTTGCTTGTATGACATGGTCCTCCATCTTGAACAAGGTAGACATTCTAATTGGTTTCAAATAGTAGAAGTAGTTCTTTCTCCAATATTTGACAGTATTTTGGACCATTTAACCACTTGTCAACAGGAATCAGCTCAGATTTCCCTCCAAATCAGACAGCACTCCACGGTCGCCTGCAGACATTCAGTGTTCCAAGTCTCATTCTGATTTTTTTTAAACATAAACCTGTCTCAAATTCGAATATTGACAGAATTTACTTTCATCTGACCAAATTACAGACTGCCAAAATTTATAATCTTTGCTCTTGAGTTCTCTCACCCAGCCCATACACCTGTTCTTGCTAATCTCTGAAATCAAGGGCTTCTTTCTTACAACTCTTCTTTGATAGCCAAGCTCTTTCAGACTCTTTCTTACTGCATATGGTGACATTTCCATGTTGTTAGCAACATCTTTGACACTCTGACAACAGTTTTTGATGACTTCCCTCTTCAGTACCCTTTTTGTTCATTCAAACTTAATATTTAGACTTTCTGAATGTTGTTCCACACGACATTAAATTTCTTGACAAAATTATTAACTGTTTGATGATTAACCTGGAAAAACGTAGCAATTTTTCTATTTGACTTGCTACATTATTATTTGTTAGCCTTCGTTGAAATTCACCAATTTTCTTACTTCCATGAATTTTCATTGCAAAATATAAGTCAATTATTGTATATAGATAAGAGTAGATAATCTGCTTCTAAAGCTATTGGGGCTTTGAGATTTCCCTATAATCTTCCATTCAATTTGAGGGGAAAGATTTCTGTCTTTAAATTCCCAGAATTGTTTAGAGAGAGCGGTTTGATGTTTTAGGTGGGGTTTAGAAAATGATTGAGTGTAATTATATAGGCATTGTTTCCATGGTCCGGCGGAAATTCCTATATATGTTTTTTTTCCTGCTATTGTCTTTGCTAGGATAGATGGTTGCTAGAAGCAGATGCAGTTTATGCTTAGACGAAAAGATTAGAATTATCAAATTCAGAGAATCTAGCCAATTATTAAATCAAAGAAATTAAATAATTTTTAAATGCCGCCATAAAAATAAATTTAAACTGTCTAACACATAAAATCTTAGAATCACCCCGTTCCGACACACTTGCCAGCTCTCTCACATTTGTGTGGATCATTCGTTGGAGGATTTTATGGACCAAAGAAGTGAGGATAAGGACCTACCATACAATGGGATGACATGCCAATCTAAGTACACATTGACTTTATATTATTGGTGTACGAAATTTTAAAAAAACATCCTATCATAAACTATGTAATTGTAAATGATTTCACTATAATGACTTCGACATAAATATTTCACATGTATAATGGGAGCACCTAAGTGTAAGGTGAGATATGTTTCTCATACATATGGGTGCACCTAATTTTGTGCATGTTTTTATATATTATTGTATGTATTATTGTGTGTATAAGGGGGCACCTAAGTAAAGTGTATTTCATATATAAGAATGAACCTAATTATGTCTACGTTTTTCCATCATGTGAGAACACCTGATTATATGTGGGTTGTATTAATCTTGGATGCAGTCAATTGTGCATTCTTGAACTGATTATACCTTCATGTACTGATCATTCTACCCATATGTGTACAGGTTAGTATCAATAATCGGAATGAGGTATGCCGGTATATATGGATATATATATATGTGTGTAATGTTTGTTAAGACGTATGAAAAGAAAATATACCACCACGTTTGGGAGTTAAGTGTACACAAGCGTACATTGTCTTTATGTATTGGGGTATATAAAAAGTTGCTCGTATACATATAGATATATATGTGGATGTGTATACATGTATGTGTGAATCCGCTCCTCATGGAATTGTAAGTGTGTAAACAGAACAATTGTATGTGAATATAAAGAGATAAATATGAAGAACACATTTATGAGCATATATACGTATGGATGTGAGGATGTATGTATGTATGTATGAAAATATATGTGTATGTGTGAGAATTACCAGCATAATTATGTATATGTGTATAACACTATTTACACATGCTGAAATCCTGTCTTTACGAAATGTATATATGTGAGTATACAAACGCAAGATCCGTATGAAGACATGAAAAAGTGTAGGTCAGTAAGTATGTATAAGCATAAACAAAGTCACATTTGTAAGTATATGTGGGGATGTACACATATGTGTATATGGATATAAGTTAGTGTACATGGGTGGGTTAATTTATGGGGTTACACATACAGACGTATCCATGGAATTTAGAAGTTTCTTTAGTGGTCAACATCTTCACGACTGGTCTGAATAACCCCAGCTGATCTGACGCCAATGCCTAAGTCCTGATTCTTTTCCTTTTTCTCTTTTTTCCTTCTTATTTTGATTTTTTTATCTTTCTCTTCAGTTAAAGAAAAGGCTTATGCTGGCAAAATTTTTTGTACCAAATGGAAGGAATATTGTGTGGTCTGATGAAATGAGCGAATTAAGCTCATTGAAATGAATTATAATTTATAACCAATTTAAATGATGTGTTGGGTTTTCCTTTATAAATATATGTGTGTGTGTGTGTGGTTATTCTGCACTAGTTATGTCATTCTTTCTTGCATCACAGTCATATTGTCTATGAGAATTGAAAAAAATGTAACATGTCCGGTGTTTCACAAAAACAGCCCCAAATATTTTAGTACACATACACAAAAATACTAAATTTCCAAACACGGTTTTGGTGGTATCCTGAAATTTCATCATATCTTGAATTTTGTTATTCACCTCCAAACCCACCTAGGACGATCAACAAAGTGAATGTTTTCATTACTTACCTAAGTCAGTACACTGAACCGATATCTCATCTGGTTGAACAGCCAACAAGTCCAGGTAGGAAAGTTTGCAGTCAAGAGCACAATCATGCTTAACCAATTTAAAAGAAACAAGCTCTCGAGCCAAGGAATATTGCAAGCAGGACAGAACAGTGGGGCCATACAATTCCTTTAAAAAAAAAAAAAAAAAAAAAAGAAACATTGATAAAAATAAATCATAATACACACACACACACACACACAGTGCAATGGATGAATTGTCGTCTAAATGATGCAAAAATAAAAATAACACTGGCATCTCATTTTGACAGATATATTTACCAAAATTAAACACAAATATCTTGAAATACAAAAGGGTAAATTTATTCAATAAAATCACCATTAGCTTCAACTACATTCTCCAGACGATTTCAGAATCTCCTGCACCTCTTTTGGACGGTCTCCTTGTTTAAGTTGGTGAATGCTGCCATAATCCTTGCCTTTCGTTCATCTTTGTTGTTACTAGAAGTTTTGTTGATCTCTCATGCAAATGCACCCCACGCATAATAAAGGAAGGCTGAAGGAATTATATAGCCAGATGTAAGGGGTTATATGGTCACAAAAATTGTCTGGCATCCATGACTGGTTTCTGTTTGTGTATGGCATGGTGCAGATTCCTGTTGCTAGACAGGGTCTTCCAGCAGTCACTCTCTTGACCCAGGGCAGCATAACCTCCTCAGAGAGTCTGATGCCCTGTGGGAAAATGAATGGAGGCCTAGCGTCACCATCACTAGTAATCATTCTGGATCACTTGAGTGGATATATCATCCACTTCTTTCTGAATCTTCTGTACTGTTTTCAGATTGATACCGAAACACATCAAAATGTTAATATTGGAGCTTCTGGTGTGAATGCCAAGCAGTACTGGATGCCGTTTTCAAATTTCTTGCAGAACGAATTGCTCTTTTCTCACAGAATGGGCAAAATTGAAAATATAGAATGGCAAACAATACTCATTGCATCCTGTATATATTGTTAAGTGTTAAAAGTTGAAACAAAAGAAAAGGATTTACCAAAACACAGAACTAAATCACAAGCAAATATCTAATTTTCTATAAAAACACAAAATAAAATATGTACAAAGATATAACTGTGGCATAAAAAACAGTAAATGTAGAAGTCTGGGTCTACTGGCAAAGTGTTATGAGGGAAAAGGGAAGGTGAGGGTCAAAAGTAATGTATGTGCCATTACTGGAAATCCTCATATATATGTATATATAGAATAATTTTTAGTTTGGTCAATGAAAATATTCAAAAACTATTTACCAGTTTAGTTCCACGAGGTTCTCTTTCGGTTCTTTGTTAGTGGGTAACTTTTCATAGATATTTTTTCAGCTGGATATAATAATCCACGAATCAAAAGTCAGAGTTGATAATGCCAGAAATTCTTTTTACAACTGACAACTCTCTTCAGAAAAACTTATTTTTATAGGGGCTAGCACCTAATTAGTATATTTCTTGATTTTTCTCGAATATACTGAAATGATCTAGAATCCTCCAAACATTCTATTTCTAATTTCTCTATTTTACAACTACTTCATGAATGAAAACTTTCTGTATTAACAAGTAGGACTCAGTAGAATCCCTCACTATAAATTTTAACTTTTTTGTTGACTTTATTGATATTTTTTTTATATAGAAATGAACCCTTGTAACAATATATAATCCAAATATTATCAAAAGACAGGAGAGGAGCGTGACCCAATCTTGTTCAGGCAGCAACATCTTTAGATTCACGAAAAATTCCCCACCATTTTTATTTATATAAATTCATGGAATAATTATTCTGCAATGAAAGTATTTTTCTAGCAATTTTTAAAAAATTTTGTGGAGAGTGACTTGTAGTTCAAGTCTTGGCATTTACTATCAGGTTGTTGAGTGACTTTAAGGCTTGTAAAATCCAAACATCAAAGAACTGAATTGTCTGCCATTTTTCTCAAAGTTGATATATTGTTTGTGTCATTTTCCTTAAAAAATTCTTCCAATCCAGTAGCTCAAACTCTCCCTTTATAAACTTCATAAACCATTCACAAAACATGCTTGCACCTACTGCATCATTTTCATAAGCCTAACTTCAAGTTTTGCTGCACAGTTTCTCCAGATTAAATATGAAAAAAGCAGAGTCAAATGTGTATTTTTATATACAGGAAGCATTCTTAGCACAAAGTATAATTACTATTTTTTCACAAATAATTCCTACAATAAACGCAAGTGATAAAGAACTGAGTAAACCATGAAGACATTTACATGATTTCTAAAAGATTGTGTCAATGAAGATGCTGGGAATTTTTGCATTAAGCTAATAATCCAAAATAAATTCCTACCTGAATATCATGGATATCTTTGTCTCTAACTGTGTAGGCATGTAAATAGTTTGATATTTCTTTGGCAATACTGCAGATATCATTAACATTGAAGCTCTTTTTGCTTACAATTTTGTCCATGGGGATAAAAGGTGGTAAATCGTAGCTATCTACATCGATTTTTTTATCAGAAATACGAAGTTCCAAATTGTAGGTACAGCGGTAAAATCCATCGCTCGTTGAGGTAAACTTCAACAGCACATTATTCTTCTCACTGTAGCAAACTTGTATACCTAAAGAGAAAATAGAGAAATATTTTGATCTCATTGGTTACAAAAATAATTGGTTTAACCAAGTTATTTGAATAAACATTGATAATATTGGTCATATGGTCATGGCCAATTTTGGATTTATATTGTAAAAATTTCAGTTCTAATATGTGTAAAAGGACAATATAAAATTAGATCAAAGGAAAACTGAACTTAGCTGATGCATTTTGTCTTCCGAGGGACTTTAGCCTTGAAACGCATCAGCTAAAATGTTATTCTTTTGCTTTTATTCATAGTCATTGTAAATAGATCCCCCACTTTAGAGCCACTTTATTTGCTTTCACTTTAAAACTTAAATATTTATTTTAATTTTTTTTTTTTTACTAAATGTTAACTGAATATAAGTTCCAAGGCCCTCTCAGGGTAGATAGTGTAGCGTTTCAGTTCAGTTCAGTAGGATGCTGCTTTGAGTTGGTCACCTGTGGCTTAATGTAAGGAAAATGACTCATTGGTTAGATTGTTACCCAAGAAATAAAACCATAAGATTAAATTGTATATACTTGATTCACTCTAATCATATATACGAAATGTGATAGTTCCTGGAATGAACCCAGTGGATTGATAGAATAATGAGTTAGGCAAACATTTGCACACAAGTACATTGAAACAGGTTCCAAAGTCCACTTCTTTAAGATATAAACTAAGAGTCATTCATTGCTGAGCAGTAGAGGAAGTTGTCTGTGTTTATGCTATTTTACTTGTGGAAAATGAGTGAAAGCTATCTAGAGTAGCTGATTAATTTTTATTATTAAATTTTGTGCAAGGATTTTTAAAAATGATGTCCTAAATATATCCCATTTGTACAATTTTTTTTCTATGGCAGGAAAAAAATAATGTTTAAAAATTTCCCTAATAAATATATACAATGAAAAGTAACAATATATACAAGAAACAAAACAAAATCATGTTAGTAATACCCCTCCACAAAAAAAAAAACAAAAAACGCTCAGATTGTGGCAGAAACATCAGTTAACTGGACGGAATGAATGCGAGACAACAATCATTCAATCTAAAACACTCCCTCAGTCACACACGCATCTGAAATCAAAATTAAAAAAAAAAAAAAAAATGGCACACATCCACCAGAGAACTGACATTCTTGGTCACCTAATTGGGAGGGGATGGGAAATTAAACTAAAAAAAAAAAAAAAAAAAAAAAAAGGCGGAGACAAAAAGCAAAAGAGGCCAATGAGCATACATCAGTCAGTTGAATGCCATATGTGATACATGTTTTGGGCGATCATGTCTTGAAAGAGACATGACTGACTGGGCAGAAGATTATCCTACAGTAGGTTGCCATTGCTTTCTGCGGTAGACTGGTTGCCAACCAAGGCTATAGAACCCAATCTGTCCTATTATTTAACCCATAACTGGAAAGAAGAGATGGATTAATACCTTTCCCAAGGGTATATGCGCGTAAGTGAATGCAAGGAATTCCACTGGAATTCGAACTCAGTATGCCTATCTCTCGTTCCGAGTCGATACCCACTGCACCACAACACACCTAGCTAAATTAACTTGTTGTAAAAATCAAAATCAAACGTAGCCTAAACTAACCTACTGGGGCAGTGCTGCCCATGTTCCCTCCAGGACACCCAATATTCTGATGCCTAATCAATATCAAACAGTCACTCTAGGTCAGCACCTTTCACTCAACAGATTCATGCAAGATTCACCCATCTTTTGCCAAATTCCAATGGAGGGAGTCATTTCCTTTCTGTTCTAATCTAGACTTTAAGCTGATGCCTAAAGTACAAGATCAGTTGGGAAGAAATAAACTTCTCATCCCCATTGAATTCCTTCTGTCGTGTCATCCAAATCACGACTTGCATAACACCTAGTAAGAAGAGCACATAGTGCTCAGTCTTAGTTAACGGACGTACAACATTACTACAAACAGAACTGGCCTTGAAGATAAAGAACTTTCCTTGTAACATATGAACCATGATGTCTTCAAAAAACTTGCACAACAAGTGTAGGGGCTAGCACCTAATTAGCATATTTCTTGAATATTCTGGAATGATCTAGAATCTTCCAAATGTTCTATTTCTAATTTCTTTATTTAACAACTACTTCATGACTAGAAACTTTTTTGTATTAACAACTAGGACTCAGTAGAATCCTTTATTATAGATTTTAACCTTTTTGTGGACTTTATTAATATTTTTTATATATAAATGCATCCTCGTAACAACATTATTATTATTATTGGTATTAGAAAAGGAACTATAATGGCTCAGTGATGGTCAGCAATACCAAATATGCCTAAAAAGCACTCTTATTATGATTCGGCATGATTTTACCTGAGCTACTAGACTGGCAACAAGATCCCACCCTTTTACAGTGAAAACAATCAAACGTAACCACAACTTCTACTCTAGTTTCTTTCCTCATACTTCCCTCCTGTGGAACTCCCTTCGGTATACTTACTTCCCCGATAGCTACAATCTCCAAGAGTATAAATGAAACGTCGATTGCCATTTCTTAACTACTTGACTCCCATCTTGTCCCCGACACCACCCATATCTTATTCTTCTACCTTTCTGCTCTACTCTCACGCAGTTCTAGCTACTCCAGTGTTTCCATCCTTCTCTTATTCCTTCTACGACACCCCTGTAACCTGTTTCTCCATCTCTTCACTCTTCTCTTATGACCCACCCCCTGTGCACCAGTGGCAGAAATGCTGCCTTGCTTGGAGTGAAACAATTATAGAAAAAAAATTAACTGAAAGTACTGTAGGGATGTTGGTTATGTTTATCGAAATGGCCTTGTGTCAAACACAGCCGAAGTTCCCACAATTTAAGATGTCAGAAGGTTGAACAGAAGGAAAAACTGTTCCACTTGTATGGATAAATGGAAATTTATTAACAGAACAGAATAACATCAATTTTGTAAGAAGTGAAATCATTAACTGTGTAAATGTTCCAAGAGAAAGCATAATTTGGATCCAGAGTTCGTAGTTGTAGCGAAATGTATGTATAGAAAAAGATTATGTTTAAAATGTTTGATTAAATGCTCGTTTGATATTATGTAGTGAATGTCAATTAAAATGAATGCATGAGTAAGAGCTGAAATTGAAGAGAGTGAGTGAGTGAGTTTTGTTTAACAGCATATCAACCTCTGTGGGTTATTTAATGCCAAAAAGGTAGGGTTTTAAGATATTTTTTTTAATGTTTGGTTATAGTAACAAGGTTGATTTAGTCAGATTTTGATTAACTTTTTTATTTTAGAAACTGAAAATGTCTTCTAGTTTTGTATTCAAAAATTTATTGCTAGTAATAACTTTTTTTCCTTCAAAACTGTATTGTTGGTAAAATTTTTCATAAAAAAAAAATGGGTATTTTTCTATAAAAGTCTATTTTTATAGTTTTATAGTGTTTTGACCCCAGTTTGGGGGTTAACTATTTGCTCATAGCTGGGACCCCTAACAGGTGCTACCACCCCGGGTCAGGGTGGACCTGGGAACAACAGCAACTAAAAGGTGGTGAGTGAAAGAGAAAAGTAAATTTCTCACTTGTGGATTCAACTTTGAACTGCATGGTGAATGAAGTGGGCAATTGTCTGTTACATGGCGACTGACATGGACTCTGCTTCCCTGCCTTAAGTGAAAGTTCTTGCTAAAGAGCTCCGGAACACACCGTAAGCTTTGACTGACTTTACATCTAAACGTGTTTTCATGTGCTTACAATTTATTGGCTTATCAGTGATAACTAACACAAAATTCAAATTTTAAATTTTCTAATCCAGGATCTGTTTTTAAGAAACACGAGTTATTGTTCTGAAGCAAATATAATATTATTGTAATTTTTTAATTTCGACTCACATGTGCGATAGGTAAATTGTCGCAAATTCATTTTTAAAAAAATTTAATGTTACAAAGTGGATATGACAATACAAATGTACATAACCAAAAGAAAATAGCAATAATGGTAAAACTGTTTTTGTTTAATGACAGATTGCTTTTTATAAAATACTTTCTGCTTTGTTTTGTTTTATAAGGTTATATTATTGGATGATATTTTCACTGTTGTAATTTCTTGCTTGCTTTTTGTATACAGTAAGGTTTGCCTTTATACTTGTAAAATAAATGCATTTTCAACATTAGGCTGCAGATTTATTGATGTAGATATTCACATATGGATCAAGTGCCATAACAAGGAAGGTGATTATGTTGAAAACTATTTGTTGTGTAAAATAAATTTTATTTTTTTCATAATAAGGCTACAAACTACCAATGAGATATGAAACTTTATTTAGAAAGATATTCCCTTGGGCTTATAAAGATTTACTTTGGAGACAGTTTAAAAAATAAAAAAAACAAACACTTCTTACCCAAGAGACCATAAATATCTAAGAGTTCTTCCAGAAGTTTCTTCTGTTGACCAAAGTCAAGCTTTGGTGCCTCCTCAATGAGTCCTGATTTACTCCTCACCAAGTCCAGCTGCAACAAATGTCCAATATTAAGCAAAAGCAGAAATAGCAGTAGTCTTTTACATAAAAAAAATGATGTGAAAAAAACCTGACTTTTCATTTCCATCATTCTTACCATGGCAGGGCTGTGGCATTGGAACACGAAACCTTTGACTCCGACTACTCTATTTTTAGCACCTCCGACACCTCTTTAAGTAATTAAGTGATTATGGCTTACATATCTCATGAAGCCTCCAAGGAACAGTCTTCTTGAAGATTCAAATAAGTACACAATGGATATGTTTATTGAAATTATCAGTCTATGCATTAATTTGAAAGCCAGCATTAAAAAAAGAGGCTCGGGTGTTGAGAGGAATGGCCACAACATTAAGTGGATAAGATTTATTACAATTCATAATAAATATAAAACCATGATTTTTTTAATAATCTTTTTATAAGGAGTGGACACTATCACTTTACCGAGTCTGTTGTAATGCAATGGATATCAGCTTGGAACAAGAAATCAGAGGGTTGAGTTTGAATTCCAGTTGAATTCGTTGCATTCCCATATGTGAAAATACCCTTGGGAAAGATATGAATCCATCTCTTCCCTCTAGCTATGGGTTAAATAGCAGGACAGATTGAGTTCTATAATCTTGGTTGGCAACCAATCTACTGCAGAAAGTAACGGCAGCCTGGTGCAGGAAAATCTTCTGCTAAGTCAGTCATGTCTCTTTCGAGACATGCTCGCCCAAGCATGTATCCCGTATGGCACTTAACTTATTGACTGAATACAGACTAAACTAGAGCCATATTAAGTGTAAATTTAACTGGAGTCAAAGTTTCAAACTACTGCCAGTGAGTTCAAAACTCACCAGGTGCTTCTAAAATCAAATACTGTGCATAAGCTAGACATTTGTCTTTTTAAGAGTCTTTTTTGACAAAAAAAACATTACTGGGAATTTGTTGTTACTCAACAAAACAAATGTGTGAGGAGGAATTTGGCTAGATAATTATTTGACATTTAATTAAATAAAAACATGGAAAAGAAAAAATAAATTGACCTTTGAGAAAAGAAACAGTTTAATATTCTGTCTGAGATCGGAGCAGATTTCCCATTAATACCTGAGGTTTAGAATTCAAGCCCAGGTAATAATGATGTTGAACGATGATTTAGACAAGGCAAGCCCACCCACCCTTAAGATCAGTGGAACAATATTTTCCTATACACATACTTTTTATATGCATTCTATTAAAAATGTCAAGGATGATTTTCATTTTTTTTTTTTTTTTTTTTACTCAACTTTTATTCTTTCTTAGAATGTGTGTCCATATTGAGAGACATAAGTGCATGTTGTTAGTGTGTGTGTGTGTGTAAAAAGATACATGAGAATGTGTGCAGCGAGAATGTGTGTATATTGTGTTGCATGAGAATGTGTGTGAGTGCATGTAAGTATATATGTGAATGCGTGTTTGGCGAGGTAAGTGAGAGTGCATAGTAAGACATGCTTGTGTTGTGTAAGTGGGTGCTTGAATGTGTGTGTGTGCAGTAAAATACTTTAGAGAGCATGTAGAACAAGATATGCTATAATGTGTGTGTAGTGACATATGCTGGTGTGTGGGTATGTAATGAGATGATGGTGTGTGCGTAGCGGTAGAAGTGTGCGTGCCTGTGTATGGAGGGGAGAAGTGCGTGCCTGTGTATGGAGGGGAGAAGTGCGTGCGTGTCTGTGTATGGAGGTGAGAAGTGCGTGCGTGCACCTGTGTATGGAGGTGAGAAGTGCGTGCGTGCACCTGTGTATGGAGGGGAGAAGTGCGTGCATGCGTGCACCTGTGTATGGAGGTGAGAAGTGCGTGCATGCGTGCACCTGTGTATGGAGGTGAGAAGTGCGTGCGTGCGTGCACCTGTGTATGGAGGTGAGAAGTGCGTGCGTGCACCTGTGTATGGAGGTGAGAAGTGCGTGCGTGCACCTGTGTATGGAGGTGAGAAGTGCGTGCGTGCACCTGTGTATGGAGGGGAGAAGTGTGAGTGTGTGTGTGTAGTGTAATATGTAATAGTATGTAGTGAGATATTAAAGTGTGTGTGTGTGTGTGTGAGGTGGAGGTATGTAAGTATATGCTTAGTGTGATATGTTGGTGTGTGTGTGTGTATGTGTGCAGTCTGATATTAGTATGTGTAGGAGGGAGATGTAAATGTGTATGCAGAGTGTAGTGAGATATGTTGGTGCGTGTATGGAGAGATGAGTAATTTTGGGTGTCGTGATATATGTTAGCGGGTGTTGAGAAGAGATAAGTGTGTGTGTGTGTGCATAGTGAAATATGTTGGTGTGTGTGTGTGCCATAAGATATTAGAGTGTGTGTGGGGGGGGTAGATAAGTAATAGTGTGTGTATGTGTTGTGTGATATATTAGTGTGTGCGTATATGATATTACTGTGTGTCTGTGTGTCATGAGATGTTGGCGTATGTATGTGTGTGGGGGAAAGATATTAGTGTGTGTATGGATATACTGGGTTGTGTGTGCTTTGGGATAGCTCAATATGAGTGTGTGTGTGTGTAAACCGAGTTGTGTGTATGTATGTGTGTGTGTGAGTGTGTGTGTGTGTGTGCAGTGAGATGTTGGTGTGTGTTTAACTAACCCACCTGCTTGGTACTCATTTCCAACTGTTGTTTGATACGATCTCTTTTCTGGCACAGGTGCAACACCTGTTGCTGCATTTGAACCAATGTCATACGCTCCATATGCAAGCTGCTCGCCAGGGGACAGTTGTCATCTTCCAGTTGAGTCAAGAAAGAGAGAAAATTCTCTTTTAAAAATAGAGAGAGAAAAAAAGACATTCATTATTACAAGCCGGAAATGTACAGATTTTTTTAACATCATTTTGCAATTGTTATTAAAGTGATAAAATGAACGTGCTAAAATTTGTAGAAAAATTAATAGCAAAAAATAATCTTTATTATAATAAAGACTTTTGTGTTACACTAATGGAGAGAGAGAAAGACAATAGCAAGGCAGCATCGGCTCAGTTCATTCTCTTTACTACCAGTTATGAAAGCTCTTACTGCATATTTGCTCTTTAACACTCCCTTATTATTTTTCAATAATTATGTTGTCAAGTAGTGAATATATATTTCCCTCCTATCATGCTCAAGGGTTTGGATTATTTTCTTTTCTTCTTATGTCTTAATGTAAGATACTCAATAGTAGGTACATCAATATATTTGTTGCCGTTATTTTAGACAGTATATTGATATATTTTGCCATAATTTTTGATGGAACTGGTCCATTCATAGATTCTTCTATACCCACACTGCATGCTGATATATATATGTATGTATATATATTCTCCTGTTACACTCATGGAGAGAAGAAAGACAATAGCAAGGCAGAGTTGGCTCAGTTCATTCTCTTTACTGCCAGTTATGAAAGCTCTTACTGCATATTTGCTCTTTAACACCCCCTTATTACTTTATTTTTTGCAAAAATTATGTCATTTGGTAGTGTGTGTATATCTATATATGTATACACTCATTCAGTGAAATGAATTAGAGTGCTCTAGCTATTGGCCGCATATAATGATATGCGCTAAAAAGTCTGCCTACTTCCACCAAACGCCCATAGCCCAGGGGTAGAGTTGCCGACTGACGCCATTTCGGTCGGGTTTCAATCCTGGGTAAAAAAGCAATCGGAGTTTAACTGTACTGATGAGCAGTGATATGGCGAACCAGATCTGTCTGTAGATGACAATATATATATATATATATATATATATATATATATATATATATATATATATACATGCGCGCGCGTGCACACACACACACACACACACACACACACACACACACAACCAGCCATAATTATTAGGCCACCCCAGTTTTTTTAAAAGAAATGATGTATTTCATACTATTTTTAAGTGGATAATTCTAAATGAAAATAGAATGGTTCTTTTGTTATTATTACTTTGCAAAATTTTACAAGGCAAGGAAGCAAAGGTGAACTTGTCCGAATCACCCTAAATTTTCTTCACTCTTTCATTGATGAAACTGCAATATAATTAATTATTAAATATTTATAAATTCATTTGATGCACATGTTATTGTGCAGTATTAACAAAAGAACCATTCTATTTTCATTTATAATTATTCACTTGGCAATAAATACTAAAAAATAGTATGAAATATTTTTTTTAAAACACTGGGGTGGCCTAATAATTATGCCCGGCAGTGTGTGTGTGTGTATATATATATATATATATATATATATATATATATACACACACACACACACTTCTCGAATATTTTGCCACCATTTTTGATGGCAGGGGCACACTCGTATTACCATAATATCAAAATACAACAAATTTAAAATAAAAAAGACAGTAAGGCATATCATTTGCATAAATGTATCAATAGCTAAACATTTGCTACAAAACCAGCAATGTGCTAGTCTTACAACCAAGTCATATTCTCTGTACTGGGAAAGGCTAATTCTGAATTTCATTTAATGGTGTTGAAATTTGTTTACATTAAGTCCTACCAGCCATCTCTCTGTAAAAAGTTGGTGTAGTTAGTTGGCTTAAAGATAGACTGTAAGTTATATTTTTTTTCATGTAACATTTAGTCTTAGGTGTTCATTTCACCTCAGAATATCAACAAAATCAAAAACAAATATGTACATTAATCACAAACCATTGTTATTTCTCTTTTAGTAACACTTTTTACAAATAAAAATTTGGCTTACCAATTGAGTCTATCAGTGGTATTCTCACTTGCCTATTTCTGGAGTTCAGTTCTTATAAATATATTATAACTAACAATTGTACTTACTTAAGCTATATAGATGATGTCCTATTATTTTACTCCTGTGATACTAACCTATTAAACTTAGAAACGAAACTCAGTAAGGTTGAACCTACCATTGAATTCCCATATGAATTTGAAACTAACAATTCTCTAACATTCTTTGACATCTTAATCATATGTAACAATGTTAAATTAGATTTTAAAGTTTATAATAAACCTACAAACAAAAAAATGACCTTAATAATTTTTATTCTGACCACAACCAAAAAAATAAATCTGGTTTAATTATAGGTTTCTACTTTAGAGTTTTCAGAATGTGCAGCCTTGATTATCTATCTGAAAAAGAGAGATATATTGAGCAAAAATTTAAACTTTTCTATTATTTATACCATTTCATCTTCAATGCTAAAAAACATTTATACAAAATTCACAAAAGAAAAAAAAGAAAAGTAAAAAAAAAAGAAAAAAGGAAAACGAAGATTTTCACATTTTTGTTTTGTTTTACCCCTCATTTGAGAGAGAGGACAGACAAACCATTTCAGCTTTTCATTGTGTTACCTTTTGATATTTATGGTAATATTACATTATTGTAACACCCCAACGGACCGTACTAACAATTTCTCCAGCGGCCGTTCTCCACGCTGTGATGTTTGCCGGGAGTTTGTTGAAAATGTCGGAGCCTCAAGCTGGGGGTACAAGATTAAACTATAAGGAACACAATTCCACAACTTGGATGAGTTGAAAGGATGCTTTATTTTGTTTAGAGTTAGCCTTTTCGGTTGGGGCAGGCGAATGTGACACACAGCTCTAACTCTAATTAATGGAGATCAACAAATCCGAACTGACCGAAACAAGACGAACGGAGATTCTTACTTCAAGCACACGCCCGGTGGAACTAACTTGAAACTCACTAACTTCTATTTATTTAAAATGAATCCGGAAATCCGGAAATGCTTTAGACCACCGGTGATAAACATTGGCGACTGTAAGTCTGAAATTTCAGTTAACTTTTTTTTTTATATCTTAATAAAGCTTCCGCCGGGAAATTCTTAATGTGTGGTCAAGATACAGTAAAAGACAGCCTTTGACCTGGTCATTTGAAAACCCACCTCCTGAACTTGTCTCTTTATCACATTAAATCACTGAGTCAAATATTTACTGGAAGAGCGGTAGGATTTAAAACAGTAATCGGATACCCTTGGTCTCTTCCACAATTTTCCTCATAAAAGAAAAAGCGTTTATTTATTTATTTTTCCTCTTTTTCACTTTTGTTAAATATGTTTTTAAACTATTTTCTATTCTTAACCATTTTCTATTTTAATCTATTATAATAAAATACATATTTTACAAAGCACCTTAATATATGCCTAGTTATCGTGTCACATTATGCCACCTTGCTTTTTTGTTAATTTTTCTTCAGGTTTTAACATCTTTGCTTATATCACCTAATTTTTTAATTTCTTTCAAAATTTATATCTTTTTTATTTATAATTTCAGTTCTTCTACGTGTTGTATACTCTCAGGACAGGGGTGATCATGGCTCACCACGCTTTCCTGTCCTTTGGAGTCCTTAGTAACTTTTGTCTTTTTTCTATCTCTCCCAAACCATGTTCTACTAAACCTGTACGCAAGCTCATTAGGTAGATTATGCACTGCTCTACTCTGTTCCTCTTGCCTTCAAATATGTCCCATCAGTGTTAAATTTTCTAAGCCTTCTTTCCTTATTATGTAGCCTAGAAATTTCAACTATCCGATTCTAATTATGAGTGTCCTTTTAGTTTCCATTTTTTTCTGATACTTTGCCGCCGCTCACATGTTAAGTCCAGCATTCTTCTGTCGAATCACATTTCTGTTGCTTAAAGTTTCTTTAACTCCGATGAGATTGTCCAACATTCAATGCCATATAAAAAAACTGATATTACATGACAGTTTGGTATTCTTTGTTTTTTTTTTGTTTTTTTTCCCTAAGGAAATTTTCCTGTTTCTCAATAATCTACTTAGCTTTCAGGAGGTATCTTTTGTTGTTACATCTTCTGTCCTCATTAAAACCTTTCTTAGACATTTATTCAGTCATTTTTGCATAAAATCTTTCAATTTGTTTTTCATTCTGGTATTTTAGGATTTTGGAATAAAGGTTGTGGTTATGGGGTGTTTGCTGTGCAAATGTGACCAGTTCCCTCCACAGAATTAGGTTGAAAACCAGAGCGGTATTCATTCATGTGTAGTGCGTCTTGAGTAAGTAGACCTGGTGGAGTCCATCCTTCTCCAGGTTAAACAACAGCTGATGTCTTCCATAATGGTAATGGACAAATAGCTGTTAATTCCATTGAAAGAACCATTTGTCCTGGATAAATTCCTCAATTAAATACTAAAAAAATTATTTATATTATTTACATCTTTTTCAGTTAAATCAATTTAAAATTAAATAAAATCCTATTATAATAGTGATGGTCACTCCCTTTGTTAGCACAACCATGACATCTTGCCAATACCTCATAAATAATGGATTATTCTGTTTTGATTGTGTGAAAAGATACTAATTGGTAATCCTGGGTATGATGATAAACTGCATTCAGCAGCAAGATTGTGAGGTTGTAAAGAGTATGGAATCACCTCTTAATTGCTGTTGTTCCCAGGTCCACTCTAACCCGGAGTGGTAGCACCTGTTAGGGTCCCAGCTGTGGGCAAATAGTTAGCCCCCAAACTCGGGTCAACACACTATGAAAGTATAAAAATACTTTTATAGAAATATATACATAAAAATACTTTTATAGAAAAATAAACATTTTTTGAAGGAAAAATATTATCAGCAAAACATTTTTAAATACAAAGCTAGAAGACATTTTCAGTTTTCTAAAATAAAAAAGAATAAAAACAAAAAATTTTCATTAAAATCTGACTAAATCAATCTTCTCTTTATAATTAAAAAAATACCTTAAAACCCCAACATTTTTGGCATTAAATAACCCACAGAGGTTGATATGCCATTAAACAAAACTCAAACTCAAAAGTCAGGGCTCTGAACTGTAGAGTAAGTTTTAAGGATGCTATCTCATCAGCAGGGGTATAATATAGGGGTAACTGTATTGCCCTTTTGTGAATGGGTTCTGAAACTGTGCAGTAGTTTCTGGTGGGGTCTTTTGATGCTATGATGAAGTGTACAGTTATGACTGTACTTAAAATTTGCTTTAGAAAGTTGATGCATGTAATGCCTGTGGGTGTGGCCATTTTGCTACCCTCTCTTCACTTATTTCAATACATAATCTGCACTTCTTACTTCCTCCTGTCATATTCATGCAGTAATCTCATCCAGTAACCCTCTACCTTGAGTAGCTCTTGTGTATTGGATGAACAATTTAAAAAGAACAAAAAACAAATCATCAGTATTTGATTAACACATTAACTGCAAAGCACAAGTTATCTTGTGGTTGGCAGTTTTTATTACAATACTGACTATGAGTTATCTTATGCTTGGCATTCTCTGATACATTTTCATTTGAGGGCACCAACAATGAGTTTATTTGCAGTAAAACTTTTAATGTGAAAACAATGTTAAGACTTTAGTTGAAGTTATAACAGGTAAGTGCTGTACCTGATACATGTTTGGGCAATCATGTCTCTTTTGAGCCATGATTGACTAAGCAGAAGATTTTCTGAAGTAGGTTTGCCATTTCATTCGGTGGGAGACCGGTTGCCAACCAAGGCTATAGAACCCAATCTGTCCTGCTATTCAACTCATAGCTGAATGGAGAAGAGATGCATTAGCACCTTTCCTCAAGAGTATTTGTGTGTAAGTGAATGCAATGAATTCAACTAGATGCATGTAATGCCTGTGGGTGTGGTTGAAAGCTACTTAGAGCATCCAAAGAAAGGAAGTCGTGGAGAGCAATATTCGCCACATCCTGAAGGGATATGATGCATAAAAGAAAATTTTTTTTCAAAAGTCCAATTCGCTAGTTGTGACCCCACCCTCATTTTTCCCAGTGGGTTTTCAGTCCTCGTGTGTGTGCAAGATTGTCTTGGTACCTGGGCTCCAATCTTCGTTACAAAGATTCTGATTCAAGGAGAAACTCTGTGGCTTTGATTTCTGAACAAATGACACGTGTTCCCTTGGAGTTGGCCAGCATTATGTCCTTTGATTCCTCATTCTGAACTAATATCCATTACATCACAAATCTAAATCTAAACTTATTTATAAATGGAACTTTGTCTGTGTGTGTCCGTTACCTATAGACTCTGAAATGGTTGAACCAATTTTCTTGCAAATTTTCTGCGAGTGTTCTTAGCTAGGTTTTGTGTCGAGTTACCCCTGATAAATATCGAAAATCAATAATCGAAAAAATCGGGTTATAGAAGGAGTGGTCCGATTTTAATCAAATTTGATACACTCATTGTCAAAGACATAAGAAACAATATTCAGAAGTTTCAAGGTTGCAGTTCTTACAATAGTGCAGAAAATTGATAATATATATATATATATATATATATAAATAAAAGGTAAGATGTTTGTGTGTGTGTCTGTTTTTATTGCTTCGGGTTTGGCTCTAAGTAGGTATAATTGTAGTTCTTAGTTTCAGCCATGATATCATTTACTCAGAGGACTTATTTAGCCTTCAAAATTCAGTTTATGACAAAAAAAAAAAAAAAAAAAAAACTTATTTGATATCGATACCAGGAAATCAAAATTTGACTTACATCCATTCATTTTTCTTTCAGTCTACGGTTTCACTTTAACTGGAAACAACTATTGCTTTTTAGTCTTTCGTGCCAATGCCCAAAGAGTCTGAGCTCCAGGACCATGGATTAGTTTTAAAGCTTTCAGTACACCCGAGCAATACCAGGCTATACTGCTAGTCAACTCATAAAAATGTTTTATTGTCTAAGTTGGCTATTATAGGTTGGTGTTTGAAGTAAGATTTTTTTAATTGACTTCTGACAGTCAACAAGTTAGCAATTAGATGGGCATTAAATGAAGAATTAGATGTGTTTCACAAAAACTTATAAACAGATACCCCACTTTTAAACATAATAAATTCTATACTCTTCCCTCCTTCACCTTTTGAAACTCCATTACTTGCAGCCTTTGTGGCAACTTTTAAAATAAGCTTGGCTAACTTTAGGGGTGGTTGAAAGAGTTAATCCAAAATTTTATAATACTGAACTTTCATATTTAACCCAATTCTCTACTTGTAGTCTGCGCTTTGGTAACTGGTGAGAATACAACAGATTTTATCAATGTTTTGTCAAGATAACAAAAGTTGTCAAGATTGGAAACATTTGTTTTCCCATGAAACAAGTCAATAAATATATTTATTGGTGAATATGTAAAAGAGTCTATTGATTATTCTATACTGTATTTGATTTCTTAATGCTAAACAGAGTACTGGGTATGACGATAAACTACATCTGGCAGCAAGGTCTCTGATTGAGAGACTGGACATTTTGAAGAGCATGTCCACTGTCCAGGGGTGGTAGCACCTGTTAGGGTCCCAATTATGAGAAATATGATCAGTAGTAATACATTTTTATAGAAAAATGACCATCAATGCAACATTAAAAAAATATAAAAATACATTTTTATAGTAAAATTACCAACAGTACATTTTATGAACTACAAAATATATATCTAAAAAACATGAAAGTATAAAATTATTAAAATGTTTAGATTTCAGCATTAAATAACCCAAGGAAGTGTTGATATGCTGCTAAACAAAAACAACTGAATGTTAAGGAGTATTAAAGGAGTATTAAAAGTGCCGACACAGTGGTAATGGATTATATAAGGAGAAATGCAATATCACAATATGAAAATGATACAGATATCTCACATTGCATTTAGAAATTCAGCCCAGAGAGTTGTTTGGAGCTACTGGGGAGCAGAGGAGCGGGGGGGGGTCAGATGTGACAAGGCTTAGTACTGTGGTGGTGGCTGTTAAAATCTTGAAAGTATTTTGGTGCACGTGTACTAAAATACCCAAATTTTCCAAGGTATGTTTTAGAAAGGTTCAACTAGATAATTTGCATAAGTGTGCTGTCACATCTGGTGGGTGGGTGGGAGGTCAGCAATTGCAAGATACTTCTCTTTTCCTGATTGCAGCTTTATATGGATCACATTTCTATTGGTAGATAGGTGTGCCTATTTTGCCTCTTGCCCAGTTTATTCACTTCCCTGGTCATTTCAACAGACGTTGTTTATCCCTTGTTTCTTGTTTAGGATTGTGTTTTTGGTTCCTTCTAAATTCCACAACTCTATATTTTTAATGTCTCTCTGTCTAACTCTGAAATTTGGAATATATATTTTTTTTCCTCAGTAGGAGTAAATAGGTTCGCTCATCACCCAGTTCACAATCCTTCCTGCCCTTTTTAACAGAAGTAGAGGTTTATTCTTTGTTTCCTGTTTAGGAATGGGTTTCTGGTTCCCTCTAAAGTCTTCTAATTTTGTTTCACTACCAGTAACCTCTTGCATCTTAGGGGTATTATCACCTTGCTTGGGGCAAATTGATTAAAAAAAAAAATGATTGTTTAAAAGTTCTTGAAACTATTTTCATTAAAACAAGACAATCTTCTATACACAAACAGGATTTGTTGTTGAGATTAAATAGGATTTGTTAAAAAAAAAAAATAGCCATTTTAATGTTATTAATACATACATATTTCCAGGTTTTCTTTATTTTAGTTGGTGTGTACAAAAACTTATATTTCCCTATTAAATTCTGATTCGTGAGAATCGATAACCAATTAACTCAACCTGTATATTTTTGTTTTTCTTTCTTGCTCTTAATTTTGGTTTGCTGACTACCATAATTTTCTCTAGCTTTTGCAATATACACAAAATTATATAGATGAAAGTATAGTCTACCTTAGAAAAAAAAAGAAAAGAAAAGAAAAAGAAAGCCCTAAATAAACAGATTCACCACTCTAGCATTAGGACAGGTAGTTTTGAAGTAATATCCCTGATCTAAAAACTGTATTGAAATAATGAAGTTTAAGTCTACCAAGAAATTGGTACCTGGGAACTTAGTTGAAATAGTATTTAGTACCTTCATTTCAGTTTCTGGGTACTTAGTGAAATTCCAGAACCAAGCAGACACAACCTATTGGCTATGATACCTTACTCAGTACCTTCATATGCATGAACTTACTTAAAGGGTTGGTTTAAATAAACCAACTGCAAGATTCAGCCACATAACACACACATATGATAGGATAAGTCAATCAGTTAAAAATATGAGTTGTGTTACACTAAGATAGTCCAACAATGTTTTAGTACAGGTGTATGAAAAGGATGTAGTTAAGTGTTTGTAGCATTCTGACTTCAGGACAAGAAATAAAAATATGGTGGATAAGACTGAGAATTTGGCCATTTTTATTGGTTAGGAAGAAATCCCGGCATGCACCTGTATGATTAATCTATCAATTTGTGGATTTTTGATTTGTTTAATAGTATATCAACTCCTTATGGGTCATTTAATGCAGAAATTTAATTTTCTTTGGAGGTCTGAAATAATAAAAAAGATGTTATTCTGCTTTCACAATTGAATACATGATAGATAATACTCAGCTTTTGCTCATCTACATGTTTATATGGACATAATTACTAGAGGCAGAGATATGTGTTTTATGTTGTAGTTTTTAGTTGAAGTTACATTTTGGAATACAGTCTGATGCAAGAAATTGTAGGATATTATAAAGATTAAGGTCCTGAAAGAATTCTTTCATGTTGGTTGTTTAATTTTGTTTAGTGACGTATCAACCACTATAGGTTATTTAATGCTGAAATCTAAACATTTTGAATGCACTCATGTCTTAAACTACAGATAAAATGTATAGTTGGTCATTTTGCTATAAAATGTATTGCTGGTATTTTTACTATAAAAATGTAATTTTATACTTTCATAGTCTTTGGGGAGGGGGTTCACTATTTGCCCATAGTTAATACCCTAACAGGTGCTTCCATCCCCTACATCAATACCTGTTATCATCAAATATTACTATCACCATATTAGTCCGCAATTATCATTAACGTAAATTACTCCTCCCTTCCACAGTAAAATTAATACCACCACATAAAATCTAATAAGCATTACAAATTAGAATTTATACCATTTAAATATGTAAAACCACAAAAAACAAATTAATAACCGACTTTAAAATAAAAAATAACAATACAGCCTTAAATAATTAAAAATAATAACAATTTTTACCTATCATAGTTTCACATAAACCCCATCATACGTACAAGAAATCAACAACTGATTGCACGTTGACATCGCTACACTATTTGGATACACCAACTGAATGCGTATGTATGTGCTCAATGACACACATATACATATATATGCCAAGCCCAATACAGTTTGCATATAGTTATGTTTGTGTGAGCTTCGGTTGGCAGGCGCATGTATGTGTGTCTTTGCACACGTCAATGGGTGTACAAATGTGTATATATGTCTGTGTCTGTCATGACGACAAATTTTCCTCCCATTTCCACAAAAATACACCAATATACGCAATCCTACATACAGCCAATTTTTAAAAAATTAATCAGTTTGTCTGACGATCATAAGAGCATGAAGCCCAGGATCGCAAACTCACACCTACCTATATGAATATGTCAGCTCTATCACTGATATTGAGGGCTTTCAAATAAGTACCGTGCATATATATGTAACAAATTGCATATATATATATATATTATTAGTTCTTGAACATAATTAAATTAAACCAGTGTACAGTTGTAGTAAAAAGCATTCAATACAATAATATTGTAGAACTTTTGAATATTTTTTATTTGGAAATGAATTATTTTTGCAACCTCAGTTTCTGCATTTTAGTGACTTCAGGTGATATACAATAACTGTTATTGTAAATCACCTGACGATACCGAAAGGTAGAAACCGAGGACACGAAATATATTTTAGATAGATATATTCATGTAACATCTCTTCTATGATCAGAAGAGTGAAGTTTCAAGGGGAATAATTATTGTCCCATGGATATATGGTGACACAAATTAATAAATTTATATATGAGGGTGTACATATGTATATTATTCAGGTGTTAAAACAGTTCTCAATGTATGAACAGAGCTGTGTCATATATATATATATATATAAACAATCTTTATTATAATATAGAGAATATATAAATATATTCTTCACTACTCAACAACATAATTATTGCAAAAAAATAAGGCATTGTTAAAGAGCAAACATGCAGCAAGAACTTTAATAACTGGTAGTAAAGAGAACGAACTGAGTTGACACTGCTTTGCTATTGTCTCTGAGTGTAACAGGAGGGAAATAGATATATCTACAAATAAATACACAAGCCTTTATAATAATAGAAAGGATATATATATATATATATATATATATATATATATATATAGTCATCCACAGACAGATCTGTTTCGCTGTATCACAGCTCATCAGTACGGTTATATATATATATATATATGTATAGGAAAAGTAAAACTTTAAGAATCTGTGTTCTTTAGTTACATACATTTTTGACTGTAGCTTAGATATGGCACAAGGCCAAAAGTATGGGGCACCCAGGGAGGATCAAACACAATATTCAGTCATAACTCATCTAGTCAGACAAGCTTGCTAATGATTACACAATGCTGAAGTACAACAAATGACTAAGTGTAGATTAGATGTGACACAAAGCTGAAAGTGTGGTGCACCCAGTGAGAATTAGGCTCACTACTGAGTTGGAAGTGATTTAGCAGGACAAGCATTACACCATGTCAAAGTGCTCTAGCTGGCTCAGAGAGAAGAATAAATTATGAACACTCCCAACTCTGATGCAACTGATGGACAGTGTTTCTTATATAAAGCAGATCAGATAAGCTGTTCTTTTTAGAGTTATCATGAATGGTCAATACATCTAAGAAACAAGTTTCTTTTTAAACTATAGCAGCTTGTCTTTGTGTGCCTGAATTACAGATTTTAATTTGAAAGAGGTTTTCTTATTGAACCTAAAATAATTGTTTATTAGATTTGGATTTGTTTGAAGTTACAATTTAACTTGAACCTGCTGTTCAGGTTAATGGAAAAGTAATAATTAATTATACAAAACCGCATGTAACCACAATGTACATACAAGCTAGAAATAGTCCCACTGATCCATGTCTGTGAGATGACTTCCAAGAACTAATAAAAATGAATTGAGATTTATGTTAACCAAATTAACATCTCAGAAAAAAATTGCCCTGCTAATTTTCTATCAAGAAATAATTGGAATTTAATAGAAACATTTATTTACAAGCTTTTTTTTTGTCATAGTTGACATTGCACAGAATGTGTTAACATTGAACCATGACATCTGGATTCTAAAGATTTTATCAATCATTGCCAATTTCCAGTCTTTTGTTAGGCACAACACAAAAGAAAAGCAATTCCAATCTGTTACAATTTGAAAAATTTATTTCAAAGCTTTAAAAATGTCCAAAGAAAGAAATTAGGTTGTTTTTAAAAGGAAGAAAAATTGATTGCATGGTAAGGTTATTTTTAAGCCAATTTTTGACCAGAGCACTTGTACGTTTAAGATCTTAACATGTTGGAAAGACACACCTGTCAGATTCATCTTTAAAATGTCACAGCGCTTTCCTTTTTACATATCTCTATCCAAATAAATAAGCTGCAAATTCTGTCAGTTCATGTGAGTGAAACCCCTATAACTTGCACTATATGGCCATGATATACCTTCTTGGAATCAGGATGATTTAGTATTTGAACATCCAGCATTGAAATTTGTGCCTGGATGGAGAGGGAACAGTTAAAAATTCAAGTTTTAAAATGACTGAAAAAAAATTTTAATGATTTTATAAGTTTTTAAATTTATATGAAGTTTAAGGTTAACAAAAATTGTTAATTTTTTTTAAAAATTCAGTTTAAAATATCTCCAAACATTTTTTGAATTGAGGAAAGCAATTTTATTTTTTCAAAATGACAAAGAATCAGTGAAAATGAGGTTTTGAAGAACTCAATTTTCAGCCTGAAAATTTCAGCCCAAATTGGTATTTTTGTCGAAATTGGAATTATAGCCAGAACCAAAATTAAAGAGAGGTTTTGAAGTCTCGTGGAGTGAATAGAGGAATTCAAAGTTATTTCTTTCAAATTATCATTGGTATTTTATAAGCTGTGTCACAGGACCAATTAGTTCATTGTTGGAACTAGCTTAAAAAAAGTTGCACTATGTGTGAACTTTTAAACTAGCACATTCCATTTCCATTAAAACATTCACAAAATATAAAGGATTAACACCACCATATTTTACACAAGAGATGGTTTTTCTAAAGTTCATCGCTTTTCATTTCCGCCCCACTGTTCTATCTGTCGTGAATACGAAATAACTGTTTCTTCACTATTTTCAAATTTGTGAAATTTTATTTTTTGACCAATAGGAAAATATAGTCTCTGTGCTGAGAAAAAGGTCAAGGAAAATTGTGTGAGCAAGTGGGAAATATTTATTATTAACCAATGAAAAGAGAGTGATTTACAGAAAGCAACAAATTGAACTTTGAAAGACCAGTGTCATAGCCTTCCTGACAAAAATGAGTGTACATTTAGAGCTGACCATGTGATCAATTTGGTTACTTATTTCCCATTTTTTGGTTGGTCAATCAGAGAGCCAAGGAAGCAGAAATAGTCAGGCTGCTCCCAGTGACCCACATTTGCACCCTCTCACTTTCTCTTGCTGTTTTCTTTATCACTCCTTCCTCTTCACCTACTTGCTGCCCATATCAGAAAGAAAAGAATAAGACATTATTCAGCAAACAAAAACATGAACTTCCCTTTTTCTGTACAAATCAAATTTTGTTAAAACAAATAAACTCTTAATTGTTTAAACTCTTTACTACACTCTTAAAACATTTCATACATACAATTTGATGTTATGCTGTTTGATAAATTTTCATGTATTTATACAAACAAAAAAAGTAAAACAGTTTTCTCTCTCAACCTTCTGATCTAGAGTAAATTGTGGGGACTTTGGTTGTTTGGCACAAAGCCAATTTAATAAACATTTCAAATTGAGATATATCAATTTTAGAACTTTAGAAATTTTTGTTAAAAATCTGATTTTCTGGAGTCAATTTAGGACTAAAATTGTATGGGGAATTTGGGCATGTTTTTGAGGTGAAAAACGGATTGATTTGGAAATTTAAGGAAAAATCAGATAATTCAAAGGAGATCTTCAGAAATGAAAATTATTCAAATGTTTTTTTTTTTAGAAAACCTTTGTAAAAATATTTTTTTCACATATTCCTCACTTCTCATATTGATCAATTTCTGAAAAACTGTACGAAACTGAATTTCGCAAAAATTCATAAGACTAAGAGAGTGGTTAACAGATGTATAAAAAAATTAAAAGTGTTTTTACCGAAATCTAAAAAAGAAACAAAATGTAAATCCATTCATTTGTGAATAAGTTCTGAAAGTTTCATTAAAATCCGACAATTATTTGTTATTGCAAGAATTTCCAAATCAATGTGACAATGTGCTTCACAATGCCAAAGGCCCACTAAAAATTTCCTATAAATCTTTTAGTACTCGCAATAACACAATAACAAGATTTTTTAAACTAAAATTGAACGTTAGGATATTAAAAATAATAAAATCAAAAATATCTTTTTTTGTCTTTCTTTTTAAATTAATTAATAATTACAAATATTTTAACGATAAAACTGTTTTTTTAAAATTAAGTTTTGTTTGGACATTTTTTTTAATTTTATGCTCATAGTGAATCAGCGGAGTTTTATTTTTCGTGAATCATTCACTAAAAAAAAAAAAAATGAGCAGAAGATAAAAATGAATATCTCAAACTTAAAAAACAGTTTTTTTTAATCGTCAAACAAAAAGAGAAAAGAAAGACCAAAGTATTTTATTTTTATGATTATTATATTTTATTAATTTTTTTATTTTTCTTGCGTCAAATTTTGACATTTGTTAAAAAGTTTACATTAAAAAAAAAAAAGTCTTTAAATTTTTAATTTAAAATCATGGAACGTTTTTTTCCGTCCACTAAACAAACAAAAAATAAACCAGCCACTATATGCAGGAAAAATAAACAAAAATCTAAAATTAAAAATTTCTTTATCCAACATTTGTCCAGGAGATGTTTTTCGAGGTCTATATTTAATGATTTATTTAACTGGATTTTTTAAAAATTTATTTTACGTTTTGTAGGTATCTAAAAAAAGTTACTTCAAAAACATTTTTTCAGTATTTTTACGAATGGACCAGTCTACTTCTTTTTGTTGGACGATAAAAAATATAGAATTTAAAATTTTAACATCTAATTTTAAGTGCTTCGCTCTCTCCATTATTTTGTAGCGATTTGTTTGAAAAATGAAAAAGTAAAAAAATAATATATAGTCAGAAACAGTTTAAACTTTAAAATAAAATGTTTTTATTTTTTTGCTTTTGAAAACCGTATTTTCAAGCGTAATTGTTGCATATAAATTTATATACTTTTAGATTAAAATGACAGAATTACTCCCGTTGTTTGAAAGTAGAGATGGCTTTAAAATAAAACAACAAAAAGACGAATAGCGGTTATTTGTGCAAAAATTAAAACTCACCATTTGCCGCCATTTCACCTGAACGTTTCTGTTTACATTCGTAAACCGGTGAAAGTTGATTTTTGTCTGCCAAAAAAGAAACAAAACCGTTGTTTAATTATTTTATATTACTCTTACTTTGAACATAAATGAATAAAATAATGTTATAGTAAATAGATAGTTCAATGGAATTCAATAGAACATTTAAGCCTTATGATACATGTTGGTTCGGGAATCAAAGTTAGAGAACGGTCTCGAGTTAAAAATGTTTCCCTTTGCTTAATGTTCCGGATCGAAATTACATTTGTCATATCTGTGAAAAAAATCATTTAAAAATTGATTTTTCATGCCGTTCTGATGATATATATTGGTAAAAGTATTTCAGATTCGTGTTTTATCTTTTTTTAACTGTGGGACATTTTTGTAGTAAACTGTCAGTCAGTTAAAAGTGCCATATGTGATACACGCTCGGCTTGGGCGATCATGTCTCGAAAGAGACATGACTGACTGGGCAGAAGATTATCCCGCAGTAGGTTGCCATTACTTTCTGCGGTAGACTGGTTGCCAGCCAAGGCTATAGACCCCAATCTGTTCTGTTATTTAACCCATAACTGGAGGGGACAGACGGATTAAATACCTTTCCCAACAAAAAATATATCAATTACAATTAATTTCCCAACTCAATCTCAAAGCGAAAAAAAATTATTATTTCTTTCTGAGTAGCAGTAAATTTTGAATTTTGGTGCTTTTTGTATCTTCGATTCGAATGAAGCAGTGAATTAAAAGTAGCTACTACTTCAGTTTTTACATCAAAAAATGAAATTTAAAAGATCAACTTTACAGATCATTTTAAAATTCAAAGATTTTCTCAAAGGATGCAATGAACACCGAACCGAACAGTAAACACATTTTTTCACAGGATAAATTAAAGGTTGATTTTATGGTTTGGGTGTGTTAGTAACAAAGTGAGGAAATCTAAAAAATTGAAAGAAAGAAAAAAAAATCATTAAAAGTAACCATAGTCAAGAGGGTGACAGGGTCCTTCTTTAACTGACCAATTGTTTTTTACACTTAACTTCTTAGACCTTCCCAGGTAACATAAAAACACAGTTGTACTTCTAGTTGTTTTCTGTGTGTCTCTTTTCATGTAAGTTTCGTTGTGGATTATTTAATTAAAAATCAGTTTTTAAAAATTTAGGCACAGCCAATAATATATACATTTTCTTAAAAAATGACATTTCATTTCCGCACTGAATGTGACGTCATTCGGCGGGAATATTGGTTCTTCTCTGTGATTTTTTCATACCAGTTTGAAACAGTTACGTAAGTTTTTCAGCTTATTTGTCGATGATTGTTTTTTTTTCTTGGACAACTTTGAAAATAAATGAAAGAAACAATTCTTTTATGCATTATTCAATGATTAAATTCTTCAAGGATCGCACGAGGAAAACTTTTACAAACCACTGAAAAAAAACTGACTGAGCATTTTTTCGTTTTTCTTTTTCAAAATTGTTATATTCAACAAGTAAATTGAACCAAAAGAAAAACGTCAGTAAAATTACTGAGTGAAACAATGTGATCGAAATAATATCTCAGCAGTCAACACTAATTTAGTGTTTTTGTTTGATTTAAACGTCTTAAAAAACATTTTTTAAACTTGTTTTCCAAGGTCGAGGTAGTTTTTTTTTTTTTTTACATATTTTTTATTTAAACCTTTAAAACTTGAAGTTGTTTAAAACTTGAATTGTTCAGAATATTAATAGAAGACTTAGCGTTGTTCTTGTTATATGGTAACGAGACATATATTGAATATTATTTTTAATTATTTTTAAAGACTTGCTATGAACATGACGGGGTAAAAAAAAAAAAAGACAGAGAAAGATTTTAAAATTTTAAAATCTGATTATTACTTAAATTCTTTTTCTATTTTTTGCTAATTTCTTGTTCATTTATTTATTGATTTAAAAATTTAATTTACATTAATTTTACTCTGAAGCCTGGTTGCTGGGAGGTTAGGACCTTTTTTCTTCGCTTTTTTTAAGTGTTTGCCATTCTAGCTTACCATTGTGAATTTCTTTGATTTTCTTCTTTTTTTAAAATTTTATACTTGAGATCAGATTATGTTAGAAAAAATTTGATCTGAGATATATAAAGAAACATTGTGAATCGAAGTGATCATGTTTAATTCGTTTTTGAAGTTTTTTTCATGTTTTTTTTTATTACGCAATCGCCTACGTCCTGAAAGGACAGGGCACATAGAAGAATTTAATTTCTATAAAAAAAAGATAACTCGAAAAATAAATTTTTTTTTTTTACATGATTATTTTCATTTTCCAAAAAAAAAAAATACTTTTTGAAATTCGTCGCATTGATGTTCGTTTCAAGAATTCCTTTTTTTTTTAAATTAGATAAAAACACTATTGAAGTATTGAAAAATGTAAAGTTTTTAATGACGTTTTCGAGAGTGACTATTTTACTTCCCGCCTTTTTTTTACGTGTCAGATTATAATTGTATGGATGTACAAAAGGGAAATAATTCTGATTTCTCGCCTTTGAGTATTTGATTAAGTTTCATTAAAACATAAAAAATATTGTAAACTCAGGTAAAGCTATATACTTTTACGGATCTTTTTTGTTAAATTCAGTCAAAATAATTAAAATTAAGAAAATCACATTAGGGGCAGTTATATATTTAATGGTATAAAATTTGTAAAAAAAAAAAAAAATCTAGAAAATCAATGACTTAGTAAAAAAAAATAATTCAAATGTGTAGGGCCCTCGATGATGTTTATCAAATTGGCCTTGTGCCAAACACAACTGAAGTGCCCACAATTTAAAATATTGGAAGGTTGAAAGAATAAAAATGTTTTGTTTGTAAAATAAGTGGAATTTTATTAATTGAACAGAATAACAAATTTGTAAGAAAAAATGTACATAGCTAATCAGTTCAATGAGAAATAGTAGTAAGGATTTAAGTGTCCAGAATTCTAGTTGCAAGTAGCGAATGTATTTAATAAAGTCTGTGTTCCTTTCCCTGCGAGAAAATGAAAATGAAGGTAAATGGTACTTATCGAATGTTAATATTTAGGAATCAGTTGAAGTATCTTGTTGTTGTCGTCATCTTTTTCTTTGTTGAATGTGAGAATGTTGAGGATGGAAAAGAAGAGGAAAAAAATTAGCATGAGTGAAGAAGAAGAACGAATGTGTGATGCGACCTTATGTCCTGGTTGTCTCTCTCTGCTCTCATTTGACTATCTTTGGCCAGTCAAGGGACATGACATTCATTATTTTATGATCCTGAGCAGATTTTCTATAATTGGGGCTTCTATTCGAACAAAAGATTTGATGAGTTAAATTCACTGAGGTCTTGTCCTTATAACAAATATAAACATTAATCAGTAAAGAAAATAACCTTTTGAAATTACATAAAATAAGTAAAGGTAACATAAGGATTTTCTAAAAAAGAAATATTTTTAAAAAATGATCTTATTAAATTTAGAATAAATCTTGAAAGTTTCATTAAAATCTGACAATTATCTGATTTTTGCAGAATTTTCCAAGTGTTTTTTTACTGCAAAAAAAAAAAAAAGGCTCAGTTTTCCCATATAAATTTGTGATCTTGTATTAATGCCAGGAAAATGAGATTTTGACCAAAATTTCCAAGGTTCTAAAAAGTATAAAAAATAACTATTTGACAGCAAAAACTTGTTTGATTTTTCCCTCTTTAATAATAACACAAAGATTTTGGCAATAAAATTTTGTTTTTTGCGTATTTTTGTTTTTATTCAGTATTAAATTTATCATGATTATCTGCTCTTTACTTAAATTTCCTGAACATTAGGCTGTTGATAGTGTCTAAAGTGTTAATAGAATTAATGTGTAGAAATTTGTTAATTAGCTGAGCAACATTATTTTTGTTCCATGAAGGCATTACTGTAATGTCTTCACTCTTCAGGGTCATTTGCTTTTTCTGATATATATATATATATATATATATATATAGCCTTTGAGTTTTGAAAAATAAATCACTCGACTGGTGGTCGAAAGTGAGGGAAAATGTACTCACCCCAAAATCATTTTACTTGACCGACTCCATTTTCTTAATAGTTGCCTTATGTAAACATAGTGTGAATTGCTGATGGAAAACAAAAAAGAAATTTTAATTAAAATTTTGAATGTGTTAGAAAGGATTGAAAAATTTTTTTAAAAATAATGACAAAATTTGATCTTTCCTCTTAATAATAGCATAAACATTTTGATGATAAAACTTTGTTTTTATTAAGTTTGAGCCCTTTTAACATCATGATATGCTGTTTTTTGAGGGGTTTTTTTTGGCAATTGAGTGGAGGTACCTAATTTGTAGTTTCTTTCTTCTGTTTGACCACAACCTCCATCTCATAGATGATAAAAAATAACAAATCTGATTTTCCCAATGATTTCTTATAAAAAATTACTTGTATAATTTGTTTTTCGGTGCATGGTTGAAAGAAGTATGCATATTCTTTCTTTCTTTCAAATGTTTGTTTTTACTTTTTGTTAGGAGGGAGGAAATATAGATGTTGAGTCAAGGATAATATTTTTCCAAATGAGTTTCTAAAAATTTGTGAGTGTCTTTAATCTGGGCGACAGAGACATTTTGGCTCCACTCTGGAAGCGTTAATTAAACAAATGTTTACACTGACCAGGACAATAAAAGTGAGACAGGAGCTTGTCAATCTAAATTTCATTTGTCAGATCTTGCTTTGATGATTGCAGAATGTCACTGTCTTTTGTTTAACCACACATTTTGGCATAAATCAGGCGCCATGCATAAGACCAAAGAGTTCAATAATGGTATTGTAAGTCATTCTGAGTAACTTGTGAATCTTCAATGGCATACTTTTGGGTTGTAAAAGGAATCAGATTTTTTTTTTATATATTTGAAGGTACACGTTTCATTGTGAGATTTTTAAATGACTGCGGGCGAGTAAAGCAATAAACTTTAATTGCCCAATTAAGTTTTTACTCGACTGAGCCAAATCTCAAAGGCTGTATATATATATATCTGGTTGTTTAAACAGATAATACTGAAATAATTTATAATAATATTTTTTCAGTAAATTTGTCAGACATTTGTATTTGTTTTATAATATAAAACAACATATTTATCAGTTGCCAGATGGATCTGCTCTAATTATTGAAATACTTCAAAATAAATGAGAGAACATGGCTCATGTTACCATAACAAAGGAATATCTCTTTAGCAAATATGGGGAGGGAGTTCATGTTGCTACTGCATTGGATTTTTGTCTAGGTTAGGTTAGATGAATCTTATTTGTAGGTCAGGTTAAAAATTTTTTTGTTGCAATGCATTTTTTTAAAGTTTATTTTAAAAAATCTTTATTGTGCAAGTTGTATAGATATTTTTTTTTTCTAGGCTGACATTTTACTGAGATGTTCTCCAGAAAAATCAAACGAACTAAAGATAAAAACACCACATGCCAAGCGAATGGTAAGTAGACATTCAGTCTAAATTTAAGTGCCACATGTGATATACAGTTGGATGATCATGTCTCGAAAGCGACATGACTTCCTGGCCAGAAGATTTTTCCACAGTAGGTTGCCATTACTTTCTGCGCTAGACTGGTAACCAATCAAGAATTCAATCTGTCCTGCTATTTTACCCATAGCTGGAGGGAGAAGCGACAGATTCATAGTTTTCCCAAGGGTATTTGCACATAAGTGAATACGAATTCAACTGGATTTCGATCTCGGCTCTCCAATTTTTTGTTCAGAGATGATATCCACTGCACCACAAGCCATATTACTTTACCTTTTTATTTAATACCTACAGCTGCTTATATATTTATTGAAAACTTATATTAATTTATTTATTGATTAGACATGAGAATGTCACATGTCGCCTACTCTGACTTTTTTTTGTTACATTTATCTCACAAATGATAAATCTGTTGAATTTACTAATGTTTATGAAAAAATGTTATACAGCTGATAGGTGTGTGTCCTGCTTCCATGACGCATTAGTGGATGCAGTAACTTCCTCATCTGTGCGTCCTATGAGATGCAATTAAATTTTTCCATGAAAAACAATACATTGTAGATATTCTTTCAAATCTTTTTTAATACTTCTTCTTTTCTTTCACTTAACCACTTCCATTTGAAAGAAGGAAAGAGTATGTGTGGATGGTATGAAACAGACATCAATATTGCATTACCAAAAACATTCTTGTTGGTTCACATTTTTATTGTTATATGAACCTGAACTCATTAAAGTTTGCTGACTGTTGCTTTAAATACTGCTTTTGGTTTAAATTTATTCAATTTTAAAACAAAACATCTTAAGTGAACTGGGATTTAAGTGTAATTACCATTTTTGTTTTGAATTTACTGATTTTAGTTGAAAAATAAGATAATTCACTAGAAACAAAGAAAAGAGCGCTGGATTGCCATGTGATGTCAGTTCTTCAATACGGCAACATCATCGAAAATGAGGACAAAACTGGAAGCAGCGGAAATGTGGTTCTACAGAAAGATGCTGCAGATATCATGCAAGCAACGATGAGGTGTTGGAAAAAATGGCAACAAAAAGGAAATTAACACTGAGCATCAGGAAGAGACAACTGAAGTTTCTGGGACATGCAATAAGGAAGGAGAGCTTGGAGAACCTGATACTGACTAGCCAGTTAGAAGGAAAGAGAGACAGAGGAAGGCAGCGGATAACATATTTGCAGGGCCTGGTCGGGTGGATGGCGGAACAGGGGTTGCCAGGACCGATTGAATTTTGCAGGGATGTACACACCTGCCTGTGGATCGTAGGACCCACTGCATTAAAAACCTATCTGCATTTGTGCCTGTCTAATAAAGTGGACTGTATGAGTAAATGTGTACTGGCTTTTGCCGCAGTTGTCTATTGATTCCTATTACACAAGCAATTCTGAAATATCCCCAAATATCCTGGGAATATCGTTATAGTGAAAATAGCAGTTTCCATACAGGAAATTGAATTCATTAACTGAACACTTGGTGTTATTGTTGGTTGAAATTTATAAAATCTCTTTCTTACAACAGTTTTTGTCAAGGAAATAGACTTCTCAAATCTACTGTTATTACTCTTAGACTATGTTTTGCAGGTTATGTAAAAATCCTACTAACTGCTTAGAAAAAAATGACAGGAAAAAAAAGAATTTATCAATCATGTAAACTTGAAACAATTCACTTGTTTCTACTTTAAAAGGCTTATGGCAACATTATGTTGAAATACTGGTTCTTATATGTTCAGAGTTAAGCAATGTTGAACTTAGTACTTAGATCCAAAGGCGCATTGGCATGACCAAGGACACATTTCAAAAACTAAGCAGAGCATTGAGAGACAGGAAAGAGTACTAGACTGTTATGTGATACCTGTCCTTCTATATGGCAGCCAAAGCTGGATGATCTCCTCAGATATGAAGAAGAGACTTGAAGCAACAGAAATGTGGTTCCACAGAAGGATGCTGAGGATACCATGAACCAAAAATGTGAGCAACAACAAGGTTTTGAAGAAGATGGAAATGAAAAGGAAACACACTTAGCATCAGGAAGAGACAGCTGAAGTTTCTGGAACATGTAATGAGGAAGAAGGGCTTGGAGAACCTAACACTCACAAGATAGAGGGAAAAAGAGATGGGAAAGCAAGACATACTTGATGAGTTTGAGCAAGTGGAAGGCAGAGCAATGTTTTGGAGAGATACCAAGAGAAAATGTTTCAAGAGCTACAAGGGATAGGAAGGTATGGAGGGCTGTGATCTATTACATCCTGAAGAGACACAGCACATAAAAGAAATTATAATCTGCAACACATCTGTATTTTAAAAAGAATTTTATATTGTTTTTGAAAGTGCAGAAAAACATTTTTTTGTTTTTTCAAATAAAACAGTGGAACCTGTCATATGTGACCCTCTTAGTCAGCCCTTAGTGAGCGACCACCTGTCGTATGCGACCAATTTTGATGGCTGTAGGGGTGGTCGCATATGACAGGTTCCACTGTATATGAAATAAATAAATCATGTTTTAAGAGTTTTTTTTTCCTGATGGCAATTTGCCCTCAGAAAATTTCATGAAAGTCTAAAATCATTTGAATAGCATTTTTTTATTTTTTTTATTTTTAAACTTTTTTTGTTAGTGGACTATGATAAAATAAAAGTATAAATGATTACATAATTAAAACAACAAACTTCACATTTTCAAAATTCATATTGAAAATAAGGGGAAAAACATTAACACATTAAAAAACAAGAAAAGCCAAAGGCCACAAACCTCTGCCATGGCAATACTGACATCATCTTCGTGATTAGCAAGAGATAATTATTAAAATGAGAATAACTGCAATGAACATGAAATGAAAATAACTACAGTGAACTTGCCTGGTCAATTTTCTTTGCTTTTAGATAATAAATATTAAATTTATATTTTTTCATGGAAAAAAATAGTGCGTTCAGAAAATGCTATGATGTAAATCGGTCTAGGGGAGGTAATTCAGTATTTGGCATGTGAAATGTACAAAAAAAAATTGCAGCAAAAAAAAAAAAATGGAAATAATCACCAAGAAACTTTATTCTGTACTGGGTCAAATCCAAAATGTAATCAGTTTGTTCCAGTCATGAGGTCAGTCTTTCCTGAAAGTTTCATCTGAATCTATCTAACAGGTCTTGAGATATCTTGATGATGGGCAGAAAGACAAATAAACAATATAATATTACATAGAAAAATGTGTGCATGAAAAGTAATATTCTTAAGATTGTATTAAACCTGGAAAAGTAATGGACAAGACATTCTAGTGAAGTAAAAAATAAGAAATTTCTTACTTAAAATATTGCAGCTAAAAATAATTCAAATTTTATTTTTAGCTGTAATATTTTAAGCAAGAAATTTCTTATTTTTTACGTCACTAGAATATCTTGTCTGGTTCTTTGCCAGGTTTAATATAATTTTAAAAACATTACTTTTCATGCACACATTTTTCCATGCAATCCATGATTTTTCCAGGCATTGCTATTAATAAACTTAATGCTGAAAACCGTATTCAAAAATATTAAAAAGAAAAAAATCTATATGCAGTTGACTAAAGAAAGCAATAAAAAAATGATTATTTATAATTAATTCTGATAATCAATTCTGATAAAATGATAAGTGATAAGTAAAGTTTGATTCACAAAAATGATAAAAGGTATCAGAATTTAAATGTAGAAAACCGCATACAAAAATATTAAACAGAAAAAAAGTTATAAAGAATAAGATTTAATATTAGAAGTGTTAGTCACTCACTTATGTACTTATGAAGTTAGTCTCCCTTTTCAGACTTCATATATTTTGATGTAACTTTTTTCTACTGAACCAAAATTCAAAACTTCTTTTTCAAAATGTAGCTAAGGAGGTGTCCTATCTAACTCTGTAAAATGTTTTAAACTTGGTTGAAAACTGAATTAGTGGTGAAGCTTCAAAGCTGCCTAGATTCACACAATGTTGGACTTAAGAATATTCAACTACTGCCATGGCTGAATGATATACATTTTAACTTCATTGGCATTTTAGGTATCCTTCTCATTTATGTAATGATTACAGAAATGAGACGGATACCTCAGATACCTGTAATTTTTATATCATCTCAGTTATGACATTTTTTTTTTTTTGTAATTGAGATAATATAAAAATTTATAAATAAAAATAAAACCATAAAATTTCATAAGAGATGTAAATAAAATTATAGGTACCACTCTTAAGAAATTTATTCTTATTTAGGAAATTAAAAACTTTTGTTATAGTATTTTTTGTTTTTCCAGAAAGCATCTTCAAATGTAAGGCTAAAAATGAAATATTATATTGCGAAAAGTATTTGTTAATTTAGAAAAATAAGTTAGTTCCCTTAAAACTGAAAACAATTATGTCACTTCTATTCTTCCATCCATTGATTTCCCCTGACGTTAGCTGCCAATACATTGATAAATTTGTCATTAACACCTCAAAAGCAAGTCATCATCATGGATTTTTCCGCTGATGAAAAATAAACGAGATTTTTAATCAGAAATTAGAACATAGTAAAAAGATGGAAAAATTAAATAAAATAATAAAAAAAATATTTTGGTCTTTCTTTGTAATAACATAAACATTTTGACGATAAAACTGTTTTCATCAAGTTTGGGGCTATTTATTTTTCATCAGGCTATGCTCTTTTTTTAGAAAAAAAGTGGTGATTCCTACTAAACTGAAGCTGTGTCTACGTTTTTGACCCCAGTGTAAACTGGACATTTCTGCTTTTGGATAAACCACACCTGTGTCTATCTTCATATTTTCACAACTCAATGAAAAATAAGAGAAAAAAAATAAAACATTAACACTAGAGAAGTCAAAGACCGCAAACTTCTATCAAGGGAATATCGACATCATTTTAGTGTTTGTATAGTATGTGGCCTATGAAATTCTGTCACTGGTATAGTATGTGGCCTACCTTAAAAAGCATATTATAAAGAAGTATTATAACTGTCTGGTAAGGGTTATGGAAGATAATTTCAATAAATAGCTGAATATTTATGTCTATAAATATAATCTTACTGAGGTAGGGCACATTCAAACTGGGTAAGCCTCATACTATACCAGAATCAAAGAGGTTAGCTACATACTATATTGGCACCCTTTATTCAGCATTTTGGCATTTTTTTTTGTTTTCTACCATCATTGATCTTGAGAATTGTTTATAACACCATCAGTATTGTTGATTATGATTGTAAGCACTTCTGGTCCCAATAGAGAGTGCTGGGTACAGAAGGGATCTGGCAACAGTTTGAATAAAACTGTTAAGTTTACCAAATCTTGTGTCAATTCAACTTTTCAGTAGCCAGTCTCATAATTTATCTTTCCACCCTAAGCCCAATAAAATAAGAATAATGCTGCTAAAACTCCTTCCCAATTGAAAGATTGGTGCTAGACAATTTTCCTTTTTCTCTATTTCCATTCATTTGGTCTTGAAGTAAAGATCTATGTCATCAACAGTTATTAAGTCTTTTTGCCTGTTTTCTCAAATACAAATCCAGTTTTTGACTCTGAAATCCATAATTTCATTTAAAATAATCTCTGTTTAATTTGTTCACAGGTCATCTGCCCTTAAAGCAGCAGAATGAGATCGGAGTTATTGAAGATTACGATGATGGTAGCATTTTTTGTAATCTTTTGAAAAAGGCAGGAGTCCAGTTAAAAGCTAGTAACCATAGCAATGAACTTTGTAAGTAAATTTTTTTTACTTTACACTTGACGGTCCTGGGTATGACGGTAAACTGCATCCAGCAGCAAGGCCTCTGATTGGGAGATTGTTCCCAGGTCCACCCTGACCCAGAGTGGTAGCACCTGTTAGGGTCCCAGCTATGGGAAAATAGTTACCCCCCAAACTGGGGTCAAAACACTATGAAAGTATAAAAATACACTTTTATAGAAAAATATGCATTTTTGAAGGAAAAATATTACCAACAATATATTTTTGCAGGAAAAAAATTATTACCAGCAATACATTTTTTAATATAAAACTAAAAGACGTCTCCAGTTTTCTAAAATAAAAAAATGTAAATAAAAATTTTTCATCAAAATGTGACTAAATTAACCTTCTCACTATACCCGAACATTAAGAAAAATACCTTAAAACCCCACCTTTTCGGCATTAAATAACCCACAGAGGTTGATATGCTATTAAACAAAACTCAAAATCTAAACTCCTTATACTTGATTGACCATATCAGATTTCTATAGTCTCTCTACAGATGACTGTTTTTTAATAATTTTCACATCTTTTGATAGAGTGACTTGTAATGCATTTATATTCACATACTATAGAAATCTACATTGGTAATTAGTTCTGATGGACGATCATCCTCACCCTTTCTGGTGATGTCATTATCTATGTCGAATAAAGAGCATTCAACTGAATGTATGTGCATCTCACTTTAACTCCAAAAACTATGATATTTAAATCATTGAAATCATAGCTATTGTTAGGAAGGTCAGGTCATTGTGTTGTGTTTTTCTCGTCAGAATCCTTTTTGCATATTTATAAACCTACCATTATTTCATGCATTGAATACTGTTGCCATATCTGGTCAGATGCTCCTGCTATTTATCTTGATTTTTGACAAAATCCAAAGGAGGGTCTGCAATATAACCAATCATGACCTGGCAGCTCGACTTCAGTTACTTTCTCACCAATCTGATGTGGTTTCTTGCTGTCTTTTCTAAAAATATTTTTATGGCAACTGCTCCGATGAGCTTTTTTTTTTCTGGTGCCTTGACCTCATATACTTACACATCTTACTGGATTGGCATCTAGTACTTTTACCTTAGAAATATTTAAATTTAGCTAGAATCTCCAAAAGTTTAAAGGCAACGTCAACTGTTATCTTCTATTTACTTGTTTTCCATCCATCTCTTATCCTTTCTTCGAAATCCCTGTTGTTTTTCTTTCACTGTAACCCCCTGTTCACAAGAGGCATTCCTACCATGCTTGGGGTGACATGATTATAAGAAAAAAAAATGTACTCGGATTCTGTATATTCCAAGAAAGGTTTTGATAAAACTATCTTCACACTTTGGTGATGTTAAGCACTCTGGCTCAATGAAAGGCAATTTTCTTTTTTATCATTTCACCCCAAGCAAAGCAGGACTGCCACTAGTGCACAGGGGGTTAGAGTGGAAGAAAAGACTGGATAAAGAGTGTATTGAAGGAAGAATAAAAGATAAATGAGATTCAAGAAGATACAAGATGGCAATTGACGTTGCATTTAAATTTTTGGAGATGGTAGTTATTAGAGAAGCAAGTAAATGGGAGTGAGTTCCACAAACAGAAAGTGCGAGAAAAGAAACTATTAGAGTAGAAGTGACAGTTACATTTAAATATTTCAATGGTAAAAGGGTGGGACCTAAATGCTAATCTAGTAGCTAGCTTAAATTCACGTGGATGGGGCACTAGGTGGGGAAAGAAGCTCATCAGAGAAGTTGCCATGAAAATATTTGTAGAAAAGACAAAGGGAAGCCACGTCACATCAGTGAGAAAGTGACTGAAGTCGTGATGCCAAGTCAGGACTGATTGCAGATTCTTTTTAGGATTTTGTCAAGAACCTCGAGATGAATAGCAGGATCACCCAACCAGATATGGTAACAGTATTCAGTGGTTTTAGTAGTATGACAAAATGTTGTTAGAAATATTGCCACAAATTTAATTTAATATATTCGTAATGTTAATGGGTGTAGCTCCAATCAATTGGTTCTTAGAAGAAGCCTTAATCTGTCTGTATTTGTAAGCGATCAGCTTCTTGCATTGGAGGGTGTGTCTATTAATGAAATTGTCACTAATAATCTTAATGTAATGCATTCATCATGAAAATCCATTTTATAATATGAGTTATCTAAAAAAAAATGTTCTTGTCACTTTTGAACCAACTATAAGAAAATACTGATTATTTACCAATTTATAAAGTTTAAATTGATTGGCAATTAGCTGAAGTTTTGCTAACCATTCCAATAAACAATCTAATAAATAAATAGTTGTTGTATACTTACCTATATATAGGAATGTTGTGTTTTTGTATATTTCCTCTGAAGTACCTGGACACTATTAGAGTAGAGTATCGTGTGAGTCTTGTACTTGTTGATATACTATTATTCCCAATCTCCGTTTTGGTGATTACTCACGCAGTAACCTTTTAGAGTTATAGCAATAGTATTTATTTTTTTTGTTGTAAATTCTCAAGAATAGAACAAAAAAATAAAAATTCACTTTCACAGGTCTAGGTTTTTTCCAATTCTAATATTTGCTTTTTAAAACAAACATTGTCGAGGAGTGAAGGAAGTTAAAATAATAAGTGTCAAGGTAAGAACCATATTTTTTTTTTTTTTTTTTAGGCACGAAGGTCCAAGTTTGTTGGTTGTTTACTTTGCAACCATGTACAGTATATAACAATTGAAATAAACATATCTCACAGAACTGAATTTTAAATTGACCTGGGTATGATGACAAACTACATCTGGCAGCAAGGGCTCTGATTGGTAGTTTTTGAGGAGTGCGAAACCGCATCTTAATTGTTGTTGTTTCCAGGGTCACCCTAACCCAGGGTAGTAGCCTGTGCTAGGGTCCCATTTAAGGGAAAATAGTGTCTTGATTTTTGTTTTTTGCTTCAATAAGCAAGTATAAAAAACATTATGATAAAAATGCCAGCAATATATTTATAAGAAAAATGACCAGTATTAATACATTTTTTATAACAAAATGACAATCAATACAAATTTAAATTATAAAAACATTTTTCTAGTAAAATTACCAGCAGTACATTTTATCACCTAAATAGTGAACCCACAAAATGGGGTCAAAACATGAAAGTATAAAAATACATTTTCGTTGTAAAAAGAAATTACCAGTAATACATTTTTGAAAGAAAAATTACCAATGTTATCAAGAAAATTAAATTTTGGCATTAAATAACCCATAAAATGTTGTAAGGCCATTAACCAAAATGGAGAAGGTTTTTTGTTATTAATTGTTTCTGTTTATCTTTTATTTCTAATTTTTTAACTTTGTTTAGTTTGGTGTTATTTGCATTTTCAGGAATCTGCTTAGGGGCTGTTGGAACATATCTGTTGTGAATAAATGATGGTTTATGCTAGAAAGAGAGATTTCCCATTTTTTATGTATGTTTTGATAATTTTTTAATTTTTAAAACCATATTTTATGTTAATATTGATTTTTCTTTTATTTATTTGTATAGGTGTGGAACATATTGAATTCTATAAAAAGCTTACCATTTATTTGAAACGACATGAAAATTACCCACAGGTATGTATATTTTTTTTTTTTTTTTTTTTTTTTTTAATCATCTCACCCCAAGCAAGGCATTCCACTGCCACTATTGCGCATGGGGCTACATAGGGGAAGGTAAAGAGAAGGAGTGGATAGACATAGGGAATGTCAGGAGAAAGGTGATAGATGAGTAAGGATAGCGAGGATGAGTGTCGGGCAGATGGGAAGAGTGTTTGATAGAATGGGAGCAGGTTAGTGTGTTAGGAGGTGTCTATTGACCTTACATTTAAACTCCTGGAGATTGTAGCCGTCGGGGAAGCAATCGTTTGGAAGAGAATTCCACAGTCGGGAAGTGCGAGGAAAGAAACTGTTGGAGTAGAAGTTACGGCTGCATTTTATCGGTTTCACTGTAAAAGGGTGGGATCTAGTTGCTAATCTAGTATCTCGTGCAAATTCGTATTTAGGGGGCACCAGTGATCTAAGTTCATCGGAGCAGAAGCCATGAAAGTATTTATAGAAGAGACATAGCGAAGCCACGTCTCGCCGGTGGGAGAGAGACTGCAGGCGGTCTGCCAAGTCGGTATCTATCACATTACAGACCCTCCTCTGAACCTTATCGAGAAGCCTGAGGAGAACAGCAGGGGCACCCGACCAGATATGGCAGCAGTATTCAATGCACGGGCGGATGGTAGATTTGTAAATGTGCAGGATAGATTTAGATGTATATACTAATATTGTTTAAAAAAACTACCCTCCCAATTTATTTGGTCTTAAAATAGAGGAAAAGAACAACTCAAGGAACTGGAAAATTAAAAACTTACTTTTTAAAGACATTTTATCTTCTATCAATGGATGTGTGGGTAGTGTGATGGTTATCAGCATAAAAAGTAAAATTGGTTTGCTAAGTTCAATTTTCAGTTGATTCTGTTTTGTTCACTTTGCACTAATGCCCTTAGAAAAGACATGGATCTATCTCTCTTCAGTTATATTATTGATACAATTAGGCTATTTTGCCCCAGGCATGATCACTGCTTCTATGGCTTCCATAACATGTGGAAAAGCACATGAATCTATCTTCTTGCAGCTCTGGATTAAATCGATATATTCATGCCTTATCCAAGGTCATTAGTGTGAACATGATGAACTTGCTCAAAACTTGAAAGTTACATGCTCATTTGAGTTGATTTTTTTTTTGTACTAATTTCCACAGAATACAAGTGGCTTATGGCCATTTCATGTTGAATACACTGGTTCTCGCTTGATCACCGAAGTTAAGCAACGTTGAGCCTGGTCAGTACTTAGATGGGTGACTGCTTGGAAATACCAGGTGCTGTAAGCGTTATTGACGGATGTGTGTTGTGGTACAGTGGATATCTGCTCAGAAAGAGAAATCGGTGAGCTGAGTTCGAATTCCAGTTGAATACCCTGCATTCACTTAAGCACTGGTATCCTTGGGAAAGGTATTAATCCGTCCCTTCCCTCCACTCATGAGTTAAATAACAAGGGTAGGACTTGGGGACCCTGCCCTTAAAAACAAATCCCAATGAATCTTGATACTCGGTAAGAAAAATGTATTACTAGACACAAAAACTTATATAAACAACAATAAATTGTTGAAAGAAAAAGGTATTACCAGCAATAAATAAAGTTTAGTTGGCAATAAATGACCTGCCGAGGTTGATTTGCCATAAAAACAAGACAACCAATCAACCAACAGAATACAAGTCACTCATGGTAGAATGTTTTTGAATTCAGAATGTATTTTTCTCTTAGACTGGTTTCCTTGCCAAGTTATGAGGCTCATTACTTATGATTATAATGAGCTCTCTGACCTTGGTAGGGTGATGCAGTCAGGGAGAAAGAAAACTCTGAATACCAAACCATACCAAAGACGAATCATCCCCAACAGGTTATTTTGCACAAGGTATGACCACTGCCGCAATAACATGTGGTACTCATATGATTGTGATTAATTATGGGACTTGTGATCGTGAAGTTCTTTCTAATTCAAAGAATAGATTCATTGATTATCCTATTTTTTTCTTCTCCCATTTCAATCCAAGCAAGGCAGTAAATCCATTAAAACACAAGAGGTTACTGAGTGTGAAAAAATATGAGACAAACAAAAAACATAATTAAGGAGAGAGAACAATAAAAGAACAGAAATTATTAAGACAAAAGATAACAATTGACATTGCATTTAAATTTTTGAATTTTTGCCTGGAAAACATGGAGCTGGAAGAGATTTCCACAAGCAAGAAGTGTGAGAAAAGGAACTGTTAGCATAGAAAATAAATCTTGCCATTTCAACTGTAAATTCATGAAACCTAGCTGTCAATCAAGTACTGTACTTAAATTGATGTATGAAAGACCCTCATTAGAATAATTACCATGAAAATATTTATAGAAAAGGCACAAAATATAGATAAGTAAAAGAGTTAAAATTTTAAGGTTGAATTCCTCTATCTATTTGATGCTATTAACACATTGGGCTGGCACATTCTTCAACCATTTGTAGGTGTACAATTCATAGGAGAAAAAGGAGAAAAAATGATTTATTTATAAAATCAGAGGAAATAATGTTGCCCCCCCCCTTTTTTTTCCTATGTTTTTTTTTTAACATCTTTTTTATCTAAAACAGCAGCCTGAATAATAAAGCATAAAAAAGAAACTTTTTCTTGCTAATTTTTGTTGTTATATACACATCATTTCAGCTGTTGTACCCTCTAGGCTTCTTCAGGTTTTGTCTTCATATTTGGGAATCATCATCTTTGAGTTTTGAACTGTACCTTTATGTTGTTTTGTTGCAACAAATAGTAAATAAATTCTGTTTACTTGAATTGTGACTTGAGTATGTGACCCCCACCTATCATTTGAATGGCATGTCTTCTTTTCTTTTATCATTTCACCCTAAAATCATACCAAACAGGTATTTTGCAAATTTGGGCCACTTATAAAACTTCATGTTACAAATCCGATAAAATGCAACCACAACTTCTACTCCAATAGTTTCTTTTCTCGCACTTCCCGACTCTGGAATTCCCTTCCACAAGACTGTTTCCTCGACAGCTACAATCTCCAGGAGTTTAAATGTAAGGTCAATAGACACCTCCTAACAAACTAACCCGCTTCCATTCTTTCAGACACTCTTCCCACCCACCCAACTATCTATCTATCACCCCCCTTCTGACATTTCCTATATCTAACCACTCTTTCTATTTACCTTCCCCCATGTAGCCCCAAGTGCAATAGTGGCAGTGGAATGCCTTGCTTGGGGTGAAATGATTAAAAAAAAAAAACAAGTCGATAAAGCCACTAAAATGCAAAGGGTTGTTGAGAGGAAGTGTTCATGAGGAGAAAGTATAATAAAAGAAGATTCTAAGAAAACCGGAAATGAAGATTGATGTTAGATTTAAATTTTTGAAGATCAGAGTTGATAGGAAAAGAAGTTGGAAGAGCCTTCTACAGGCAAGAAATGCAAGAGAAGTAACCATTAGAATAGAAGTTACTTACACATTAACAGTAAAATGCTGAAACCTAACTGCCAATCTAGTAATGCACTTGAATTCATAAAGTAAAGGTACCAAAGAGGGGAGCCCATCAGAACAATTGTCATGAAAGTCTTTATTGAAAAGTCAAAGGAAAGCTATGTTATGGTGAAGTGAAAGTGATCAAAGACAGGGTGCCTGGTCAGGACCAATAACATTGCAGATTTTTAATAGTTGACAAGAAAGCAAGAAGCTTTCTTATTCAGATCAGCTCATGTCTTCAGGTAGCTGTCTTCATATTCGGTAACCATTTTGGAATTTTGAACTGAACCTTTAATTCAAACCATGAGACTAGATTGTTGTATTACTTATGACCATGATGATCTCTGGTCTCCCCAAATAGAAAAAACACTTTGTTTATATTCTATAGACTAATTGGCCATAATTAAATGTAATTGGTAAAAATGCCCAACAAACAGAATTGACAAAGTTTCCAATAAACAATAACAAAAAAAAGAAAATGGGGCAAAAACAATATTCAGCAAGCAATAAGTGAATATTGGACAATCTCCTCAAAGATGAAGAAGAGACAGACATGTGGCTCTACAGAAAGATCCTGAAGATACCATGGACCAAACTTGTGAGCAACGACATGATTTTGGAGAGGATGCAAACAAAAAGGAAACTTATAGTTAACATTAGGAAGAGACAGCTGAGATTAGTGGGTAGCAACTCTGACTGACACCAAATCGGTCGAGTTTTGATCCCGGCCAGAAGTAAGTGGATGTGTCTAGCCACATTGATGAGCTCTGATACAGCGAAACAGGCTTGTATGTGGATGACTAATATATATATGACTTCCTATTAAGAGGATGTGTGTTGTGGTCCAATGGATATCAGCTTGGAATGAGAAATCGGGGAGCCGAGTTTGAATCCCAGTTGAATTCATTGCATTCACTTATGCGCAAATACCCTTGGGGAAAGGTATTAATCCGTCTCTTCCTTCCAGTTATGGGTTAAATAACAGGACACAGGACAGATTGGGTTCTATAGCCTTGGCTGGCAACCAGTCTACCGCAGAAAGCAATGGTAACCTACTGCGGGATAATCTTCTGCCCAGTCAGTCATGTCTCTTTTGAGACATGATCGCCCAAGCGTGTTTCACGTATGGCACTTAACTGACTGAATGAAGAAAGAGGGCTTGAAGAATCTGATATCCACAGGACAGATAAAGAGAAAAAGAGACAAGGGAAAGCAACACATGACATGCTTGATGGGCTTGAACAAGTGGATAGCAAAACGGAATTTGGGAGAGACGTCAAGAGGGAAAATGTTTAGCACAACAAGGGATAGGAGGGGCAAGTGGAAGTTCATGATCACCTACGTCCCGAAAGGACAAGGCACATGAAGTATAAGAATATGCAAAACAACAGTAATAAGATGAAAAGTTCTAAGCATGGCGTTAACACACAAAACGAGATATAGACAAGTGATTGCAGTTTTCTGACTTCAAGACAAGAGAGAAGACGAAATGAGAACAAGTGGAGCATTGACCATTAATGGGTGGGGGTATCAAAGCTTCTGTAACTTGTCTTTTTACAGGTAGGGGTGTTGACTCTGTGCAAAACCTTTTTACTATTTACATTATTTGGACTATTGTCCTCATCTTTGCTGGAACAAACGAACAATTTGAATTGAAACTTTAAATACATCACCTGATTGACCAATGTCTTTCAGTTTTATTTATGACAGCTTTGATTTCTGCTCTAGAATAAGACACTCAAGTAAGAAATGGTTGGAAATGATGTTACCATTAGCAGTGAGTGTTCCTAGCATCTACCCCAATATTTTAGAGGATTACCTGTATCCACTGGGCCATGTCTTACACATAGCCCAGTGGATATAGACGTTGGTTAGTTCCAGTGACTTGACTCAAAGTGTTCAATACCAGGCTACAGCAGTGGTGAACAAATAACTTTGAGATTTAAGTTAAAGGGCTACTAGAAGTGGCTTTGCACGTGCAATAAGAATGATATACCCCAGTGATAGTAATAAAGGGTTTAGTTTGAAATTCCTAGCACTTAAAGAAGGATGGAGTATACAATGGTCAAAACATCGTAAACATGGTAGCAAAGATGAGGACAATAGTCTGAATAATATAAATAGTGTAAATACTACGTCATCTCAAAAGTATAGATAAATCTCTTAGCAGACCTCAAGTGGAATGACTATATCGAATCCAGAGCTAAATCTGCTGCTAAGAAGGTTGGTTCACTGTGTAGGGCCAGGAAGTTTTTCCTGTTTGAATCCATCCTGCACATATATAAATCTACCATCTGCCCATGTATTGAATACTGCTGTCATATCTGGTTGGGTGCCTCTGCTATCCACCTCGGGGTCCTTGATAAAATCCAGCGGAGAATCTGTAATGTGATCGATCCCAACTTGGCATCTCAGATGCAGTCACTTTCTCACTGGCCTAATGTGGCTTCCCCTTTGTCTTTTCTACAAATACTTTTACGGCTTCTTCTCTGATGAATTTAACTCACTGGTGCCTCCTATGTGTAAATTTACGTGAGCTACTAGATAGCAATTAGGTCCTGCCCTTTTACAGTGAAACCAATAAAATGAAACTGCAACTTCTACTCTAGCAGCTTTTTTTCTCGCACTTCCCTTCCGTATACTTGCTTCCTCTAAAGCTACAATCTCTAAGAATTCAAATTTAAGGTCAATAGTCATCTCCTATTTCACTGACTCACATCTTTTCTCTCATGCTCTGTTCTTCATCTGCTCCACTCTTATCACACCAGTATTCTCATCCTTCTCTTACCCACTTCCTGACACTCCCTATACCCTTCTTGTCCCTCTTTCTCATCACTTTCCTTCTATGTAACCCCCCCCCCACCCCCCACCCCGTGCACCAGTGTCAGTAAAACTGCCTTGCTTGGGGCGAAATGATTAAAAAAAAAAATGCAATCAATGACTGACTAGGCAGAAGATTTTCCCATAGTAAGTTGCCATTTCTTTCTGTGGTAGACTTGTTGACAACCAAGGCTATAGAACCAAATCTGCTATTTAACCCATAGCTGGGAGAAGAGATAGATTAATACCTTTCCCAAAGGTATTTGTGTGTAAATGAATGCAATGAATTCAGCTGGAATTTGAACTCAGCACTCCGATTTCTCAGTCTGAGCTGATATCTACTACCCTACGACATACATCCTGGCCAATACCAGCCTGCATCCGTATGTTTGTTGATAAATTTGGGGAGGGGAGTGTTTCTGCAATTATTTCCAACAAGGTTTGAAACCAACAATTTGAGTCGCAACTCAAGATACCTCACCTGAGTGACCCATGTCTTTCAGTTTTATTTCTTTACAACTTTGATTTCTGCTCTAGAACAAGACACTCAAATAAGAAATGGTTGGAGATAATGTTACCATTAGCAGCGACAGTTCCTAGCATCTATCCCAATTTTTGAGAGGATTACTTTTATTTTAATTATCTAATATTTACATAAAATAATTGTTTGTCATCAAAATATTTCAGCAAAATTTATTTCCTTTTTTTTTTTTAATCGTGTCACCCCAAGCAAGGCGTTCCACTGCCACTATAGTGCAGGGGGTTACATAGAGGGATTGGGTATGGGAAATGTCAGAAGGAGGGTGATAGACAACTTAGGATGTACATGTGACCCATGTCTTTCAGTTTTATTTCTTTACAACTTTGATTTCTGCTCTAGAACAAGACACTCAAATAAGAAATGGTTGGAGATAATGTTACCATTAGCAGCGACAGTTCCTAGCATCTATCCCAATTTTTGAGAGGATTACTTTTATTTTAATTATCTAATATTTACATAAAATAATTGTTTGTCATCAAAATATTTCAGCAAAATTTATTTCCTTTTTTTTTTTTAATCGTGTCACCCCAAGCAAGGCGTTCCACTGCCACTATAGTGCAGGGGGTTACATAGAGGGATTGGGTATGGGAAATGTCAGAAGGAGGGTGATAGACAACTTAGGATGTACATAGGGAGAGAGTTGGGGAGAGTGCGTGTGAGTTAGTGTGTTAGGAGGTGTCTATTGACCTTACATTTAAACTCCTGAAGGTTGTAGCCGTCGAGGAAGCAAGCATGTGGTAGGGAATTCCACAGGCGGGAAGTGCGAGGAAAGAAGCTGTTGGAGTAGAAATTGCGGTTACATTTCATTGGTTTCACTGTAAAAGGGTTGGATCTAGTTGCCAATCTAGTATCTCGTGCAAATTCACATCTAGGGGGCACCAGTGATTTAAGTTCATCAGAGCAGAAGCCATGAAAGTATTTATAGAAGAGGCACAGGGAAGTCACGTCATGTCACGCCGGTGAGAGAGATACTGCAGGCGGTCAGCCAAGTCGGTATCAATCACATTACAGATTCTTCGCTGTATTTTGTCAAGAACCCCGAGGAGAATAGAAGGGGCACCCGACCAGATGTGGCAGCAGTACTCAATACATGGGCGGATGGTGGATTTATATAATTGCAGGATTGATTCAGGCGGAAAGAATTTCCGGGCACTGCACAGAGAGCCAACTTTCATGGCTGCGGATTTAGCAATGGATTTGACGTAGTCATTCCACTTGAGGTCCGCTGAGAGTGTCAGGCCAAGCAGGCGTAGTGATTTACCCTCTGGGAGGCAAGCCTGTTCCATGCTAATGGGAGGGAGGTGTGGTTGTTTGTGGTGGTTTAATTGACAGCAGTTTCGTTTTGGAAGAATTGAATTTTACGAGCCATTTTTTTACCCCAATCCACCATGGATTGGAGGTCCTTCTCAAGCTTGGCAGTGAGATTCGCCTTGTCAACAACACCAGATTTTTGATTGAGGCGAGATTAAACTGTGGTATCATCGGCATACATGCCTACTTGTGATCTTATGGCATCGGGGAGATTATTGATATAGATTAGAAAGAGCATAGGACCTAAGATAGAGCCTTGGGGTACACCTGCATTTGTAGGGTAGTTCTGGGAGGCATGTCCGTTTAATACCACCTTCAGTGTGCGATTAGAGAGGAATGACCGGATTAAGTCCAACAAAAGTCCAGTTATGCCATAGCTTCGCAGTTTCCGTAGAAGGCCGGCATGGCATACTCTGTCGAATGCTTTAGAGATATCCAAGGCGACGGTTTGGGCTTCACCATTCTTGTCGAGAGCCTGGTATATATACTAGGTGATGGTCGTTAGCATATCAGCAGTTCCTCCATGTCATTTTAGTTGTCCTTTTCATTTTTGTCCATTTGCAGGTGATTGACGACTTTGTAGAAGGTGTACAGCAGTACATTGAGGATAGAAGCAGGTAAATTTATCATTTTGTTTTTTTTTTAGTTTTTAAATGACAGTTTTGGAAAAAAAAGAAATCAATTCTTTAGGAATTGCTTTGTTTGCATTTCATATATGAAATTGAATGAGTGAATATGTTTTAAAGCAAATAGAACCTTGCTTGACTGTGAAGTTGTATGTAGCCGAGCCGTCATAAGCATGCTGAATTAGATGTTGGTTCCTCCTGCAAATAGGGACATAGATTTGTATCTTGCTGGTGAGGCACATTTTCTTAAGTTTCATCATGTGTGCAGACCAGTAGATAAAATAAGCATTGTTTTTTTTTTCTAAACAAAAATAAAAATGAAGCATTTGCTCAAAAATAGGTATCTACTAAAATTAACATTTAGAATTAGTATATAAGTGGGCAGCAACCTATGATCATATGTGAATATAAATTATCATTCAAGGAGCTTTCTAATGTTATACATTGTGACCATATCGGGAAATATAAAAATGTTAGCATATAGTAACAAATAGCAAAATCTGTTATTTTGAATTTAGCCCGACTCACTAAAATGTGAGAATTATGACTAAAATTATGACTAAAAATTATGACTAAAATTATGACTAAAATTATGACTAAAATTATGACTAAAAATTATGACTAAAATTATGACTAAAAATTATGACTAAAATTATGACTAAAAATTATGACTAAAATTATGACTAAAAATTATGACTAAAATTATGACTAAAAATTATGACTAAAATTATGACTAAAAATTATGACTAAAATTATGACTAAAAATATTAAAGATACTCTTTGAGAAAGTGAAGGTCAAAGCTTAAAGTCAAATTATTTGACTTTTAAACAAAAAATAAATATATTACAACCTTTTAGATCTATCTAAGCAGTTTAAAATGGTGTACAATTTAGTTCTGTAAGTAAAAAAACAACTGTGATATTAATATCTAAATTTTGTGACTATTTTCCGAAATTCACCTTTTTAACAAGGGTCATATTTAGGGAATCCTTTGACCTAGAGATGTGAAATAGGTACCATTCAATTTGTATCATGAAACTCTATACTAAATTTGAAAAAAATCTGTATCAGTTATGTCAGACCTTGTTGATTTGGCACAGAATGTCTCTTATTGAGGTAAATCATATATATATATATATATATATATATATATATATATATATATATATATATATATAGTCATTCGCAGACAGATCTGTTTTGCTGTATCACAGCTCATCGGTATGGTTAGACAGCCGATTGCTTTTTACCCAGGATTGAAACCCGACCGAATTGGTGTCAGTCAGTGATTCTACCTCTGAGCTACAGGTGCTTAGTAGAAGGAGGCAGACTTTTTAGCGTGTATATTATCATTATACACGCCCAATAGCTGAGAGTATTCTAATTCATTGCTGAATGAATATATAGATGTCAAGTCTGTAAACAGCAAGGATAATCCAACAAGATCAACTTAATATAAAATATAAAGTGTTATATCTGTATAGAGAGCTCAGTGAATGTTATCCAGAGCAATATGATATTTATAAAGGAAAATACGTTTGTATGTACACATATATATAAGTATGGACATGTCAGTAGGGAGATATATGTATGTATGTGTGGATGTGTGTAAGTATACAAATATATGTGCATTTTGTAAGTATGTGTGAGAATTGTAAGTATACTTGAATATATGTTACTATTTATATGCATAAAAGTATATATGTGAGTATATGAACGCAGATTTATATGTGAGCATGGATGGATGTGTGTCTGTGGGTATATGTAAGTATAAACATAGGTGCATTTGTATGTACATATGTAGATGTATGAACATGTGTGTATGTGGATATAAATAAGTATATGTGAATGTGTTAATATGTAGGGTTAGACGTATATACGTATCCATGGGTTTGTGAGTGGGCATGTAATGACTTTATGGTCACTATCCAAGAAGGATGACCTCTTCACGACTGGTCTAGATCTCCAACTGAGATAATGCCAACGTCTCTGTTTTTAAATTCTTTTACTTGTTTTCCTTTTCATTTTAAAGAAATGCTTATTTTGAGAAAATATTTGTACTGAATGGAACGAATATAGTATGGTCGGATGAAATGAGCTAATTTAGCTCATAGAAATGAATTGTGATTTATAACCAATCTCAATGATGTGTTGAGTTTTCCTTTTTATATGTGTGTGTGTGTATGTATATATATATACGAGATTATAATTATACTCGTCAATAACCAATCTCAATGATGTGTTGAGTTTTCCTTTTTATATGTGTGTGTGTGTGTGTGTGTATATATATATATATATATATATATATATATACGAGATTATAAATATACTCGTCTCAAAAACTTTCCTCGAAAACTATCAAATGAAGGAAAAAATGGTTGTAAAAAAAAAAAAAAGAGAAAGAGCTTCGGGCATGAAAGTCAGTCTCTTTTTTCCTTTAGAATGGGCTGAAGGTGGATTTTTTTTTTTTTTTTTTTCTCTACATGATGGCGGTGCTTCTTTCTTTGGATCTGATTACTGCCCTGCAAGCCAGACACAAACGAACCCTCTTTTTTCCAGAGCCGCCGCTAGTCTCCCTTTCATGTTCACACTCCCCCCTGGTCTCAAGACCACACATGTGGCAAGGCGGACGTGGGGGATTGTCTGGATTTCTTCATCTGAGCTCTCAGAAGTGGCATCGGAATTATCGGCAACAGCGTCGGGGTTCGCAGTCGGACCATCAGACTCGCGGGGTGTAGATCGGATCCACAGTTCGTCATTGGATGATTCAACACTGCCGCTACTTGTCAACGGATTCGTATTCAGGGCGGGCCGAATGTCCCTCACATGGCGTGGGGTACCATCAACCAGCACGGCCTGCTCACTGACGATGCCGGTGATTCGTCCCCTTCGAAAACTGGTGGTGCACCGGCTATTGGGAGGCTTCACCCAGACGGTGTCCCCTAATTCATACGGCCCTCTTGTTCCCCGCCGATCAGGCAGACGCGCGTCAATGCCCTTGATGCGCACTCGGTAGCGATGGATCGCATTGGCGGGTGCGCTCACAGCAGTCACAGCATCCCTCGGTGTTGCATTATATCTATAGACCGCTTCTGCAATAGTGCACGCCTTCCTGGCCGCGGTCTTCTTCACACTTCGGTGGCACCGCTCTGCTATGCCGTTGCCACTCGGCACATATGCACATCGGTGTCTGAGCCTGATCCCCCACTCGTCTACAAAACGCCTAAACTCTACACTGCAGAAGGCAGTATCGTTGTCCGTGAGGATCTCTTCAGGCGGCCCCCTTTCGTAAAATATGGTTTCCAATTCATGGATGACACTGGAGGAGTCCTGTCGTGCCAACGGGCGCCAGATCGCAAACCTCGTCGGTCCGCAATCTATTAGTGTGAGGAAGTGCTGGCTGCCATAATGGGTTATGTCCATACCCAGTCGGCTCCAAGTCGTGTCTGTTCCCAGCCGACCCCTCCGCCATCTCGCTGGAGCGGGGTCGATCGACTGGCATGTTTGGCATTCCTTGACCACCGCTCTCACTGCACTTTTTGACACTGACGGATTGGTCAATTGTACAAAATAGCATGTCCGTCTCACTCCGGGGTGCCCACTGATGTGGTGTATTTCCCTGATTTTGTCTGCCGCCTCAACAGAGGCAGCACATAGTAACGGTACTGGCCCAGCTTCTTTCTTCACGGCATCAATCCATCTCTGAGGCACCCGAGTGAGCCTATCAGTGAGGTTGCAGTTTGAGGTGACAAGTACCACATCCACAGACAGATTGTATTCTGTTACTAGCTTTCTTATGGTCTCCAACCTCCGTCTGATCAGCATCTCGCTGGCCGCCTTGGTGCGCACCCTGGCCTTACCTGTCAGTGTGTTCGATATCCAGTGGTACACGCACAGCGAATCTGTGTGTATGTGTAATTTCTTGACTTTCCACTGGAGTGCCAGGTTAATGCCTTTCGTCACCGCATCGAGCTCTGCCAGGTTGATGTGAGCAGCGTCATTCGTTGGTCGCAGCCAGCAGGCGTCCTCAATCGCAGCTCCGTTCTTCTCCAGCAGCACACCAATCGCCACAGAGCTCGCATCCACCCACACACTCAATTCGTCTCCCTGCACGCACCAGTCTCCCTTTGCGGGGTCATCCTGCTTTACCCTTGCAATGGTCTCCTTCACCATGCGAACCAACAGATCGTCTGTCGTTTCATCATCCCAGTTTTTGGTGACTGCGCTTGCCCTCCTTTTTATGGTGCCTGTTGCTACACGAGTCCATCCACACACTGGTAGGTGCCCCACAAGTTTTCCACACAGGGAGAAGACCACTTGTCTCGTGAAGACTTCGGGTACTTCAGGAACTGCAGTTCCGCGCCCCCACTTCAAGGTCCCCCGCTCCTTTCGAACTCTCGGGCCCAAGACACGAGCGCCATCCTCCAAATGTTCCGGGTCCTTGCAAATCAGGCCAAACTCGGCCAGTTTGGTCCTTACGCGTGATGATGATACAACGTCTTCGTTCACGTATATGTCATCAAGGTACGTCGATGTCCCCACTTTCATTGTTTCTTGCTGTGACAACACAGCGTTGACTATGGTCTTCATTATTTGGGGTGCCACATTCAGCCCGAAGCCCAGTCTGGTAAGGCAGTACCTTCTGCCGGCAAACACCACCGTCTGAAACGGCCACATCGTCTCGCTGACCCGGACCTGCAGATACGCTTTTCTTAGATCCAGCAGGGACACATTGGAACCCTGCTGGTGCCATTCTCGTAGCTTGCTGGCGCAAACATCAGCATCTGCCGTAAATGCATCAACATGCGCATTTAGTTCGCGGTAGTCCATCACTGGCCTCACTTTTGCTTTGTTGTGCTGAGTAACCGCCATCAGCGGGATCAAACCTTTGGGAGGTCCAAGTTTCTCATAGGGGTAAGGAATTAACCAGCCATCCTTGATCCATTCACGAAGCTCCTCTTCGTATGCAGGCCTTATTTGGTCGGGCACATGGTACTCGGCTACTTCGTTCCGCAATTTTACTGGCTCCTGATTTCCCGACCACTTCCATGAGGCGGTCCAAGCCTTCTGGTGCTGGTCAAATTCGACACTAAAGTCTGGCTGGTCGATCCTCAGCGCTGCGCACACTGGGGTCTTCTCCTGAAACTGCACTGCCCCCGTCTGCGTTATGTGAACACCACCTAGGGCTCTGATGGCATCATAGCCTAGAAGCAGGTCAAAGTTCAGTGGTTTTTTGAGCGCTACTAGCGCCTCGACGTTGGCCGAGTTTCCTGTTCTTGTACGGATGTTTATCGCACCCACCCCGCAACATGTCCGCGATTCTCCACTGATGGTGGTTACCCTGACCCCCTTCTCCTTCCAAGTGCGGCAGAGGTCCACGAACACTATGGTGCGGGAGAACCCGGAATCGAGGAGTGCTGAGCACAATGTCTCGTTGACATAGACCTGAATGATCGGAAGCGCCTCTAATTTCTGCTTTGGGGAAAGGTCGACGCCGGCACCTTGTCCCCAGCCCCGTTTCCTGCACAATCCCGGGCCATATGTCCGGTTTCATTACACCGGTAGCAGCGAACAGCTGTCAGTCGCCGTCTGCAGTTCCTTGCAATGTGGCCCTGGCCATCACACCTATAACACACGACCCCACCACGCGGGCTAAGCCCCTGAGACGGTTTATCATCACTCGGTGTGGATTGTGCAGCGGCGATTACCGGATCTCTCAGCTCGGAATTATCCTTCATCACGGTTCTGGCTCGGTCCACCAGGTCATTAAGGGACAACAAGGTTATGTTTGAGCTCGCCCGCAGGAGCTGTTTTGCTCCGGTTGGGAGCCCCGCCAGAAATTTATATGCCAAGGCCCGCTTGGGCAGCCCACCGAACAACACCGTCAACTTCGTCAGCTCGGCCAAATATACGTCCACAGTTTCGCCAGGTTGTAATTGTCTTGCCTCAAATTGCTCCCAGGCAGTGGCGGGGTCGATAGCAAACGCTTTGTATAGGGCTGCCTTGATCCTCTCATAATTCTGTTTTTCCTCAGCACTGAGCTGTTGATACACAGCGAAAGCCCCACCGGACAAACGCAGAGGAATCACATGTTCAATGCTTTTGACACCAGACAAGAGACAATGCAGTTCCACTTTTTCCACCCAGTCAAGTACTGGGGTCGAGCCACTGAACTCTGGAATCAATTTCAGGTCGAACCTGTCCCCCATTACGCCGAAATAGCTTGTTGCACACTTTCTTCTAATGAGTGCAGAGCCAGGGATCGAACCACAGACCGTTGGATTTCAATCCAAAGCTCTCCCAGCTGGTTTCTTGCTACGCCTCTTCGTCTTCCTCCTCCACTTTCCTCCTTCCACCTTTTCACTGTTTCTCTCTGCTTCAGCTTCTCGCCAAGAAATTGACGCCACAAAAACTACCGGGTGAAAACGGTAGGTTGGTTTTATCTATGACACTCTACCCATAATCCATTTCCTCAGTCTAAAAATTCCACTCGGGGGGGGGGGGCCTCCTCTCTTTTTTCCTTTAGAATGGGCTGAAGGTGAATTATTAAGACAGCGGTGAGTATTTTTTTTTTTTTTTTTTCTCTACATGATGGCGGTGCTTCTTTCTTTGGATCCGATTACTGCCCTGCAAGCCAGACACAAACGAACCCTCTTTTTTCCAGAGCCGCCGCTAGTCTCCCTTTCATGTTCACAATATATAATGTGTGTGTGTATTTAATACAAATATAAAATTTGTTACTTATGTTGAGGGTAACATCAATCAGTTCTCTCTCTCACATATATGAATAATAAATTTTCCAAGAGAATATAAAAAGGGAAAAAATTTACTTACAACCCTACAAATAAACAAAGAGAGTGAATAAAAGGCTCTTTTTCTTTGCACAGACTCGGTTGGTGTATCTTGATAAAAAGTGCTTCAAGTACACGTAGATGGTGTGCATAACAGGCTCTGCAAAACTGTGAAAAAGTTATCTTGGTATTCCTTAGCACAGTCCAGATTGTCAAGTAAGTGTTGGCCTATGGATGAGTCGCAGACTGAGTTGACCTTGAAGGTTGACATAGGTTGCTTATTCTTATATTGACAGGAATATGCTGATTAATTTAGGTTTCTAGTCTCTGATTGGTCCATCATCGTCAGATTTCTAGTCTCTGATTGGTCCATCCCACATATTCATTGTCACACTGACATTTAAACTTAAATATTATGTAAGTACTTTGAAAGTGGGAAAGACCATCTTTAACAAAAGTGGGAAATGCAGACCTGGTACTGAAAACATGTAACCTGCATTTGAAAGGCCTGAAATATTGCAAACTGACAGCAAGCATTTGACTTTTACTATCTAGCTATGGCAGTTTAAAATAAATTGGACAAAGAATAGGCCGGAAAAAAGCCAATTCTTTGAAGCAACTGATCTTATGCTTGATCATACATTTTATGACATTTGTAGGATACCCATTGTCACTTAAGATGTGATGAATGTTTAGAGTCCTTGCTCAAGTATACACGAAGAACAAATCATCAATACATGATAGGCTAAGATCGATATCGGTTGATTTCACGAGACTTAGGAACAAATGAATTTCAATTAGTATGCAGACTTACGAACATGGGTTTGCAATAAACATATAATGAATCATGTCTACGTTAAAAAAAGACTGTCCAAAAACGGCAAAGTACAATTATTCTCCACTTCTACAGTAAATTGCAAGGATGAATGAAGGGAATTGAGTTGGGTATAAAAAGCCGTAGCATCATCTATGGAATTAAAAATAGAAAACGTATCATTGGCGTAATGGGGTTTACATCATTTTTTAATTAAAAGGCTCTCATAGAAACCAATAAAAATATTGGCTGATACCAGACCCCAGGGACTGCCATTGAAACCCTATCAATTTGGGTATACATGGTATTATCAAAACTAAGTCACATCCCCTCTGTTGCTATATGCATAAACTCCAAAAACAGAGCTTCTGGAAATTTTTTTTTTTTAATCATTTCACTCCAAGCAAGGTAGAACTGCCACTGGTGCGCTGGGGGTTACAAAAGATGTGAGATGAGAAAGAGGAACAAGTTACAGGGGAGTCAGAAAACGAGTAAGAACAGGATGAAAATACAGGTGTGAAGAGGGCTGCATAAAAGTGGATTGTAAAGAACACAAGAGTTGTCATGGAAAGGATGTGAGTCAAGATAAGAGATGGCAATTGACTTTGCATTTAAATTTTTTGAGATTGTAGTTTTCAGGGAAGCAAGTATACGGAAGAGAATTCCACAGGCAGAAAGTGCGAGAACAAGACTCAGGTGATTCCTCTAGAGAGCATTAGTACAAATAATCTAAGGTATCTTGAAGAGGAGAATTTGTATACAAACTAACAATGTTAAAAGACACTAAAAGAACAAGAACAAGTTTCATAGTTTCTAATAATATTAGATGTACAGTTTACCGAATATACATAAGAATGATGCACCTCTTAAACCAATTTTGTCTTTGCTTAGTTCTGTACAGCATGAATTGGCCAACGAGTTGGCAGAAATACTTCAATCTGTTTCTGATCTATTTTTCACTCACTACACTTCAAACTCATTTAGGTTTTCTAATTTTATTAGAAATTCTGAAATATTTTTACATTATATTTGATGAACAAAGAGAGAAACTGATTCTAAATTTTATTGATAATTCAGAACTCATCCAAAAAATATGTCTGGATTTCTGAGATGAGGGAATCTCAGTATCAAACATTGATTTATAAAAACTGATAACCTCATTTTGATTGTTACAATAAGAATGTTTCAGCTGTTATAACTTTCATTTACAGTGTAACCCTGATATAAGAGAGTTGTCGAGACGGGATAAAAGTTATCTTATATCTGGGTTTACTGTATTCTTCTTCAGACGTCTGTTATATTTGGTAATATTCTTTAAATTTTGGATTTCGATGTCACTTCTGCTGCCACCATTCTTTTATAATAATCTCTGATAATTTTGGTTTGAATTCCTGAGATGTGTTGTTATGGTTAGTGTTTTCATTTTTCTCCACCCTCCAACTATAGATTAAGTAGTAGGACATGTATCTGGAAAAATCATTTATATTCTTCAAAAAATGGTTAATGCAATATTCACTCATGAAAAAAACGTTCATTTTTATAACATAAAATATACTTCAACTTTAAATAACCTACATGTTAGGGGATGCTAACTTGCTTCTCCTATAAAGGACAATAGCTCAAAATACAATTCAGTTACTTCCTTTGTCAGTGCTGCATTTCAGAATTCAAAAGCTGACATGCATGTAGAATTCATGGTTTAAATCCAAGCTGATCTTTACTGTTCTCAGGTAGTAAATGAATAAAAGTTGTTTTATTATGTGTTAAAGTAGACTTTTTTGATTTGTTTGTCCTAAGCAGCTGATATATCACACTACAAATGGTTGATAAGCCATAAAGAAACAAATCAATATGGTGTTTCAGTCAGTATACTCTTTGGCTTTTATCACGTTTCTCTCATTTGATGAACATAAACTAAACATTTTAATGAATCCACACAAGTAGTTCTCATTCTATTGATAGACATCATTATACAACTTTTGTTTTTTTCCTAACAGGTTCAAGCAAATGTTGTTGCCTTGTGTTTCTACAGCAGCAGACATTGGGTAAGTTCCTCTAAAACGATTTTAAATTGACAAATGCATGAAAAACTGCAAAAGATCAGAATATTATTAATATTAATTATTTATTTATTTTTTTTTAAGAGATCTCATATTTTCATGAAGAAAAAAATTTTCAAAGGTTTTCAGATTTTGCTAAAAAATGTTTTTTGTATTTACATTTGGACTAATGTTCTTTTTGTTGCTGTTATAATTTCAGGAGTTCTGCCCCCCACTTTTTTTCTTATGGAAAATATTTCTATATTTCTTAAGAATATTATTTTTCTTATCTTATTCTGTTGATCTGGGTAACCTTTAAAGAATTTCAAACTGAACCCTTTATTTAATCTATAGGACTAGATTGTTCTCATTCTGCTGTCCTTGTTTATTTTAGTAAAACTACTATTCTACATTTCTACCTGGTCTGTGTCTTTATTACCTGATCCAGGAATTGAACTCACTATTAATGTCACCAAACTGATGAACCAATGTTTTAATCCATTTTTCTGTGGGACAATTCTTAATGTACTATTTGAAGTCTTAAACCTAATGTCCTATCTTGCCTGTTGCTGCTGTTACACTTGATCTTTTTTCTTTTGTCTGAATTTTGTTAGATGAACGTTTTAATCGATTGGTTTGGTCAGCTCTGTGGAAAACTGGTGGTTATGTGACTGAAAGGAGAACAGACAAAACGAATAAAAGTGATGAATAAATAAATTTAAACTAACCATATGGAACAACATTTTTGAAAAATTTTTTTGAAGTCAGACAAAATTGATACTCTGTAAGAAAGGTTTATGTAGGTACCTCCAATATTTCGGCATAAATTTTCGATACCTAAGTTTAAAATGAAATTTTTAAAATGAAAAAGATTTCATTTTAGATTTAATTAAAAGCTTAATGATTAAATTTATTATTTCCATTAAGTAAAAAAGTTTGGTGTATTTCAGATAGAAATTATATAGATTGGAATGTCACATTTCATTTTGATTTTTAAACATTTTTTTAAAAGCGGCCATTTTCTTAATTTTAAGAAATTTGTAAACAAACAAAAAGTCATCAATTTTAAAAATATTTCAAAAGATTTCTGACATTTTATTTTAATAAAATTAGAAAATTGAAAGTTAAATTAATCTGATTTTAAAGAAATATTACTTAGAGCATAAAAAAAGTAATATACAACCAATTATTAATGATTGGTTGTGTTCATCTGAACGAACGTTTGATGGACTGTTGAATAACGAAGCGATGACAGCTGCTATGCATGACCATAAATAACAATTTTCATAAATCTAAGGAAAGGGACAAAACTCTTAAATGACATGACTTTTTCGTAATAATGGTAATTTTAGTCAACCATACATGAAAATAAGGGACATATTAAGTAAATGAGAATTATTTTAAAAATAGATGGCACCACTACATTGAATAATCTTTGCAATTTTGGACTCGCAAATTTCATTTTCACTTAATTATTATATCACATCCAAGGAAAATCCCAACAGAGAATTTTACACGATTTTAAACTATTATAATTAAAATTATTATAATTAAAATTATAATTAAAATGTAAAAAAATTGGAAACATTCTTGTAAAAATTCATTATTCATCAGAAAAAATTTATTTCTTCAGACAATAGTGTCCTTAATATTATTTTTTTTAATCATTTCACCCCACGCAAGGTATTCCATTGCCACTATTGTGCAGGGAGTTACAAAAGGGGAAAGTGCTGAGAAAGAGTGGTTAGTTATAGGAAATGTCAGAAGGAGGGTGGTAAAAGCAATTAAAAGCTTTTCTAATGAAGTAATATCATTGTTTTATTGGGTTCATTATTTTTCAGTTCAAAGCAAATTTTCATTTAGATGGCACTAATTTGAAAAAAAAAATGTCGGCGATTTACAATCTCCAAAGACTCCCACTTTTAACAAAAACAAATTTGAGGAAAAAAAAGGTTCTGTGCAAAATTTCATGAAATTAAGTAAGGTGGGTGGGTAACATATTTAACAAAAAAAGTTTTTTTCCAAAATTTTCTAAAAAAAACTACATTTAAAAAATAATTTAATTCTTTTGTGAATAAGTTCTAAAAATTTCATTAAAATTGGATGATTATTTGATTTTTACAAGAATTTCCAAATAAATGTGTTTTCAATGGAAAAAAGCACAAAAAAATCAATGTTAAAAGTTGTAGAAGGTGATGACGTAAACAAAACAAGATTTTAACTCAAATTTTATGTTAGAAAAGATTAAAAAATTTCAAAAATAATTAAAATATTATTTGATCTTTCTGCTTAATAATATAAACATTTTGATGGAAATGTTCATTTTTATTAAGTTTGGGGCCTTCTTTTTATTCATTTTATGCTGTTTTAGCGATTTTTATTGGAGGTACCTAGATGCATTGCCACCTAATCTGGAAATTTTGCAGTAGCTCATTGTAGTTTCTTCTGGCTTGTAATCAATTCCTGCAATCCCTTTCCTTTAGTTAACTCCACTGACCGCAACAGATGTTTCCTGTTCCATACAGCAGTTACTGTTCTGCCTGAGGTCTTACTATACCTTTTTTTATATCCTTACTGACAGTCAAAATTTACATGGTCCTGGATATGACAGTAAACTGCATCCAGCAGCAAGGCCTTTGATTGGGGAGGTTGTGAGGAGCATGGAACCACCTTTTAATTGCTAGCCTAACTCAGAGTGGTAATACCTCTTAGGGTCCCAGCTATGGGCAAATAATTAACCCCCAAACTGGAGTCCAAATACGATGAAAGTATAAAAATACACTTATAGAAATATATACAAAAAATAGACTTTTGTAGAATTTTATCTAAAAATCATTAAAAGCTTTTTTAATTAAATAATGTCAAAGTTTTATTGCATTTTTATTTTATGATTCAGAGCTGATTTTTAGGAAATGAGGAGTGGTTTGATAAAAAAAGATGATTTACATTCATCAAGGAGTTGTGCTTTTAACTAATACAAACAATTTTTTAATTATGTAATTTCATGGAATTTGATGAAATTAAGCAAGAATTTTTTTGCCAAGATTTTCTTAAAAAAAAAAAAATTTTGGAAATAATTTAACTCATTTGTGAATAAGTCCTCAAATTCTAATTAAAATCTGACAATTATTTGATTTTTGCAAGAATTACCAATTTAACAGCTTATGACCATATCATGTTGAATACATCGGTTCTTGCTCGATCACCAAAGTTAAGCAATATTGAGCCTGGTGAGTACATAGATGGGTGACTGCTTGGGAATACCAGGTGCTGTAAGCGTTTAGTGGCGGATGTGCGTTGTGGTGCAGTGGATATCGGCTCGGAAAGTGAAATTGGTGAACCAAGTTTGAATTCCAGTTGAATACCCTGCATTCACTTAAGCACTGATACCCTTGGGAAAGGTATTAATCTGTCCCTTCCCTCAAGTTATGGGTTAAATAACAGTGTAGGACTTGGGGACCCTGCCCTTAAAAACAAATCCCAATGAATCTTGATACTCGAAAAGAAAAAAGTATTACTCGACACAAAAACATATATAAAAACAACAATAAATTGTTGAAAGAAAAAAGTATTACCAGCAATAAATAAATAAAATTTAGTTGGCAATAAATGACCTGGCGAGATTGATATGCCATAAAAACAAAACAACCAAACCAAACCAAATAAACGTGTTTTTCACTTGAAAAAAGGTGCTAAAACACTATTTGTAAATCATGTAAACTTCTGACATAAAAAAAAAAAATTAATCAAAATTTTTAATGCACTGGAAAGGATTGATGAATTTAATAACAAATTAAAATTTAATAATTTAATAAGATAATTAAAAAAAATTCTTTGCTTTTTTCCTTTTAATGATATATATGTTGATGATAAAACTGTTTGGGGCCTTTTTTCATGATATGCTTTTTTTTTTCTTTCTTTTTTTTTTCCTAAAAAAAATGGAGGTAAATAGTTGTTTTATGGGAGGATAAGATGACAAATATGGATAGAAGTAGGAATTTAACAAACAAAAAAAAAGAAATAGCATGATTTATCTCCAACATTTTTGTGACGCTCTGCTTATACATACACACCATACACATTAGATTTATATATATATATTGTCATCTGCAGACAGATCTGTTTCGCTGTATCACAGCTCATCAGTACAGTTAGACTCCGACTGCTAACCCAGGCTCGAAACCCGACTGAATTGGCGTCAGTCGGTCACTCTACCCCTGGGCCACAGGGCGTTTGGTGGAAGAAGGCAATCTTTTTAGCGCATATCATATTATGTGCCCAATAGCTAGAGTGCTCAAGTTCATTTTTACTGAATGAGCGATGCGTACACGCTCAAGTGGCTACTGTTTTTCAAAGTCTACCTTTCTTCTAGAGTGCTCAATCAGGGTGTGAGAGCATATATATATATATATATATATATATATATATGAATGAGAGAAAAAAATGTAATAAAATAATGAAAATATACTTTGGTTTTTACTCTTAATGATAACAAACATTTTGATAGCAAAACTTTGGTTTTATGTTTGGTTTAGGTTGGGGGCTTTTTTTTCATCATGCTATGTTGTTTTTTATTGAAAAGATGGAGGTACCCACTTTCATGTTTTTAATACTCAACAATCTCATGAAAATGACCAAAAATAACTAATCCATGATGAAAAGGCAGATTATGTGATAAATATTACATTCTCTAAATTTCATATGACTTTTGGTAAATAAGGTTCAGTCAATCCAGGCTCAAGAACCACTCAAGGTAGAGGGTAACTTAATGAGGTGTGTGATATGAATGATGATTATATGGATATAGAGGTTAGAATTTTAGTGTTTGGTTAAGCATCCAAGCAGGCCTCAGTGGTTCTTGAGAAAAATCTGTCTGACTGGAACTTGCTCCTAACAAATAGAATATGGAGGAAATGAGGGTTTTTAAACTTTGTGGACATGGCATGGTGTTAGTTAGCTGTAAATGTCTTAATTGGTGGCATGTAGCTCATCTGAACATTTGCTGTCAGAATATAAATACTAACAAAAGACTTGTGGTGTTGTATCTGTGGGAAATGTAAATACCCTACCCCAGAAAGTGATGTCAATGATTTTTCAGTTCTATCAAGAATTGAAAGTGAGGATTGGGCATATCCTTTGCCAAGAAAACTAGTAATTTTAGTAAAATGTTTGTCTAGAAATAACCCACTGTTTAATGGATGTACATGAGATTAAAAAAAAAACTCTTTTAATGTGGATAACATTTTGAGTGCACTGTATATGTTGTAAACATTCTGAAAGACTGCATTTTTTTTTAATGTACAGTATAACTTATAGATGGACTACTGTGTAAAAATAAAAACTATATAGCCACCAAATTGTACATCCCTTATCTAACTTCAAAAATCGAAGAGTACTGCACTGTGGAAAGTATTACTGAATAATAATGGTGGGTTTTCATTAATGCTGAATTGTATGTTTGTAAAGGTGAAGATGATAGGACACAGAAATCTTATAAGATTTCCCTCACTTTGACTCCTCATTTCCACTAAGACTGAATTATTAAAAAATAAGATTGTAAGGGAGATAACTATGTTAATCCTAGAATACTATTTATGTTACATTCTGGGTACGCGGATAGATACTTAGTATTTCTTATTTATATATTTGCAGAAGTAAAAAAAAAAATAGTAAGATAGCAAATTCAATTAATGTTTTTTTTTTCTTTCATCACTGGTGTGTTGTAGAAATCTTGAATCAGATTTAAATTTTGACTTTTCTAAAAATATGGAAATTTTGAGTTATTTCCCCTTTCTGAGACAATTAATTTAAATTTAATCTTTTAATTCGGGAGTCGCCAACCTCTTGCTATGTGCTGACATAGGGTTTTAAAATCATGCATTGCGCGAACAGCACACGTATTTTTATACAAGTTAAAGTCAATATATCTGTTCTACAGTATAATTTATATAGTAATATATACAACAATATGTAAACTACATTAATAGAAATATAACTGTTATGTTGCGAGTAAGAATAAATAACTCAACAACAGGAATAGGTTAATCGTTGTATTCCGTGTAAATAGTATTTACAAAGGTTATTAGTATCCAATACAAGAATAAGGGTTAATCGTCTCAACCGTCATAAGACGTAGTATGAGCAATAGGCACTTCCGGGTTGTCACCGGAAGTCTACGACTGACTTGTCGATCGGCTGCTCAGCACACTCTCCGACGTAGATGCCACCATTACTTTACGTAATAATGGAATAGTCTATTATAGCCAAATAGGCGCGGGCGTCCCAACAATAACAATATTTAGTGGAACGGAAATAATTAATTTTATTAATTATTTATTAACTATAATTGAAAATTTTTTTAAACACAAGAAATTACTATTATAGATCAGAAGGAAACATACTAAAAGAATTTTTTTTATTCTCCGAATATGAGCAAAGGTAAAAGAAATGAAAGGCAACAAGTTTTGTTTTCTTTGCTGTTATTCTAAACCTGAGAAGGAAAGAAGAGAAAGAAAGAAAAAAAAGAGAAATAAATTTGTTTTTGTTTCCGAGGTTAGATAAAACACAGAACAATAGACGTTGATAATTTGATTAAAAATGTAAAAATGATCCAGATGCCCTAGACAAAGGTTGAAATGGAAAATTAACAGAACCAACCCAACCACGAAAGGTGACAAGTGAAATGAAGGAATTGTCTGGCTAGCATGAATTAGGAAAAAGAAATTGATAACAAAATATCTTTCTGTCATCAATGGAAAGCTCTAAAAATATCTGTGACCGAAAATACAGATATTGGAAACGCAGATGCGAAAATTCTTACCTAAGTGACAATGTAAACAGACACGCCTGTCTGTTTGTTCCAGGTGAAAAGGGGAAAAGTTTAGTCATACAGCCTTTATGACAAGTTCAAAAGGTTAATAGTGATTGATTAAAAAAAAACGAAAATTATTTTGTGAGAAAGAAAGAGTAAAGTGAAGTAATATCTACTACTGTGAGAGACTGTAAATATTGTATATACATCTTGGTTGTATCACTCTGTTAAAAAAGTAGTTTATCTACTTTCTCTGTATATCTCTTCATTCCACGATACAGTAGAATATAGCAATACAAATAAAAACAATTAAAAAAATGTGCAGTAGATTATTTACATTATTCAGACTATTGTTCTCATCTTTGTTTTCATTTTTACGACATTTTGGCTGTTATACGCTTCCTTAGGTGCTAGGAATTTGAACTTAACCTTTTATTATGATCACTGGGATATATCATTCTCATTCCTTGTGGAAAGCCACTTCTGGTAGTCATGAGTTATCTCCCTTTAACCTAACTCACTAAGTTATTTGTTCACCACTGCTGTAATCTGATATTGAATTTACAACTTCTCTGGTCAAGTCATTGAAACTAACTAATGTCTATATCCACCGAGACATGTGTCCTTTATGACAACAGCAAGTGAATTTCTGGGACTTATAAGCCTAATGTTTCAGTAATCACCCCCCCCCCAAAGGGGTGGGGGGGATAACTTGTGACTACCAGAAGTGGCTTCACACAAGGAATGAAAATGATATATCCAAGTGATTGTAATAAAGGGTTCGTTTTGAAATTCTTAGCACCTGAATAAGGTCAGAGCTTACAACGACTGAAATTTCATAAAGATGAAAACAAAGATTCTGACAATAGTCTGAATAATGTAAATAGTGTAAATATTATCTCATCTCAGAAGTATAGACCAATAAGGCGCAAAAGATTTGAAAAACTTTTTATGAGATTTCTCCATTTATTTTCAGTTCCAGAAACAAACAGCAACCCTGTCTGATACGTTTATTATTAAATATTGATTTACTCCAGGTGAGTATCATATTTTTATAAGCATAATTTTTAAAAAATATTCTGTTGTGATAAATGTTCTCTATTTCAATCATTTCAGCCCAAGGAAATAAAGACACTAGGATGCAAGGTGTTAGTAGACATTAGAGAATTTTTTTTTAATCATTTCACCCCAAGCAAAGTGGTAATGCCACTGATGTGTAGGGGGTTACATAAGAGTAAAAGTTTAGATAGGAGAAGTGTAAAGAGAACGACAAATCAGTTACAAGCCCACCCATGTGTCAGAAAGGGCAAGAGAAGGAAGGAAATACAGGTGTGATGACAGTTGCGGAGGTAGAGAGAAAGGAAAAGATATACAGGGTGATGTTTGCTTTTCTTTTTTTTAATCATATCGTCCCAAGCAAGGCATTATACTGTCACTGTTGTGCAGGGGGTTACATAGAAGGAAAGTTATGAGAAGGAGTGACAATACAGGAGGTGTCAGGAAGCAGGTAGGAGAGGGATGAGAATACAGCAGAAATGAGATGAGAGCATAAGAGAGAGATTCTTGGAGATTGTAGCTGTCGGAGAAGCAAGTAAATGGAAGGGAATTCCACAGGTGGGAAGTGCAAGAAAAGAAACTGCTGGAATAGAATTTGTGGTTACATCTTATTGCTTTCACATTAAAAGGGTGGGAACTAGTTGCTAATCTTGTGGCTTGAGTAAATTTGTATATAGGGAACACCAGTGAACTAAGTTCATCATAGCAGAAGCCATGAAAGTACTTATAGAAGAAACACAGGGAAGTCACACTGTGCCGGTGAGAAAGTGACTGTATTTGAGCTGCCAAGTCAGGATTGATAACATTGCAGATTCTATGAGAGAAACTACTGTCAAGGAGAGAGAGGACGATCAAAGAACAATATTTAAGAGGGCAAAAGATAATGATTGACATTGCATTTAAATTTTTGAAGACCAAAGTTGACAAGTAAGTAATAAGCTAGAAGAGTTTCACGAGTGATAAGTGCAAGAGAAGAAACTGTTAGCATAGAACTTAGGGTTAGAACTATTTCAACTGATGAAACCTTACTGCGAATCAAAGACTGCATTTAAATTTATAAAGTACCATAGTAGGAAGCTGTTATGGTGGTGAGAAATTGACTGAAGTCAAGATGCCAGGTCAGGATCAGTAACATTGCAGATTCTTTTGATTTCTTAGAATTGCTAAATACATTTCAGGAGTACAGACCAAATGTGGCAACAATGTTTTAATCAAGGATGAATGGTAAATTTATAAAAGTTTATAAATTATTTTAAATACCAGGTGGTCATTCAAATTGTTTTTGGACAGTGTACTGACACCTTGGATGTACGTTATGGTGCAGTGAATATCGGCTTGGAATGAGAAATCGGAAAGCCAAGTTTGAATTTCAGTTGAATTCCTTGCATTCACTTATGCAAAAATACCCTTGGGAAAAGTATTAATCTATCTCTTCCCTCTAGTTATGGGTTAAATAACAAGACATATTGGGTTCTATAACCTTGGCTGGCAACCAGTAATGGCAACCTACTGTGAGATAATCTTCTGCCCAGTCAGTCATGTCTCTTTTGAGACATGATCGCCCAAGCATGTATCATGTATGGCACTTAACTGACTGATTGGCACCTTGTTTTCATTTTTTTGTTGTGTGTTCATAAACTGACCCCATTTGTTGCAGTCAGTCTGAAGTTATTATGCAAATCACATAAGCCTCAATAACTGGAGAGTCTATGACAAGAAAGATTTTGTACTATTTAACCTTGCTAGATCAGTAAAGCCTCTTTGTCAGAGCTAATGACAGTTCCCTTTACCCAGGGGGATTCAGGTTTGAATCCTACTGGAAAGCACATTTTTCTTCAATATTTTTTTTTGAATATTCAGGCAAGTAGATGAAGTTAAATATACTGTTTAATAAATAAACGGAGTGTCTACTCAAATATGAGTATCTACTAAAAATGTTTAATGTTAATAATATACATGTGTGCACAATAGGGATAATTTATTAAAAGTCTAATTACACATGCCTACCTATATACAGAATTGGGATGTTCCTATTGTCTTATATACGTGGACACTATGGGAGAGTAGAGTTATACTGACTAGCAGTGTATCTACTTCACTTCATACAGTGTGCAAGTCTTGTATTTGTGATATACTATTATTGCAACTTCTGTTTTAGTGATTACTCACAGTATCCTTTTACGGTTACAACAAAAACTTTATTTGTTGTTCAAAATGTCCTCCTTTTTCAAAGCCCATTTCAATTCTGTGTCTGCAGGATTCGTTAACATGTCAGAGAGTTTCTTCTGTCATTTTAGTGCATTCATATTTACTTCTTTCCTTAAGTTCCTCAATATTTCTTGGGTGCATATGAAAAACAACAAAAAAAAAATCACCCATCTTACTTTGTCAAAATTGTTTCTGCAAAATAAGAAAATATCAAAACAAATTAGACATTTAAAACCAGATTAATTAACCCCTATGGTGTGTGACTTTTACCACACTCTGTGTGTGTTAAAACCATAAATTGAAAAAAAGGGAGATTTGAAGAAATAAACTAAATATTTATTAAGTTACAAATATGTGTTTGAAAGTTTGTGACCTGAGAAAATGAAATAAAATGGCTGCTTTATTCCCCTCCCCTCTACTATTTCATTTAAAAATGGAACTCTTTTTGAAGTACACAAAAAATACATACCATTTTTAATTTATTTTTCAGCCTAAATTGATTTCTCTTTTACTTGAGAAATTACCAGAATTTATGGATGATGAGTAAGTAACACGTGTGCATTCATTTTTTGTTTTCTTTTGAAAAAAGCTGAAAGAAAATTATATGTGCGTTGTGGTGCAGTGGATATCGGCTCGGAACGAGAAATCGGGGAGCAGAGTTCAAATTCCAGTTGAATTCGTTGCATTCACTTACGCGCAAATATCCTTGGGAAAGGTATTAATTTGTCTCTTCCTTCCAGTTATGGGTTAAATAACTGGACAGATTGGGTTCTATAGCCTTGGCTGGCAACCAATCTACTGCAGAAAGCAATGGCAACCTACTGTGGGATAAACTTCTGCCCAGTCAGTCATGTCTCTTTCGAGACATGATCACCCAAGCGTGTTTCACGTATGGCACTTAACTGACTGACCCACAACAAACTGTCAAAAGGACAATTTTTCTCTTGATACTGCTATTATTGTCCATTCCTTGTTAATTTTTTCTTTTATTTTAAAATGCTATTTTTAAAATTTAATAAAAACTAAACATATGAAACTGGATTTATACATTATCTTTTTTTTAAATCATTTAACCATTACCAAGGTAATGACGCCACTAAGATTTTGAAAGGAGATGAGAAAAAAAAAAGATCATTAAGGAGACAGAATGATAAAAGAACAAATTACAAAGACAGAAGAAAATGACTGACATTGCATTTAAATTTTTGAAGATCAAAATTGGCTGGAAAACAAGAATCCAGGTGAGTTCTATGACGAGAACTGCAAGATAAGAAACTGTTAGAACTTATGTTTACATTTGTAAATTAATGAGACATAAAAGCCAATCTAGTATTGAGCTTAAATTCATGAAGTTGTGGTACCAGAGCAAAAAGATCATCCGAGCAATTACCATGAAAATATTTATAGAAAAGGTACAGGGAAGCTATGACACAGTGGTGCAGAAGTAACTGAAGCGCAGATTCCAGGTCCTAACCAATAACATTGCAGATTCTTTGTTTTTTTATCAAGAATCTCGAGATATGTAGCAGAAGCATCAGATTATATGTGACAGCAATATTTAATGCATAGATGAATGAATGACTTATAAACGTTTATAAACATGTCAGATTCTTTGCAGGAAAAATTGTCCAACACAACACTGTGAACCAACTTTCCTACCAGGAGACCTAGCAATTGATTCAATATAATCTTTCCACTTCATGTCAATGGAAAATTCTGAAAAGGTGCAACGAACCACTCCTCTGGAGATTGTTATCAGTCATGCTGATAGAAATCCAGAAAAGTTTGAGATGATGATTAATATAGTGCAGTTTTGTTTTGGAGATGTCAAAATTAACAAGCCATTTCTTGCCCCAGATTGTTGGTCATTTTTAGCTCAGTTCCCAATTTGACCTTATCGAATCTATCAGACTTAACATTAAGACAGGAGTAAATAGCTGTCATCAGCATAAATAATTAGTCAAGAACTAATGATTGGATGATGATGATGATGATGATGAAAATTAAGAATAATCTAGGCTCAGGGATTGTCTTGGGATACTCCTAAAGTAAAGATCTTGAAGAATGCCTACTCAAGAAAACTGAGAATTAATAAGGAAAAAAAATTAAGCAGTATTTATTTGATTAGATTGTTTAATAACAAGAATAATTTATTTATAAGTTTATAAAAATATGTGAGGCATTTACCATATGGAAAAACTAACTACAAAAACCTTATTTATTCATAAATTTATAAAAGTAACTGAATAAGAGAAGACATTTTATAAATTTAAAAAAAAATTCATTTTCTGGACATATCTTTCATTTACTCTTGCTATATAAATTTACTAAAATTACTTGTAAGCATCTGGATTTAAATTTTGTTTTTTTTTATTTGAGAATGACAACAAACATGTTAAACACTATTAGACTTTATTTATAAGATAGTGTTCTTTGTTGCCAGTTTTCAAGAAAAAAGAGAATGCATAAATTGAGTCTCATATGTTTGTATTTTATTAAAATTCTAAAAATCCATTTTAAAACAAGAAAATTGCTGATGGTGTATACAGTAGTAGCAGCCGCACCAAGGTTATCTTTTTAACTTTGTCATTTTTTTAACTCATTATTTTTTTTCAGGTTAGAATGTTAAACTTCGACGACTTTTGCTTATATGTTTATTAAGATAGATTTTTTTATATAATTGTGTATGAGTTGAATATATGTATTGGAATCCGACAAGATGATAGAATAAAGTAAAGAACAAAATAGGAAACGTATCTCAATCTAACATATTTCACTTTTATTAAAGCTTCTAATATAGAGTTAGAAATGAAAAATAACACTTGTCTGGTTACATGTACAATTATGCATAGAAACACTTGTCTGTTTTCCATAGGGGTGTGTATGTAAACGCCTGTCTGCTTGTGTGTGTGCATGTCTATGTAAATACCTATCCGCATGCGGGTGTGTATGTAAACACCTATTCGCTTGCGCGTGTGGGTGTGTATGTAAATGCCCGTCCGCTTGCACATGCGTATGTAAATGCTTGTCCGCATGCGCATATGTATGTAAACACCCATCCGCTTGCACATGTGTATGTAAAAGCTCGTCTGCTTGTGTATGTGTATGCAAACACCCGTCCGCTCGCATGTGTGTATGTAAACGCCTGTTCGCTTATGCGTGCGTATGTAAACGCTCATCTGTGTGCGTGTATGTATGTAAACACCCGTCTGCTTGCGCGTACAGGTGTGTATGTAAATGCCTGTCTGCTTGTGCCTGCAGGTATGTATGAAAACGCCTGTGTGCGTGTGTATATAAATGCCGGTCCGTGTGCTTATGTGTATGTAACCACCTTTCCAATCATGCGTGCACATGTGTATGTAAATGCCTTTCTGCCCACGCATGCACATGTGTGTATGTAAACACCCATGCATGGTGTATATGTAAACACCCTTCCGTGTAGCGGGTGTGTATGTAAACGCCCGTCTGCTTGCGTATGCAAACGTCCTTCCTTCTGCTCGCACATGTGTATGTAAATGCCGCTTGTGTGTGCGGGTGTGTATGCAAATGCCCGTCTGTTCGCGCATGCATATGCAAATGCCCTTCTGCACATGTGTGCAGGTGTGTATGCAAATGCCTGTCAGCTTGTGGGTGTGTATGTAAATGCTTATCCATGCACGTATATATGTAAGCATTTGTCTGCTTGTGCATGCGAATGTGTATGTAAACATTTGTTTGTTTACATTTATGGGTGCATATTAATACGTGTCAAGCAACATCCTGGCCAAGGTCATCATATAAAGAATGTTGGACACTGTAGACGACACACTCAAAAAAGAACAAGCAGAGTTCAGGAAGCAACGAGGATGTGCGCTCCAAAACTTCATAGAGCCATGTACAGAGTGACAAAGACAGTTGTATGTGAAGTTTGTGAACATCAAAAAGACTTTTGACAGCATTCACAGAGATAGTCTTTGGAGCATCTTTCAACATTATGGCATCCCATCCAAATTGGTCCTCCTGATCAAGAGTTTTTACAACAACTTCAGATGCTCAGTGGGACATAACAACACCCTCTTCGATGTAAAAACTGGAGTCAGACAAGGATGCATGATGTCAGCAGTCCTCTTCAACTTGGCCATTGACTGGGTCATGAGAAGGACAATGGAGGACCTTCCGAGAGGGATCTGCTGGAGCCTGTTCTCAACCTTGGAAGATCTAGATTTTGCTGATGACCTGGCGCTGCTGTCCCATACTCACCAACATATACAGGACAAGACCAGCAGACTGGAAACCTTTGGGCAGCAGATAGGGTTGCAGATTAGCACCAAGAAGACAGAAATGATGTCAATGAATGTGAACAGGCCTGCTCCTGTCAAAGTGAATGGAGAAGGTCTACGTCCTACAGACGAGTTCACTTACCTGGGCAGTATCATCAGACCCAAAGGTGGCACAAAAGAGGATATTCAAAGCAGACTGGGCAAGGCCAGGAGTGTGTTTAAGGAAATGAACAACATCTAGAGATCAACACAGTACAGCACCAACACCAAGCTCAAGCTATACCAGAGCTGTGTTGTATCTACTCTCCTCTATGGATCTGAGTGCTGGAGAACGACTAAGGCGGTTCTCGCCAAACTTCGATCCTTTCACACCATATGCCTCCGACGAATACTGAAAATATTTTGGCCGGAGAAGATCTCCAATGAAGACCTGTTGAAAAAATGCAAGCAAGAGGACATGGGCACCATCATTACAAGAAGGCGGTGGAGATGGATTGGGTATGTGCTCCGGCAAGATCCACAGTCAGTCACAAGAACAGCACTGTACTGGACCCCAGATGGTAAAAGAAAGAGAGGAAGACCAAAGTATGTGTGAGAAATCATTTGGATGGTAAAGTGTATGAATGTGTGTGTATGTTGTTAGGCAATGTTAGTTGATGTATATAAAAATTTCTATTAACTAAAACTGGAATTCTCATATAGTCAGTTCTGTGTTTTCAAATAATTTTCACAAGTTTGGTTGGAAATTTTTATTTTTAAAAGCAGATCTGACAATTGTATTTTTAAAAAGCAAACATCTTTTAATACTATGCGTATGATTGATTTTTAACTAGTTTCGTTTTTTTTTTTACATATGTTACTGCTATGAATTCTGATTTAACCAACCAAGGCAGGACTAAGGTTGATTGTTAGAAAATTGCATTTGAATTCACCTTGCACCCTGGATGGTCGTCTAAAACACCTAATCTGTGCAGCTTGATTGATCAGCTGATCACTTCGATCTAAACCCTGTCTTATCTCATGTTTTGTTTGATCATAAGGCGGGCAAGGTCAAATACTTTTCAGAAATCGCTGTAATGGTCCAAGCAGAGTGAAAGATGCAAGATAAAAAAATATCTTTATAGAACTAGAATCTTTTGTATAGTTGATTTTCTAGTACATTACTTGTTTTTTTTCAATAGTCAGAATCTATCTATTTTTCATGCAGACAGTTATCAACCCAACCCACATCTTCAGTTGAATGTAACACCTTGGCTGTTTGGTTAAGTCTGGTACAAGGCTTAGGTTAGAGGTCCTTCTCAGGCAGGCAGGCAGGCAGGCAGTCAGTTAAGTGATATCAGGCAACGTGGTCTCCTTGTCTCGGCATCTACAACTCTCTGCTGCTGTCTCTAGCTGCAACTATTTTTTGCCACTTTGGGCCCTTGTATTTATGGACATCCACCTAAACTTGGGGTGGAGTGTGGTTTGTAGAGATCAGCAATTTTCCTATTTTCAACAACAATTTTTTTGTTGTCTGGCTATTGAAAATTAATTACATTTTCAATTCAAGGAATTCCCCTTTTTCCATGGATAGTAGTCACAGGTATAAATCCACCCTGGTAACTTCTTTCTTTTCACATTGGCATCTCATACCAATACCTTTCAAGGGTTGTGGGTAATTTTTCCACCTTCCTCAGCATTGCATCTGTGCCTGTTTCTGGGTGTACATGAGCCAACCCTTCTTGAACATCAACCAATCCACCTAAGCTGTGTTTGTTGGATCTCAGACCGGCCAAAGTAGGATTACCTGTTATCACCTGGCTAGGTTAGTCCAGACACGCGAGAGGTTGGTTTATAGTTAAAATCAGATTATACATAATTAGCTGTAGCTGATAGCTGGCAAATGGAATATAATCAGCACAACACTGCCACGCCACTGGTGTAGTTTTATATGTATTTATATATCAATTATATACACAAAAAATAAACAAGTCAATGCGAGGTGATGCGAAATAGTTGGCTGGTGTTTCAATAATAAATTTCCGGAACAATGTTCTCGGAGACGGTAGTTTGCTTAGTTGCTCTAGCAGCAGGTTGACTTCAGATCGACTGTCTTCTTCAAATCACGAGCCCAATTCTAATTTTGTTTTCCACCTCGGTTTTATTGAAAAGGCACAAAACTGGGGTGGTAAAGGTAGCAATGGGAGTTCAGTTTTCCTCACTGTATAATTCTTACCAACTCAAAATGAAAATAATACTAGTTATCCATTTCGAGTGAGTTCCCAGCCCTCCACTACTGAAGAGGAGAACTTACTCCCATTTAACACTTGCCTGTTCATACCCAAAGCTCAGGTAGTCGAAGACAGGAAATTCTCACAGTGCAGTTTGACCTAGGGCCAAACAATTTGTCAAAACAGGACAACAATATTATGTCTGTGATTCTTTTACACAGATTCAATCAATTTGGTTACTTTTCCTGACAAAAATAATTGTAGTTTCCAATTTTAGAGAAATCCCCTCTTTAAAATTAATAAAAAATGAATACCAGCTATATGGAAATAGGGTTACACTTTAACCAATCTGATTCAACAGCCTTGGAGTTGCTTGACTCACTGTCATTAATTAAATCTTATCATTTCATATTTTTCCTATGCAAGGAAAAATTCTGTTTCAAATCAGATTTTTACCAGATGGCTCTCTTTGGCTATTCCCTCAATTTTTTCAGGGTGGTTAATTTCTTTTATCATAAAGAAATCTTTATTCTCTGGCCCTGTTTATAGTAAAATCTTGTTCGTTACCTGTTTGGCGTGGTCATTAAGTAAATTTTATCATTCTTGATTGTGCTTATGCAAAATTCTCTATCCTGTGTTTTGAAGAAGCCATTAATCATGTGTCCAAAATCTACCACATGGCTTTCTTGCAATTTGCTTTTTTCTGTGAAAAATTCTTTAGTTTTGGAGATTTCACTTTTTTTGAAAAGAGAAATCTTCATTCTTTCTCTCGGTATATCTGTTGTTCTATCCACTAATCCTTCACTTCTAGTTACCAGGGCTAAAAGTGTTATAATTAGCTTTTCTATTGAACAGTGTGTTGCTTATAGTGCATTTCAGAGTTTAACTCCAATGATTATAACATAAAAATAAAAAAAAATTTAGTTTTCATTGTATATTGTAAGAAATTCGAAAAGCTGGTTCTTCTTTTATATAGCATGTCCCTTCAGGACGTAGGCGATCATGGCTCTCCACATCTTCCTGCTTTTTGTAGCTCTCAATGCATTTTGTCTTGTTATTTCTTTTAAACCCTGCTCTGTCATCTATTTGCTTAAGTCCATCAAGTATGCCATGCACTATCTCCCTTTTACTCTTTCCCTCTATCTGCCTTATGAGTATCAGATTCTCCTAGCCCTCCTCCTTATTACATGTCTCAGAAACTTAAATTGTCTTTATTTGATGTTAAGTATAAGTTTCTTTTTTTGTTTCCATTCTTTCCAAAACCTAGTTGTTGCTCACATGTTCAGTCCAAGGTATCCTCAGCTTCCTTCTGCATCCTTTCTGTTGCTTAGAGTCTCTCCTTCATCTTTGAGGAGATTGTCCAGAATTTGCTGCCATAGAAAAAGACAGATATCATATGACTCTTTCCTTTGTTTCCAACAAAATTTTCCTGTCTCTTAATACTCTGCTTAGTTTTTGGAATGCACCCTTGGCCAACCTAATACACCTTTGGCACATTCTGGCCTCTTTTAGAACACTTTCAAAGTATTTAAATTTCTGTACCTGCTTGATTTTAGTATTCCTGAACTGTAACTGGCATTTTAGGCTCTTCTTTTTGCTGATGACTATGCATTCAGTTTTCTTGTAGTTTATACTCAGTCCTTTCTTCTTGCTTTCCTTCGCTACTTTCTGTAGGAAGTTTTTTAGTTTCCTTTCTGTAGCCCTGTGTTTATTTCTTTGCAAGTGATTCAGTGGATATACACTACTCTTTGCTAATGAAGCAGGTAAAATAAAGAAAAACTAGTAAAAAAAAAATGAAATTGGTTCCTTTAAGAAATCCAAGCAACTTAATATTATAAATCACTTTCTTTTTGCAAAATTATTCAGATTCTTATGACCTTTTAGATGATGGTAAGTTAACCGAGATATATTTCCTATTTTCAGGTCGTTATTTGAATGTGATGAGAACATGAACATCCCACGTCAAGTTCTGGCTCAGTTCCAATGGCTTGACCACATTGAAGATATGACTGTAAGAATGAATAGATTATTGGTTTTATTAATCTGACATTTTTATTACTGCAAACATTATCTTTAGTAGATACCCATGTTAGAAACAGATGTCCTGTTTTTTCTTCCTTTTGAACAGTGTGTATTATGTCTGTCTGCCTGTGTGCTCAAGAAAACTTAATAAGGAAAATTATATTTCTCAGATCAGGTATTGTAATTATTTACATTGTTTGGAATGTTGTTTACATCTTTATTGCAATATTTAGCTTCAGCATTTGTTTCCATTTCTGAGATGAGATATTGTAAGGATACATTGCCCAGGGAATAAAATTGTTGGTTGTATTGAGTGACTTGACCCAAAGAGTTGTGAGTTCAATACCTGGTGACATGTAGTTGCAAAAAAAAAAAAACATGGAGAATTGAGTTAAATCTTCATCTTTGTTGCCATATTCACAATGCATGGCTCAGAAGATAAAAGGACACATGGCCCAGTGAATAAAAGTGTTGGTTGTATTAAGTGACTTGACCCAAAGAGTTGTGAGTTCAGTACCTGGTGACAGCAGAGGTGAACAAAAAATAAATAGTTGAGTAAAAATGAATATAACTACAACATCTGGAAATGGCATGACTCATGGAATGAGAACAATCTAATAAAAAGTTCAATTCAAAATTCCAGTCACCTGAAGAGGGTCAGAGCATATAACAGTAAAATGTTCTGCATATGGCAATAAAGATGAAGACAAAAGTCCAAACAATGTAAATAAAGAAAATGTACTCTTTGAAGGATGTGCAGTGTGGTGCAGTGGATATCGACTCGGAACAACAAATCGGGAAGCTGAGTTTGAATTCCAGTTGAATTCCTTGCATTCACTTACACACAAATACCTTTGGGAAATGTATTAATCCGTCTCTTCCCTCCAGTTATGGATTAAATAATAGGACAGATTGGGTTCTGTAGCCTTGGCTGGCAACCAGTCTACCACAGAAAGCAATGGCAACCTACTGCAGGATAATCTTCTGCCCAGTCAATCATGTCTTTTTTGAGACATGATCGCCCTAAGCATCTATCACGTAAGGCACTTAACTGACTGACTGAATATAATAGTTGAAAACATGATTAAGGCTTGTACTGGGCATAAAGTCGGGGGTCAGTTTTATATTGTTATGAAGTAATAAACTGATCCCCCCTAATTACTACTTAATATAATACATCTCTTCCCACTCTAACTATGAGTCAAATAACAGGACAGATTGGGTTCTATAGCCTTGGCTTGCAACTAGTCTACCACAGAAAGCAGTGGCAACCTACTGCGGGATAATCTTCTTCCCAGTCAGTCATGTTTCTTTCAAAACATGATTGCCCTAAGTGTGTATCACGTATGGCACTTAACCGACTGACTCTCTGTTTATGTTTAAACCTCCATCTGCTTTGTGTTATACATTTTCCTTAGGCTGGTAGTTGTAATACATTATAATACATGGTTTAAAATAAAAACGTCTATTTCATATATTGGGTATCCACTAAAAATAATGTTTGAACTCCTTCAATGGGCTTGTTTTCCTAGTGCTTCCTTTGCATGAATTTACTTGAGCTACTAGACTACCAAATAGGTCCCACCCTTTTACAGTGAAACCAATCAAATGTAACTGCAACTTCTACTCTATCATTTTATTTCTTGCACTTCCCTCCTGTGGAACTCCGTTCCGTATACTTGCTTCCCTGACAGCTACAAACTCCAAGAATTTAAGTGCAATGTCAGTTGCCATCTCTTATCTTCTTAACTTGCATCCTTTCCCTGACAACCCTTGTATCATGATCTTTTCCCTCTCCACTCTGCTTTCATGCAGCTCTCTTCACACCAGTGTTCTCATCCTTCTCTTATCCATTCTCTGACACCTACTGTAACCTGTTCCTCTTTCTCATCACTCTCCTCTCATGTAACTCCCTGCACACCAGTGGCAGTACTGCCTTGCATGGGGTGAAATGATTATTTAAAAAAAATAACAAAGATTGTATTTTGATACAAAAAATGTTGACCTGGGTATTTTTGGAAGATAACATTTTCATGGCAAGCAATCTTTGTGATTAGAGTGCTCAATATCAAGAGATAGAGCATTAATAGCAATAAATAACATTACTTGTCTTGCAGTTTTGTCTCTGCTCATAGTCTCACAGAACTACATCTACACTTCATTAAACATGGCTGATATCAATCAAATCTCCTAAATTAATTACCACTACTCTTTAGGAGATTCGATTGATATCAGCCATGTTTAATGAAGTGTAGATGTAGTTCTGTGGGACTATGAGCAGAGACAAGATAAATGAATGTTTTAATTTTTATTTATTAAAAAAAAATTTAAACAAGAAATAAATAAAAAATGAATTTACCTATATATATATATATATATATATATATATATATATTACTCACTTTTCTTAGGCATTGAACTGTATCACTTTACATCTATCTATAAACTTGCCTGGTTTTTCTGCTAACCTGATAAGTATTAATGAACCCTGAAACCAGAACATTTTGAAAAACTGATAACACTTTTGCACTTGCATATATATATATATATATATGTGTAGAATATATGGATCGGAATCCAACAAGATGAATAGAATAAGTAAAGAACAAGTAGGAAAAAAGTTTCTTTAATCTAACATGTTTCACTTTTAACCAGCTTTTTTATTGGATTTTTAAATCATTCATCTTTAAATCTCTGTCAGATTAAATAAATTCCAAACATTGTGTCTGCTTATTTTTAATAAAATTCTTTCATACTCACAGATAATTTTTCGTGTATTATAATTGAAGATGATCTTGGAAAGAGCTTGAAAGTACTTGGGTACCTTGAGAAATGAATGATAATAACATCTGTCAACGTTACAGCTCATTTCTGACATCTTTCTATCATGTGAAAGATTATCCATGAGTATGAACGGATCTTTTTAAAAAATAAGCAGACTCAATGTTTGCAATTTATTTAATCTGACATGTCTAAAAGAAAATTTGCTGCCTAAATACACAAATATATAGCAGTTACCAAAAATAGCAAACGCGTTTGCTATTTTTGGTAACTGTTATAGTTGCCTAGCAAAGTTTTATGTCAACACAATATATATATATATATATATATATATATATATATATATATATGTGTTGGTAAATAAAAGATAAAATATTCAAATTTTCCTTGATAAAGTCCCTTATGTAGCTCTCAGCTGGTTTTCTCTTATTGTTAATATGCCCACCTCTCCCACCAATTTTGTCATCCCTTCACACAAGTGAAGTAACTTTCTACCTTCCTCTATCTCTCTCGCCCTCAGTATATCTCAGGAAAAAAAAAATCAGTTTTCCAAGCCCACCTTCCTTGTTATACATCTGACGAATTTCAGTTGTCTTTTCTTGATTCTGAGTAGAAATGTTCTTTTTGTTGCCATTTTCTTCAAGACTTCCTTGTTGCTTTCTCCTTCCATCCATAGAATTCTCACTATCCTTTTGTAGAACGGTAATGAGAATAAGGACAATTTCTCCTGCTTCTAGTCTTTTTTCTCATTCTGAAGATTGTCCAGCATTTACTGCCATATAAGGGGATAGATATCACATAACAATTCAGCAGTCATTTCTTCATTCCTCATGAAATTTTTCCATTTCTCTGCACTTTTATTCCTTTATTTTCAGGCTCTTCGGGAAAAACTTTTAGAAATTCTGATGGTCACATCTTTGGATGTTCAGCGAGAAATCATTTCCTGTTTACCAGAAATCATGGATGTTACAGAACATGAACAAGTTGTTGGAGCTCTCAGGCAAGTATCTTTTTTTACTCAATGCCAGTCATTAGTAACTATAGATGCTCTCATTTTTGTAAGTATAGAAAGGTATCTTTTCTAGGTATTTTATAGAAAAGCAGGTTTTATCTTGTCTGTTATTGATTCAATAATGGATAAAATATCAGTTTTTAAGTTGAAATTATCTCGAAATAAGCAATGATTAGTTTTAAATTTTTTAGATGAAAAATTATCATTATTAACCGTTATACTCAGACTAGTTTTCTCAATTTGATTATTGTTAGATTTCAGCTGTTTTACTCTTCAGCCTTTCAAAGGTTTCTATTTAATTATTTGCTTTTAATTAATTCAATCCAGTTTAGGTAATAAAGCCACCAAGATGTGTCAGGGAGGGGGATCGACTACATTACAAATTCTCCTTTGGATTTTGTCAAGAACCCCAAGAAGAATAGCAGGGGCGCCCGACCAGATATGACAGCAATATTCAATGTTCTTATGATATCACTTATATGGGTCCAGTGAATAAAAAAAATTGAATTCAATTCATGTATCAAGTGGTACAAAGTTGCAATATGAGCTCTGGTAAAAAATACTAGAGAAACCCATTCACATCAAAAATTGCAATATGAACTCTGGTAAAAAAATGGTTACTGAACATTAGGTTCCAGAAATTCAGTTGTTCTTGTCTTTAAGGACCCATGGACCAGTGGATATAGATGTTGGTTAGTTTCAGTGACTTGATCCAGAGAGTTCTGAGTTCAATACCAGTAATTTAGAGGTTTAGAGGGGGATAACTCATGACTACCAAAAGAGGCTTTACACAAGGAATGAGAATGATATACTAATAAATGACGAATTTCTCTCAGATTTTTTAAATCATTCATCCTTATTAAATTTTCTGAAGAAGCTTGTTACAAATGAAATGTTAGATTGAAGACACATTTTTCCTACTTGTTCTTTATTTATTCTATTCATCTTGTTGGATTTCGATCCATTTATTCAACTCATATCTTTATTTATTCTATATATATATATATATATATATATATATATATATATATATATATTATAAAGGATTTTTGATGATTAGCTTGGATGATACATATTTCACCACTTTTATGTTCTTAACGCGGCTCATCAGATCCAAATGGTACAACAGTAGACAATCGAAATATCACCCCGCCAAAAAAAAATTTCTTCTCTTTTTGCTCCTTATTTTTATATAATTTGAGCTCTTTAGGATAACTCCTTCTTCGGATATTATTATTACATTTCGAATTTTGTGTGCAACAGTATGGATAAATTTCATCCCGAATATTCAATGAAGAACATTCCTTATCCATCACTCAATTCCTTCACTCTGATATAAACGTCACAAAAGTCTGTCCTAATATGGATATGTGGGCATCTACGGAGAATCAAATAAAAAAGAAGAAATTTTTTTGGGGTGGGGGTGATATTTCGATTGCCTATTGTTGTACCATTTGGATCTGACGAACTGCGTTAAGAACATCAAAGCAGTGAAATATGTATTATCCAAGCTAATAATCAAAAATCCTTTATAAAATATTACGCTGTTAAATAAATGAATTTAACATTGAGTTCTCTCAAGTTCGTCTCTTTTGGAATTTACCCGGATTACATACTAAGTGTACTATGTTATATATATATATATATATATATATATATATGAATTATTTTGAGCCTTATTTTTACCGATACTCGTATTTAAGTAGATATTCTGTTTTTAATTAAACAGTATTTTTATATTTATATCTACCGGCCTGATTATTTACGATAAATTTTTATTACGAAAATGTGTGTTATCCAGCAGGATTCGAACCTGCGACCCCTATTACATATTATATTATATATAAAAACATTAAGAAAAAAGTTAATTATTTAATCAAGAAATAGATAAATTAAAAAGCAAAAACAGAATGCACTTGTATTTCAAAAACCCTTTCACAAAACCCTAAATATTCCTGTAACTTAGCTTAAACGTAAGTCGTCTCTGTGTTGCATTGCAACTCGAACCAGCCACCAGGTCCATTGACAGGGTGCAACTTCTTCAACCACTTGTGACTTAAAAATTAACCTTCCGCCAGATCGTTACCTACAAGTGAGGAACAAAATAATTTCTAACAATAAATCAGGATTTTATTCTTAGGTAGAAACTTATTGCTATAAGTGAGCAAAGTAGAGTAAAGGTGTTGATGAGGTCAGGGGGAGGGGGTGCAGTTCATTGGCTGTCTTATGTGTCCGTTCTGTGAAGCCCACTTTGTTCCTTCTGTTTTACTTTTTGCAGGATGTTCAGTTTTATAAACAACAATTTTATTTTTTATTTGTTTTGTTTTGTCATCTTAAAAAAGTAATTAATATTCCTTCTGTGAATTTCTCTCAGTCTGAGCCTCTTGTTCTGTACTTTGAAGTTGACTCCAATTACTGATCACCATTGGTTGAAAGTCAGTGTTCCATATTGAGTTATGTGAGAATTCCTGCTGTTTTAAATTTAACAAGATCTCAACTTATTGCTATTGCTATCTCTGACACCAGATGAGATATATTACAGTGAGATTATTATGATATTATTATTATTAATATTATTATGAGATTATTACATCATCTTTTGACACTGAAAGCTGAAAGATAAAGAAAAAGAAATAATTAAAGTGTATAAGGAGGCAAGAAAATTATGTAAAAAAGAAATAACTGCAATGTCCTATACATGTGCACATACATCCATGCAAATACACATGAAAAATCAACCTCACTCCAGTAAAAAAAAAAAAAAAAAAAAAGCATGTAAATTATGATTTCTTAACTTGATAAAAAATTCACTATTTACATTATTCAGACTATTGTCCTCATCTTTACTGCCATGCTTACAGTGTTTTGGTTGTTGTACGCTTCAGCCTTCTTCCAATGCTAGAAATTTTGAAGCAAAACGTCATAAACATGGCAGAGAAATTAGTGCTAGATCAGATAAGAGATCAGCTGCCACTCTCTAATCATCAAGAGTTTTACAGGTATATCCATATATCATCGCATCATTTACATAGATGTTCACAAATGATCTGAGTATATTCTTAGATTATATTAACTGATTATGCTATTTGACCATACCTTATTGATAATATATTTGTAAGCTTTTATAATCAAAAGTACATTTTATTTTTGGTAATACTGAAAAATAGTTTATAAAATAATTCGGAAAACATGGACAAGTGTGCCCATAATAAGATGGAATGTCAGGAGGACATGTTTTTTTTTTTTGTTTTTCACTGCTATTATTTTATCTATTTTCATTCCTCGGCAATGTTCATTCATGATTAGAATTGTAATATAATGAAAGTCAGTTTAGACTCTTTTTTTTTTTGTTCTTGAAAATTTACACTAAAAATAGCAAACACTGTTTGTCTATAATTCTGAGATGAGGTAGTATTTGCACTATTTACATTGTTTGGACTATTGTCCTCATCTTTGTTGCCATTTGTACAACATTTCATTAGTCAAAATTGCAATATGAGCTCTGGTAAAAAATACTAGAGAAGAACAACATAAAAAATATTGGAGAAAAACAACATCAAAATTGCAATATGAACTCTGGTAAAAAATGGTTATTAATGGTTTATAAGTTCCAGAAATTCAGTTGTTCTTGTCAAGGACACATGACCCAGTGGATATAGACGTTGGTTAGTTCTAGTGACTTGACCCAAAGAGTTGTGAGTTCAATAACAAGAACAAGTAACTTAAAGGGTTAGAGGGAGATAACTCATGACTACCAAAAGATGCTTTATGCAAGGAATGAGAATGATATGCCCCAGTGATTGTAATAAAGGGTTTGGTTCAAAATTCCTAGCACCTGAAGAAGGCCGGAGTGTACAGTAGCCGAAATAGTCCGAATAATGTATAGCAAACATTGTATTAAACTGTCATTAAATGGACAATTATTAGCTGAATTTTGATCTGGAATTTTCATTGTGTAATGTTTGGTCTGTATAATTAATATTCACTCATGAATTAAGTGCGTTGACAAGGAGATTATATTGAAAAAATGTGTAAAATAAATAATTTCTTTCCTATTAGGCTAATGAGTTATTGATCTATGTATGTATTTACACTACTGGCCATAATTATTAGGCAAACCCAGTATTTTAAAAAAAAGCATTTCATACTATTTTTTAGTATTTATTGCCAAGTGAATAATTGTAAATGAAAATAGAATAGTTCTTTTGTTAATACTGCACATTAACATATGACTCAAATGAATTTATAGATATTTAGCAATTGCCTATATTGCAGTTTCATCAATGAAAGAATGAAGAAAATTTAGGGTGATTTGGATGAGTTCATCTTTGCTTTCTTGCCTTGTAAAATTTTGCAAAGTAATAATGACAAAAGAACCATTCTATTTTCATTTAGAATTATCCACTTGGCAATAGATACTAAAAATAGTATGAAATACATCATTTCTTTTAAAAACTGGGGTGGCCTAATCATTTTTGCTGGTAGTGTATGTAAAAAAAAAACAAAAAACATAAAAAACAACAATTTTAAAATAACTTTCTTTCTTTAGAAATCTCTTTGAACAAAGTCCAGTGCTGACCATTCTTATTCTGGAGACAATGTCCAATCTTGTCCTCAACAAAGAATTATTAGCTGAAGTAAGTTGATATATTTTTTCTTTTCTTTCTTTATTTTTCTTTTTTTAAGAATTAAAATTTCTTGTAATTTTCCAGTTCCAGACATAACAAGCAATAAAATAAGAAAAATTAAATTTATCAGGCTTCTATATTTTTATTCAAACTACCATTCAAGTCTTTGTTTTAAATATATTGGATTGACTTTGCTTATTAAATAGAAAATTTACTAATAAACCAAATTAACTTTTTGTCCAAAACAATATTTTCTGATATTTGTTTAACCCTTTCAGATTTCTGAATTTTTTTGCCAATTGTTCTGTTTTTGTTATTAACGTTATCTGTCCATTTTTGTTTCTATATTGAACTAGAACAGCCATATTTAAAACAATTACTTTTTAATTTATCAGGTTTCTTCACAAAATTATTCTCATTATGGATTATCGATTTCAGTTTATTGTGTTGTATTGTTATTACTTTATATTGGAACACTTTACATTTTATATTCTATGACGATTAAGTAGGCTCGAATTTAAAAAAAAAGAAGAAAAAGATAATGAATCACTTTTAAGATTTGAACTTGCATCGTGATTATAGCTGTCATTCAATCTGTGTATATTTATGACTTGGGTGTGCATTGTGGTGCAATGAATATCAGCTCAGAATGAGAAATCAGAGAGCTGAGTTCAAATTCTAGCAGAATCTTGTTGCATTCACTTATGCACAAATATCCTTAGAAAAGGTATTAATCCCTAACTTCTCCCTCCAGCTATTGGTTAGATAGCAGGACAGATTGGGTTTTATAGCCTTGGTTGGAAACCAGTCTACTTCCGAAAGCAATGGAAACCTCCTGTGGGAAAATCCTCTGTCCAGTCAGTCATGTCTCTTTCTTTTTGAGACATGATCACCCAAGTGTTTATCATGTATGATACTTAACTGACTGACTGATATTTATGACTGATTGATTTGATTTACGATGGGATCATTCCATTTTCAAATCGACCAATGGCCACACTCAGAAAAGTCTGGAAAAATTCACAGCTTTTCCTTGATCCAAATTATTAATAGATCTCAAATATTAGATCTGTATCTTTTAATAGTTTTCAAATCAGTGCATCTTTAAGTTTTCACAGCATTTTACACCAATGAATCTTCCCAGATTTTTCTGAAAGGGTCACTTATGGTCATTGACTGATTTAAAATGGAATGACCCAATATAGAAAAGGGTAATAATAACCCTGGGAACTAACCTCTTGAATTTACATATTTAGTATTTGTCAAATATAGCAATCACTGATTTGGGGTGAAGATATAATACTTTTTTGTTTAGTTTTGGCACAAGACTACAAATATGAGCCACCTGGTGCGGATCAAACTTACTATTAATGAACTGGAAGACAAGCTTGTTAAATATTACAACATAACATGCCCCCCAGTAATTAAATCTTAATGAAAAACAAAAAAGTTCTGTAAGATAAGATAAAAATTAGTGTGTAAATGTTTCATTTTCTCTTTGATTGTGAGTATATGCTTGAATATATTCCAGCTCTTTTTCTCTCTCTCTCTCTCTCTCTCTGGTTCAGACGATAAACTACATCCGACATCAAGGCTTCTGATTGAGAGATTGCAGGTTTTAAGGAACCACTTCTTAATTGATGTTGTTCCCAGATCCTCTTTGCCCCAGGGTTGTAGCACCTGTTAGAGTCTCAGCTATGAGCAAATAGTGACTCCACCAAAAAAAAAAAAACACTATAAAAGTATAAAAATTCATTTTTGTATAAAAATTTACCTGTAGTGCATATTTATGGTGAAATTATCAACAATGCATTTTATCTGTAGTTGAAGGCACGTGTGTGTGTATATATATATATATATATATATATATATATATATATATATATATATATATATTGTGTATTTAGGCAGCAAATTTTCTTTTAAACATGTCAGATTAAATAAACTGCAAACACCATACTTGCTTATTTTTAATAAAATTCGTTCATACTCATGGATAATCTTTCATGTAATACAATCAAAAGATGTCAGAAATGAGCTGTAACGTTGACAGATGTTATTTTCATTCATTTCTTAAGGTACCCAAGTAATTTTAAATTATCAAAAAAAATTTGGAAAAATTTCAATATTTAAACAAATTTAGTGGGGGCTTAGTTTCTCATACAACGTTATAGTAAATTGATCCTCCATTTTGGAACCACTCGCATTGGGGTCGCTTTGTTTTGGCTATTTTGGGACGAGTTGTTGCTCTTGTTTTTGTCTTTTTCAAGTTTTCTTCAGTTCTTATGATAGTATCTTCCTTGAAAACTCCAAGAATGGCTTTATTAAAAGATTTCGCAAAGGATTCAGTTGTTGAATATGTGCAAGCAAAAAAGTTAATTGCACAGGATCGATTTACTATAAGGTTGTATGAAAAACTGAGCCCCCCCCCCCCTCAAATTGTTTAAATGTTGAAAATTTTACAAATTCTTTTTGTCAGTCGGAACGTTTCAGGTTTAATTGATAAGATTGCACTGAAAAAAGTTTTTAAAAAAATTTGATAATCAACAAATTTACAGGTGGTGGTAATGTTGTGCCGGCAAGTGGTTCCAAAATAGTGGATCGATTTACTATAACGGTGTATGAAAAACTGAACACAACCACCCCACCCTCGCCCCCACCCCCACCCCAAATTGATTAAATAATGAAATTTTTCAAAATTTTCTTTGTCTATCAGAAAGTTTAGGGTGTATTGAAAAAAAAAAAAAAAATGAAAGACAACAAATTTAAAGGTGGTTGTATTCTCCTTCAGGTCTGCTCAAGATTGAAATTGTGAATAAAATATCTGAAGTTCATGTTAGTTGTGTTAGTTTTGTTCAAGTACACTACCAGCCATAATCATTAGGCCACCCCTGTTTTTTAATAAAATGATTTATTTCATGTTTTTTAGTATTTATTGCCAAGTGATAATTGTAAATGAAAATAGAATAGTTCTTTTGTTAATATTCCACAATAACATGTGCATCAAATGAATTTATAAATATTTAATAATTACCTATGAAAAAATGAAGAAAATTTAGTGTGATTCAAACAAGTTCATATTTGCCTCCTTGCCTTGTAAAATCTTGCAAAGTAATAATAACAAAAGATCCATTCTATTTTCATTCGGCAATAAATGCTAAAAATAGTATGAAATACATTATTTCTATTAAAAAAACTGGGGTGGCCTAATAACTATGGCTGGTTGTGTACTTTTGACTGTCTTGGCCATTATCAAGAATCATACTGTCTGTGTGGTAGGCAAGATACTGTTGGCTGCAGGCTGATATTTTATAGTGAGCTGAAAGTTTGAATCAAGCCAAAGTTTAGGGTCAAAAGTATTTAAACAAAAATAACAGAACAAACATGAAGCATGAGACATTTTATCTATAGTTTGTTTTGAGATATAACATCTTTTGAAAATTGGAAAAATACAATTTAAAAAATTAAGACTTTGTCCATTGAATTTAATATTTGGTAGGACTGATAAGATATTTGTCTATATTTCTGAGATGAGATATTGTAACTATTTACATCATTTGGAGTGTTGTCTTCATCTTTATTGTCATATTCACTCCTTCAACATCTGCCTCTATTTCTGAGATGAGGTATTGTAACTGTTGACACTGTTGTCCTCATCTTTATTGTCATATTCATCTTTAACATCTGTCTATATTTCTGAGATGAGGTATTTTAATGATTTACACTGTTTACATTGTTGTCCTCATCTTTGTCCCCAAGGACACATGGCCTAGTGAATAAAAGTATTGGTTGAGTAATCCAAAAAGTAACTTGACTCAGAGTTGTGAGTTCAATACCTGGTTACAGCAGAGGAAATAAAAACTTAGTTAAATTAGTAAAGGAAATTAACTGAAATATTATAAAATTTGAACAAATAAAACATTTGGTTTGAAATTCTGGTGTAATATCACCTGAAAAGGCTGGAGCATGTGATGGCCAAAACGTGAATATGGCAATAAAGATGAGAACAACAAGCCAAATGATGTAAATAATGTAAATAGTTACAATACCTCATCTCAGAAATAGACAAAACTTGTTTGAATGAATACTAATACATTTTCTATTGTAGGTGTTAGCATCAGTTTTAAAGACATTGCCTTCTTGCAAAATGGAAGACCTGCCTGTTGTTGTGAAATTCATTTTACACTCAGTGAATGCAAAAGATGCTGTGGGGGTAAGTGACTGGATTGTGGATTCTGAAGGTTTGTTTTTCTTTTTGGCAAAAGTGAAAATAGAAGAAAATGAGGTATTTTCACTATTTGTTGCTCTTATTTCTGGGAAGTTAAAAAATGTCAAAAAAGATTAAAAGATTTTTTTAAATTGCTATCAGCCCATGCAAGGTAGTAAAACCACTAAGAGACAAAGGGTTATCAGATCTGGGAGAATTAGGAAATAGAAACTTTCATAAGTGGGAAGAGAAAATAGTAATCAGGAGGATAGTAGATAGTGATTAATATTGCATTTATATTTTTGCAAATTAAAGTTAGCTGGAAAACATGGAGCTGGAAGAGAGTTCTACAAGGGAGAAAGGAAACTGTTAGCATAGAATTTACAGCTACATCTAGCCAGCTCAACTGTAAATTGATGATATCTCATCACTAGTCTAGTACTGCACTTAAATATTTTTTTTTTTAATCATCTCACCCCAAGCAAGGCATTCCATTGCCACTATTGCGCATGGGGCTACATAGGGGAAGGTAAAGAGTAGGAGTGGTTAGACATAGGGAATGTCAGGAGGAAGGTGACAGATGAGTAAGGATACTGAGGATGAGATGGGAAGAGTGTTTGATAGAATGGGAGCAGGTTAGTGTGTTAGGAGGTGTCTATTGACCTTACATTTAAACTCCTGGAGATTGTAGCCGTCGGGGAAGCAATCGTGTGGAAGAGAATTCCACAGTTGGGAATGCGAGGAAAGAAACTGTTGGAGTAGAAGTTACGGTTGCATTTTATCGGTTTCACTGTAAAAGGGTGGGATCTAGTTGCTAATCTAGTATCTCGTTCAAATTCGTATTTAGGGGGTACTAGTGATCTAAGTTCATCGGAGCAGAAGCCGTGGAAGTATTTATAGAAGAGACACAGGGAAGCCAAGTCGCGCCGGTGGGAGAGAGACTGCAGGCGGTCCGCCAAGTCGGTATCTATCACATTACAGACCCTCCTCTGAACCTTATCGAGAAGCCCGAGGAGAATAGCAGGGGCACCTGACCAGATATGGCAGCAAATATATATAAAGTCTATAGTGAAGAGCTTGTCCAAACGATTAACATGAAAGTTTTTTTTATAGAAAAGACATAGAGAGGCAACCTTACAGTGGTGGAAAAGTGACTGAAGCTGAGTTACCAGATCAGGATCATTAATATTGCTGATTTGTCTTTGAATTTTATCAAGAAACTCAAGAAACAGCAATATTCTAAGCATGGATGAGTGGTAGACTTATAGATATATAAAATAGATTCTGGAGAGAGAAATTGTCTTGCAAGACACAGTGAACCAACTTTCTTAGTAGCTGACCTAGCAATGAATTCAATATAGTCTTTTCCCTTCATGTTAGTCCAAGAAGGTTAGCTTGAAAAGGTGCAACGGGTCACTTTCTTGGAAGTTAGCATTAGCCATGCCAGTGGAAGGCAGCAGTTAGTCCCTCAGATGATTAATGGAGAGAAGTTTAGTATCGTTTATGGAGATAATACTGTGGCTGGGTGTTTATAATTGGTTCACTATGGTCTTAAGTGGAAGACTAAGTACATTCAGGAAGGTTTGCAGTTGTTGACCAAACTGAAATGGTGATTGACAATTATTCAGCTCACACAACACAACATTGCTGAGATGATCCCATATATGAGCAATGTACTGCATTTTGTTTTATAGCCGAAGTGGCAGTACGATACCAGATAATGTGTGCTGAAATATCTACAGCACAATATTTGTAATGGATATTAAGTACAAACAAGACAAACACAAATAAGACAGAACGACAATAATTAGAAAGACAGGAGAGGTTAAGTTGTTAGTTGCAGTGAGCACGGTCCAATAATAATCGTCAATGACCCTCAAAATCCCTGATTGCTATTAATCTTTATATAGCTATTTCGATCCACATACCATATCATCTTTGAGAGCATTAGAGGGATGTCAGCTGCTCAAAAACACATTTAAAAACATTTGGATTCATGAATTGTGACAATGTTTGTGTGCCTCACGATTTAACAAACTAAAAAAATTATTGAACTGCATTTCCACTATTTACATCTAGACAATTATTTTCATCTTTCTTGTTGTTCTCACAATGTTTTAGCCGTTGTGCTCTCCAGCCTTCCTCAAGTGTCTATCAATCTGGGTAACATACAGGGAATTCCGAAATTAACCCTTTATTTAATCTATGGTGTAGACTGTTTTTGTTCTATTGTCCATATCTAAGGACATCTTGTTGTTCTTTTTTTTTTCTTTCCACACTGTACAAATTGTTATCATTACTTATACTGTTGTTATTACAATATTTCAGTCCTGTCCTCTGGCCTTCCTCAAGAGTCTATTGATTTGGGTAACCTACAGGGAATTCTGAACTGAACCCTTTATTTAACCTACCATTATTACACTATTTATATTCGGATGATTGTCCTCATCTTTGTTGTTATCACAATGTTTCACCCGTTGTGCCCTCCAGCCTTCCTCAGGTAACCTTCAGAGAATTTCAAAATGAACCCTTAATTTAATCTTTGGGGGTAGACTGTTCTTATTTCACTGTTCATGTCTAAGGACATTTTACTGTTCTTATTTTTAGTACTACTCATTTATTGCTTGCCCAGTTTCCTCTGAGTCTAAGTCCAACCCTGTCATGGCACTGATGAGTCTGAAATCTTTTCTGTGGCCACTGAAGTTGTCTCAACTCAGAATTATTGTTCTAACTGAATTTAGGCAGACATAGAAACAAATATTATACAATAGTAGTATTTTCATTTATAAATTTTGTGTATTTTTTTTATTGGTTTATTTTTAAAGGTTTTCCATGAAATGAGAATTGCCTTAGAATTTGATGTCACTTTTGATCCCGTGTTTTCGTCAACTCCTGTCCCCGGATCTTCAAAGTCAGTCAAGTATGTTTTTTTTTTTATTAAGATTATCTCTTTGTGACAAGACCAGCTTTAAACTAATTAAACCCATAATACCTTATGCCAGATTCATTTAATTACTTGTCATTACAGCACATAGCAACATTAACTAACACAGAAGAGCGATTATATAAACTAGTGGAACCCATAGAATTTCCACGGAAGGATAATTGATTTCCTGGAAAAATTTTACTTTGTCATACTACAAATGATGGTAATAATCATAAATAAAATAAATTAATAAAATAATACAATTTTAAGAATTGTTTTCATTTTTATTATTATTATTATTAAATAATTTAAACTAATTAAACCCATAATAGCTTATGTCAGATTCATTTAATTATTTGTCAGACACTTGCATATTGCTACATTAGCTTACACAGAAAAGCAATTATATAAATTATCTTCTGAATTTTGAAGTCTGGGATAATGAGGAAAATAGGCTTGGGAGATATGGCACTCACAGGACATATTGAAAGCAAGAGGGACAGGAAAGCAGTGAATAATTAACAAGATTATATAAATAAATGGTAGAACAGGGATTGGGAAAGATCGCAAAAAAAAAACTGCTACAATGGACAGGAAATTGTGGAGAGCCATGATCGCTCATGTCTTGAAGGGACACAGCATTTAGAAGAATAATAATTATAAAACTGCATACAAATATGTTTCTCTGCAAAAGTTCAAAAGACAAATGTGTAAATATATGCAAAAAGTTTCTTCTATTATATTTTGCTTATGGATCTGGTGCCTTGCCAGGAATTTTTCCAATTCGATCCTGCAGCTTCTAAAGAAATTTGATAGTTTCTGAGCTATAATATCCAGTGAATAGATTGCAGTATGATGGTGAATCAATAAAATGATAACTTCACACACTTATTAACTAAATTTTGATATAAAATTTTCGCCATATAATGTTTGATCTCTGTCATTAATATTCACCACTGAATTAAGTGCATTGACAAAGAAAGAGATTATGTTGTAAAATAAATATTTGTGTAAAATAAATGCTTTTTTCATCATTAAGCAGCAAACTTATTGTTGTACCTACATATTTGCTACTGAATTAAGTTCATTGACAAAGAAGATAGTTTAAAAATATTTATTGTTCAGACTATTGTCCTCATCTTTGTTGCCATATTCATGATGTTTCAGCTGTTATATAATCTGGCCTTCTTCAGGTGATTGGAATTTCAAACTGAACCCTTTATTTCATACATGACTAAAGCTTTGTGAATATGGCAACAAAGTCTAAACAATATAAATAGTATAAATAATTACAATAGCACATCTTAGAAAAATAAACAAATATTAAAAATATTTTTTTATAAAATAAATGTTTTTATATCATTAGGCCACAGATGTACCTGATGTTTAGGCTGACCCAAAATGGCAAACTACTGGTCAGAAATCTGACAATCCAGACTGAGTGAGGTTGGTTTGAACACCATGGGCATTGAAGTCTAATAATAGTGGGTTATTTTGATATAAGATAGAAAAATGTACAAAGACAGTCCAACTGTAAGAATAGAAAAGTCGAGATATCTTGCCCTCCCAGATTTCTTAGTGAGATAGGTCACCTCATGGTGATGAATAGTTGTCCAACAATTTGACATCTGTCCTCTCTATCTCCCTTTTCTTGCTTCCTCCAGGAAATGATGCTTAACTATCCCTCATGAAATAAAGCAAGTAAAAAAAGAAATCTAATAAAAGTTGTCCATCATTGATTCAGTCTTTGATGTAGCGTTTGTTGTTTGAAGAATTGAAGTCTGACACAACATGAAATGTCATGGTTGTAGTCACAGTTGTACTAACAGTGTTAATCAGCCCCCTATTTTTCTGTCTTTTCAGCGATTCCAATCAAAACAATGAGATTCTGGCTTTAGAATTATTAACAATGAAATCGATTCATTCTTGTCTTCAGTTCCAGAAGTCTTTGGTTGCGCCGTGGATAAAAGTAAGTTTTTTTATTATTATTTATCTTTGTTTTGGTTCCTCGTCTAAATCGTTGAAATGGAAAAAATTTGGAGACAGTTTGGATCTTAGAATTATAATAACCAAGGAAATTCTATGATGTTTTCTATATACCTCACATTACCAGTCATTCATGTTGGGATTGGTGGGGTCTCCATCACCTATCCAAGTTATGACACCATTTAACACTAAACTGCTTTTTTTAGGGGTTGGGGGGTTAATTTTGACAAAAGGATTACTTTGAGATCCATCTTTTCAAAGAATACATCTAATGGATTAGACATGCAAAACTGAGTACTGCACAAAAAGTTTGATTTTAGAGCCATTGTTTTAATGCCAAAAAAAACTTTATTGTCACTCACTTGTAATTTATATGTCTGTATCATATCTGTCTACAAATCTATCCATGTCTGTCTACCTGGCATCTCTATGGCTGTTCAGCCTTACACATCCATTCCTGTCGAGGTTATTCTTTCTGTCAGCCCTAGCCCATTCCTGTTCCCGCCTGTCTGCCCGTGCCCATTCCTGTTCCCGCCTGTCTGCCCGTGCCCATTCCTGTTCCCGCCTGTCGGCCCGTACCCTTCCTGTTCCCGCCTGTCGGCCCGTGCCCATTCCTGTTCCCGCCTGTCGACCCTTGCCCATTCCTGTTCCCGCCTGTCGGGCCGGTGCCCATTCCTATTCCCGCCTGTCGGCCCGTGCCCATTCCTGTTCCCGCCTGTCGGCCCGTGCCCATTCCTGTTCCCGCCTGTCGGCCCCGCCCATTCCTGTTCCGCCTGACGGCCACCACTTATTCCTGTTCCCGCCTGTCGGCCCTTTCCTTCCTGTTCCCGCCTGTCGGCCGTGCCATTCCCTGTTCCCGCCTGTGGCCCTTGCCCATTCCTGTTCCTGCCCGTTTGTTCTGTTCCCGCCTGCCGGCCCTTGCCCATTCCTGTTCCCGCCTGTCGGCCCGTGCCCATTCCTGTTCCCGCCTGTCGGCCGGTGCCCATTCCTGTTCTGCCTGTCGGCCCTTGCCCATTCCTGTTCCCGCCTGTCGGCCCGTGCCCATTCCTGTTCCCGCCTGTCGGCGGGTGCCCATTCCTGTTCCGCTGTCGGCCGGTGCCCATTCCTGTTCCCGCCTGTCGGCCGGTGCCCATTCCTGTTCCCGCCTGTCGGCCCTTGCCCATTCCTGTTCCTGCCCGTGCCCATTCCTGTTCCCGCCTGTCGGCCCTTGCCCATTCTTTGTTCCCGCCTGTCTGCCCGTGCCCATTCCTGTTCCCGCCTGTCTGCCCGTGCCCATTCCTGTTCCCGCCTGTCGGCCCGTGCCCATTCCTGTTCCCGCCTGCCGGCCTTGCCCATTCCTGTTCCCGCCTGCCGGCCGTTGCCATTCTGTTCCCCGCTGTCGGCCGGTGCCCATTCCTGTTCCGCCTGCGGCCGGTGCCCATTCCTGTTCCCGCCTGTCGGCCGGTGCCCATTCCTGTTCCCGCCTGTCGGCCGGTGCCCATTCCTGTTCCCGCCTGTCGGCCGGTGCCCATTCCTGTTCCTGCCCGTGCCCATTCCTGTTCCCGCCTGTCGGCCTTGCCCATTCCTGTTCCCGCCTGTCGGCCTTGCCCATTCCTGTTCCCGCCTGTCTGCCCGTGCCCATTCCTGTTCCCGCCTGTCGGCCCTTACCCATTCCTGTTCCCGCCTGTCGGCCCGTGCCCATTCCTGTTCCTGCCCGTGCCCATTCCTGTTCCCGCCTGTCGGCCCTTGCCCATTCCTGTTCCCGCCTGTCGGCCCTTGCCCATTCCTGTTCCCGCCTGTCTGCCCGTGCCCATTCCTGTTCCGCCTGTCGGCCTTACCCATTCCTGTTCCCGCCTGTCGGCCCGTGCCCATTCCTGTTCCTGCCCGTGCCCATTCCTGTTCCCGCCTGTCGGCCTTGCCCATTCCTGTTCCCGCCTGTCGGCCTTGCCCATTCCTGTTCCCGCCTGTCGGCCCGTGCCCATTCCTCATTTCCCGCCTGTCGGCCGGTGCCCATTCCTGTTCTGCCTGTCGGCCCTTGCCCATTCCTGTTCTGCCTGTCGGCCCGTGCCCATTCCTGTTCCCGCCTGTCGGCCCGTGCCCATTCCTGTTCCCGCCTGTCGGCCCTTGCCCATTGCTGTTCCCGCCTGTCGGCCGGTGCCCATTCCTGTTCCCGCCTGTCGGCCGGTGCCCATTCCTGTTCCCGCCTGTCGGCCGGTGCCCATTCCTGTTCCCGCCTGTCGGCCGGTGCCCATTCCTGTTCCCGCCTGGCCGGCCGGTGCCCATTCCTGTTCCCGCCTGTCGGCCCTTGCCCATTCCTGTTCCTGCCCGTGCCCATTCCTGTTCCCGCCTGTCGGCCCTTGCCCATTCCTGTTCCCGCCTGTGGCGGCCTTGCCCATTCCTGTTCCGCCTGTCGGCCTTGCCCATTCCTGTTCCCGCCTGTCTGCCGTGCCCATTCCTGTTCCCGCCTGCCGGCCCTTGCCCATTCCTGTTCCCGCCTGCCGGCCCGTGCCCATTCCTGTTCCCGCCTGCCGGCCCGTGCCCCATTCCTGTTCCCGCCTGCCGGCGGTGCCCATTCCTGTTCCCGCCTGTCGGCCGGTGCCCATTCCTGTTCCCGCCTGTCGGCCGGTGCCCATTCCTGTTCCCGCCTGTCGGCCCTTGCCCATTCCTGTTCCTGCCCGTGCCCATTCCTGTTCCCGCCTGTCGGCCCGTGCCCATTCCTGTTCCCGCCTGTCGGCCGGTGCCCATTCCTGTTCCCGCCTGTCGGCCGGTGCCCATTCCTGTTCCAGCCTGTCGGCCGGTGCCCATTCCTGTTCCGTGCAATCGGCCGGTGCCCATTCCTGTTCCTTACGTGCCCATTCCTGTTCCCGCCTGTCGGCCCTTGCCCATTCCTGTTCACGCCTGTCGGCCTTACCCATTCCTGTTCCCGCCTGTCGGCCCGTGCCCATTCCTGTTCCTGCCGTGCCCATTCCTGTTCCCGCCTGTCGGCCTTGCCCATTCCTGTTCCCGCCTGTCGGCCCTTGCCCATTCCTGTTCCCGCCTGTCGGCCTTGCCCATTCCTGTTCCCGCCTGTCGGCCGGTGCCCATTCCTGTGCCCGCCTGTCGGCCGGTGCCCATTCCTGTTCCCGCCTGTCGGCTGGTACCCATTCCTGTTCCCGCCTGTCGGCCCTTGCCCATTCCTGTTCCTGCCCTTGCCCATTTCCTGTTCCCGCCTGTCGGCCCGTGCCCATTCCTGTTCCCGCCTGTCGGCCCTTGCCCATTCCTGTTCCCGCCTGTCGGCCCTTGCCCATTCCTGTTCCCGCCTGCCGGCCCTTGCCCATTCCTGTTCCCGCCTGCCGGCCGGTGCCCATTCCTGTTCCCGCCTGTCTGCCCGTGCCCATTCCTGTTCCCGCCTGTCGGCCCCGCACCCATTCCTGTTCCCGCCTGTCGGCCCGTGCCCATTCCTGTTCCTGCCCGTGCCCATTCCTGTTCCCGCCTGTCGGCCCTTGCCCATTCCTGTTCCCGCCTGTCGGCCCTTGCCCATTCCTGTTCCCGCCTGTCTGCCCGTGCCCATTCCTGTTCCCGCCTGTCGGCCCTTGCCCATTCCTGTTCCCGCCTGTCGGCCCGTGCCCATTCCTGTTCCCGCCTGTGCGGCCCTTGCCCATTCCTGTTCCCGCCTGTCGGCCCTTGCCCATTCCTGTTCCCGCCTGCCGGCCTTGCCCATTCCTGTTCCTGCCTGCCGGCCGGTGCCCATTCCTGTTCCCGCCTGCCGGCCCTTGCCCATTCCCCGCCTGTCGGCCGGTGCCCATTCTGTTCCCGCCTGTCGGACGGTGCCCATTCCTGTTCCGCCTGTCGGACGGTGCCCATTCCTGTTCCCGCCTGTCGGACCGGTGCCCATTCCTGTTCCCGCCTGTCGGCCCTTGCCCATTCCTGTTCCCGCCTGTCGGCCTTGCCCATTCCCTGTTCCCGCCTGTCGGCCCTTGCCCATTCCTGTTCCTGCCCTTGCCCATTCCTGTTCCCGCCTGCGCCGGCCCTTGCCCATTCCCTGTTCCTGCCTGTCGGCCCTTGCCCATTCCCTGTTCCCTGCCCGTGCCCATTCCTGTTCCCGCCTGTCGGCCCTTGCCCATTCCTGTTCCTGCCCTTGCCCATTCCTGTTCCGCCTGTCGGCCCTTGCCCATTCCTGTTCCTGCCGGTGCCCATTCCTGTTCCCGCCTGTCGGCCTTGCCCATTCCTGTTCCCGCCTGTCGGCCCTTGCCCATTCCTGTTCCCGCCTGTCTGCCCGTGCCCATTCCTGTTCCCGCCTGTCGGCCCTTGACCATTCCTGTTCCCGCCTGTCGGCCTTGCCCATTCCTGTTCCCGCCTGCCGGCCTTGCCCATTCCTGTTCCCGCCTGTCGGCCGGTGCCCATTCCTGTTCCCGCCTGTCGGACGGTGCCCATTCCTGTTCCCGCCTGTCGGCCCTTGCCCATTCCTGTTCCTGCCCATGCCCATTCCTGTTCCCGCCTGTCGGCCTTGCCCATTCCTGTTCCTGCCCTTGCCCATTCCTGTTCCCGCCTGTCGGCCCTTGCCCATTCCTGTTCCTGCCCTTGCCCATTCCTGTTCCCGCCTGCCGGCCTGCCCATTCCTGTTCCCGCCTGTCTGCCCGTGCCCATTCCTGTTCCCGCCTGTCGGCCCTTGCCCATTCCTGTTCCTGCCCGTGCCCATTCCTGTTCCCGCCTGTCGGCCCTTGCCCATTCCTGTTCCCGCCTGTCGGCCCTTGCCCATTCCTGTTCCCGCCTGTCTGCCCGTGCCCATTCCTGTTCCCGCCTGTCGGCCTTTGCCCATTCCTGTTCCCGCCTGTCGGCCTTGCCCATTCCTGTTCCCGCCTGTCGGCCTTGCCCATTCCTGTTCCCGCCTGTCTGCCCGTGCCCATTCCTGTTCCCGCCTGTCGGCCCGTGCCCATTCCTGTTCCCGCCTGCCGGCCCTTGCCCATTCTGTTCCTTGCCGGCCCGTGCCCATTCCTGTTCCCGCCTGTCGGCCCTTGCCCATTCCTGTTCCTGCCCGTGCCCATTCCTGTTCCCGCCTGTCGGCCGGTGCCCATTCCTGTTCCCGCCTGTCGGCCGGTGCCCATTCCTGTTCCCGCCTGTCGGCCGGTGCCCATTCCTGTTCCTGCCCGTGCCCATTCCTGTTCCCGCCTGTCGGCCCTTGCCCATTCCTGTTCCCGCCTGTCTGCCCGTGCCCATTCCTGTTCCCCGCCTGGCCGGCCCTTACCCATTCCTGTTCCCGCCTGTCGGCCAGTGCCCATTCCTGTTCCTGCCCGTGCCCATTCCTGTTCCCGCCTGTCGGCCTTGCCCATTCCTGTTCCCGCCTGTCGGCCTTGCCCATTCCTGTTCCCGCCTGTCGGCCACTTGCCCATTCCTGTTCCCGCCTGTCGGCCGGTGCCCATTCCTGTGCCCGCCTGTCGGCCGGTGCCCATTCCTGTTCCCGCCTCGGCCGGTGCCCATTCCTGTTCCCGCCTGTCGGCCCTTGCCCATTCCTGTTCCTGCCCGTGCCCATTCCCTGTTCCCGCCTGTCGGCCTTGCCCATTCCTGTTCCCGCCTGTCGGCCCTTGCCCATTCCTGTTCCCGCCTGTCTGCCCGTGCCCATTCCTGTTCCCGCCTGTCGGCCCTTGCCCATTCCTGTTCCCGCCTGTCGGCCCGTGCCCATTCCTGTTCCCGCCTGTCGGCCTTACCCATTCCTGTTCCCGCCTGTGGCCCTTGCCCATTCCTGTTCCTGCCTGCCGGCCGGTGCCCATTCCTGTTCCCGCCTGTCTGCCCGTGCCCATTCCTGTGCCCGCCTGTCGGCCGGTGCCCATTCCTGTTCCCGCTTGTCGGCCGGTGCCCATTCCTGTTCCCGCCTGTCGGCCCTTGCCCATTCCTGTTCCTGCCCGTGCCCATTCCTGTTCCCGCCTGTCGGCCTTGCCCATTCCTGTTCCCGCCTGTCGGCCTTGCCCATTCCTGTTCCCGCCTGTCTGCCCGTGCCCATTCCTGTTCCCGCCTGGCGGCCCTTGCCCATTCCTGTTCCCGCCTGTCGGCCCGTGCCCATTCCTGTTCCCGCCTGTGGCCTTGCCATTCCTATTCCACCTGCTTGTCGGCCCTTGCCCATTCCTGTTCCCGCCTGCCGGCCCTTGCCCATTCCTGTTCCTGCCTGCCGGCCGGTGCCATTCCTGTTCCCGCCTGCCGGCCCTTGCCCATTCCTGTTCCCGCCTGTCGGCAGATTGCCCATTCCTGTTCCCGCCTGTCGGACGGTGCCCATTCCTGTTTCCACCGCCTGTCGGACGGTGCCCATTCCTGTTCCCGCCTGTCGGACGGTGCCCATTCCTGTTCCGCCTGTCGGCCCTTGCCCCATTCCTGTTCCCGCCTGTCGGCCCTTGCCCATTCCTGTTCCCGCCTGTGCGGCCCTTGCCCATTCTGTTCCTGCCCGTGCCCATTCCATAATGTTCCCGCCTGTCGGCCCTTGCCCATTCCTGTTCCTGCCCTTGCCCATTCCTGTTCCCGCCTGTCGGCCCTTGTGCCCATTCCTGTTCTCACTGCCCGTGCCCATTCCTGTTCCCGCCTGTCGGCCCTTGCCCATTCCTGTTCCCGCCTGTCGGCCCGCCCTTCGCTTCCTGTTCCCGCCTGTCTGCCCGTGCCCATTCCTGTTCCCGCCTGTCGGCCCTTGACCATTCCTGTTCCCGCCTGTCGGCCTTGCCCATTCCTGTTCCCGCCTGCCGGCCCTTGCCCATTCCTGTTCCGCCTGTCGGCCGGTGCCCATTCCTGTTCCCGCCTGTCGGACGGTGCCCAGTCCTGTTCCCGCCTGTCGGCCCTTGCCCATTCCTGTTCCTGCCCATGCCCATTCCTGTTCCCGCCTGTCGGCCTTGCCCATTCCTGTTCCTGCCCTTGCCCATTCCTGTTCCCGCCTGTCGGCCTTGCCCATTCCTGTTCCTGCCCTTGCCCATTCCTGTTCCCGCCTGTCGGCCTTGCCCATTCCTGTTCCCGCCTGTCTGCCCGTGCCCATTCCTGTTCCCGCCTGTCGGCCCTTGCCCATTCCTGTTCCTGCCCGTGCCCATTCCTGTTCCCGCCTGTCGGCCCTTGCCCATTCCTGTTCCTGCCTGTCGGCCTTGCCCATTCCTGTTCCCGCCTGTCTGCCCGTGCCCATTCCTGTTCCCGCCTGTCGGCCCTTGCCCATTCCTGTTCCCGCCTGTCGGCCCTTGCCCATTCCTGTTCCCGCCTGTCGGCCTTGCCCATTCCTGTTCCCGCCTGTCTGCCCGTGCCCATTCCTGTTCCGCCTGTCGGCCCGTGCCCATTCCTGTTCCCGCCTGCCGGCCCTTGCCCATTCCTGTTCCCGCCTGCCGGCCCGTGCCCATTCCTGTTCCCGCCTGTCGGCCTTGCCCATTCCTGTTCCTGCCCGTGCCCATTCCTGTTCCCGCCTGTCGGCCGGTGCCCATTCCTGTTCCCCCGCCTGTCGGCCGGTGCCCATTCCTGTTCCCGCCTGTCGGCCGGTGCCCATTCCTGTTCCCGCCTGTCGGCCGGTGCCCATTCCTGTTCCTGCCCGTGCCCATTCCTGTTCCCCGCCTGTCGGCCCTTGCCCATTCTGTTCCCGCCTGTCTGCCCGTGCCCATTCCTGTTCCCGCCTGTCGGCCACTTACCCATTTCTGTTCCCGCCTGTCGGCCCGTGCCCATTCCTGTTCCTGCCCGTGCCCATTCCTGTTCCCGCCTGTCGGCCTTGCCCATTCCTGTTCCCGCCTGTCGGCCTTGCCTATTCCTGTTCCGCCTGTCGGCCTTGCCCATTCCTGTTCCCGCCTGTCGGCCGGTGCCCATTCCTGTGCCCGCCTGTCGGCCGGTGCCCATTCCTGTTCCCGCCTGTCGGCCGGTGCCCATTCCTGTTCCCGCCTGTCGGCCTTACCCATTCCTGTTCCTGCCGTGCCCATTCTGTTCCCGCCTGTCGGCCCTTGCCCATTCCTGTTCCCGCCTGTCGGCCCGTACCCATTCCTGTTCCCGCCTGTCGGCCCTTGCCCATTCCTGTTCCGCCTGTCGGCCCGGTACCCATTCCTGTTCCCGCCTGTCGGCCTTGCCCATTTCCTGTTCCCGCCTGTCGGCCCTTGCCCATTCCTGTTCCTGCCTGCCCGGCCGGTGCCATTCACTGTTCCCGCCTGTCTGCCCGTGCCCATTCCTGTTCCGCCTGTCGGCCCTTACCCATTCCTGTTCCCGCCTGTCGACCCGTACCCATTCCTGTTCCTGCCCGTGCCCATTCCTGTTCCCGCCTGTCGGCCTTGCCCATTCCTGTTCCGCCTGTCGGCCCTTGCCCATTCCTATTCCCGCCTGTCGGCCCTTGCACATTCCTGTTCCCGCCTGTCGGCCGGTGCCCCATTCCTGTGCCCGCCTGTCGGCCGGTGCCCATTCCTGTTCCCGCCTGTCGGCCGGTGCCCATTCCTGTTCCCGCCTGTCGGCCCTTGCCCATTCCTGTTCCTGCCCGTGCCCATTCCTGTTCCCGCCTGTCGGCTCTTGCCCATTCCTGTTCCGCCTGTCGGCCCCTTGCCCATTCCTGTTCCCGCCTGTCTGCCCGTGCCCATTCCTGTTCCCGCCTGTCGGCCTTGCCCATTCCTGTTCCCGCCTGTCGGCCCGTGCCCATTCCTGTTCCCGCCTGTCGGCGCACCCATTCCTGTTCCCGCCTGCGGCCCTTGCCCATTCCTGTTCCCGCCTGTCGGCCGGTGCCCATTCCTGTTCCCGCCTGCCGGCCTTGCCCATTCCTGTTCCCGCCTGTCGACGGTGCCATTCCTGTTCCCGCCTGTCGGACGGTGCCCATTCCTGTTCCCGCCTGTCGGCCCTTGCCATTCCTGTTCCTGCCCGTGCCCATTCCTGTTCCCGCCTGTCGGCCCTTGCCCATTCCTGTTCCTGCCCTTGCCCATTCCTGTTCCCGCCTGTCGGCCCTTGCCCATTCCTGTTCCTGCCCGTGCCCATTCCTGTTCCCGCCTGCTCCGGCCTTGCCCATTCCTGTTCCTGCCCTTGCCCATTCCTGTTCCCGCCTGTCGGCCCTTGCTCATTCCTGTTCCCGCCTGTCGGCCCTTGCCCATTCCTGTTCCTGCCCGTGCCCATTCCTGTTCCCGCCTGTCGGCCCTTGCCCATTCCTGTTCCCGCCTGTCGGCCCCGCCCATTCCTGTTCCCGCCTGTCGGCCCTTGCCCATTCCTGTTCCTGCCTGTCTGCCCGTGCCCATTCCTGTTCCGCCTGTCGGCCCTTGACCATTCCTGTTCCCGCCTGTCGGCCTTGCCCATTCCTGTTCCCGCCTGCCGGCTCTTGCCATTCCTGTTCCCGCCTGTCGGACGGTGCCCATTCCTGTTCCCCGCCTGTCGGCCTTGCCCATTCCTGTTCCTGCCCATGCCCATTCCTGTTCCCGCCTGTCGGCCTTGCCCATTCCTGTTCCTGCCCTTGCCCATTCCTGTTCCCGCCTGTCGGCCCTTGCCCATTCCTGTTCCTGCCCGTGCCCATTCCTGTTCCCGCCTGTCGGCCTTGCCCATTCTGTTCCTGCCCTTGCCCATTCCTGTTCCCCGCCTGTCGGCCCTTGACCATTCCTGTTCCCGCCTGTCGGCCCTTGCCCATTCCTGTTCCCGCCTGTCTGCCCGTGCCCATTCCTGTTCCCGCCTGTCGGCCCTTGCCCATTCCTGTTCCCGCCTGTCGGCCGGTGCCCATTCCTGTTCCCGCCTGTCGGCCCTTGCCCATTCCTGTTCCTGCCCATGCCCATTCCCTGTTCCCGCCTGTCGGCCCCTTGACCATTCCTGTTCCCGCCTGTCGGCCCCTTGCCCATTCCTGTTCCCGCCTGCCGGCTCTTGCCCATTCCTGTTCCCGCCTGTCGGACGGTACCCATTCCTGTTCCCGCCTGTCGGCCTTGCCCATTCCTGTTCCTGCCCCATGCCCATTCCTGTTCCGCCTGTCGGCCCTTGCCCATTCCTGTTCACCCTTGCCCATTCCTGTTCCCGCCTGTCGGCCCCTTGCCCATTCCTGTTCCTGCCCGTGCCCATTCCTGTTCCCGCCTGTCGGCCCTTGCCCATTCCTGTTCCTGCCCTTGCCCATTCCTGTTCCCGCCTGTCGGCCCTTGACCATTCCTGTTCCCGCCTGTCGGCCTTGCCCATTCCTGTTCCCCGCCTGCCGGCTCTTGCCCATTCCTGTTCCCGCCTGTCGGACGGTGCCCATTCCCTGTTCCCCGCCTGTAGGCCCTTGCCCATTCCTGTTCCTGCCCATGCCCATTCCTGTTCCCGCCTGTCGGACGGTGCCCATTCCTGTTCCCGCCTGTCGGCCCCTTGCCCATTCCTGTTCCTGCCCTTGCCCATTCCTGTTCCCGCCTGTCGGCCCTTGCCCATTCCTGTTCCTGCCCTTGCCCATTCCTGTTCCCGCCTGTCGGCCCACTTGCCCATTCCTGTTCCTGCCCGTGCCCATTCCTGTTCCCGCCTGTCGGCCCTTGCCCATTCCTGTTCCTGCCCTTGCCCATTCCTGTTCCCGCCTGTCGGCCCTGCCCATTCCTGTTCCCGCCTGTCGGCCTTGCCCATTCCTGTTCCCGCCTGTCTGCCCGTGCCCATTCCTGTTCCCGCCTGTCGGCCCTTGCCCATTCCTGTTCCCGCCTGTGTCGGCGCCGGTGCCCATTCCTGTGCGTCCCGCCTGTCGGCCCTTGCCCATTCTGTTCCTGCCCATGCCCATTCCCTGTTCCCGCCTGTCGGCCCCTTGCCCATTCCTGTTCCCGCCTGTCGGCCCCGCATTCCCATTCCTGTTCCCGCCTGTCGGCCCGTACCCCATTCCTGTTCCCGCCTGTCTGCCCGTGCCCATTCCTGTTCCCGCCTGTCGGCCCTTGCCCATTCCTGTTCCCGCCTGTCGGCCCGTGCCCATTCCTGTTCCCGCCTGTCGGCCCGTGCCCATTCCTGTTCACGCCTGTCTGCCCATTCCCACTAGTCAATCCAGTGATTTTGATAAAATATGTATAGTCTTAAAATTCTTTATTGTATGTTCAAAATTTATGTTTCTAAAATGATTTTATTTTCATAAATTCTGCATTGATAAAGTTGTGCCATCTGTTTCTCTCCTGGATTATTTTTGTTAGGTCTTGGAGCAGGTGCATGGTGCCAAAGAACACAAAGTTGTTGATGTCTTTCTCTTGTTAATCATTCATTCACTAAAACACACAAAAATTGTTGAAAGTCTGTTCCGAAACAAAATTCGATCTGGAGATTTCACTGAAAAATTACTCAAGTTTACTTTTTCCCGTCATGCCAGTGTGATGCAAGAATATTTCTCCAGTGTTCTCTCGTTGGCCTTGACTTTCATTTGCTCATCAGAAACAGCAATCCAGCACTTTGCATGTATTCTCTACAAAAATGCCTTTGAAAATTTGGACCGATTCTGTAGACAGGTAAGACAATTGTTTTTTTTTTAACTCCCCTATTGATAATTATTACACTAGTAGTGGGGCTTAGAATATGTCCACTGCTTCCCTTTCCTATTAGGGTCATCTTCAGGTCGATACTTATAGATAGGGATATAAACCAGATAAATGTCAACAGGATATATGTCTAACATCTTGAGGATTCATTGGGTTTATATTGTCCTATAAGACTTGATATTAAATGACCCAATATTGAAAATTATTTGTAACAACTTGAGTTATATTAGTCACTTTGACTTGTAACTTCTACATAAGCAAAAAACAAATTTAGTAGGACTGTATTTCTGTGTGATTTGCAACCTAAACTTAATGAAAACATGACATTTTTTTTTTTTTAATTTTCTCTTTCTTTTTTTTTTTTTTTTTTTTTTTTTTTTCAAACAAATTGTAACTGGTGATGAAAAGTGAATACTTTATAACATGGAATGCAAGGTGATCATGAGACAAGTGAACCAAACCACACTTTATGAGAAGCCATTTTTTAATCCAAAGAAGGCCCTTCTAATTAAATTAATACAGTCTTTTATACTTAATTACCTTCATTTTTTAGCCAAGTTAGGAAAGTATTAATGAAAATATTAAGGGAAAAATTATAAGGGTGGGTCAATAAGTTTTATAGCCTGATATAATTTAGATCAGACATTTTTTTACTGTACAGTGTATAATGATTATGTGATTAATGAAAAGTGTTGAGCTAAATGGATTGTCAAGTAAGGAGATTATGTTGTAAATATTTGTTGTGTAAATTTTTTATTTTCTTATTTTTTTCTTTTAGTATTAGGCTATGGACTTATTAATGTATCTAAGTACAATGGCATACTTTATTAAAAAGAAAAAAGGCATTTCTTGATGTCTGAAGTCAAGTGAGTCATAATGAGAATATTGCAGATATTGATTTATTTTTATTCAAAGAAAACCATTCAAGGTTTTTTATTTTATTTTCATAGGTTTTGTTTGAAACATCTGTGGAATAAATTTTCATTTGTTCACAGGAAATTGTTGGCAACCTGGTGACTCATATCGGTTCTGGAATGGCCAACGAGATGGACATTGCACTGGATATTTTAGTTGACCTGTCTGAATCTTGTTTGGATCTGATAGCACCCTTTGCTATCTTTGTTAAAGTGAGTGATTATTGCACTAATAAAGATTTTTTTCTTTTTTAATCAATGCATACTAAGCAACGGGCTACTCGAAGAGAAAGAAAAGACTTTAAAATGAATTGAAAACCCAGTAATAGTATAACTTTCAGAGTTTAGGTGGAGATCTTAGAAGTATAGAGTTGAAGTAGAACTGGAAACCCAATTCTAAACAGGAAACAAGGGATAAATCTCTACTCCTGTTCAAAAGAATCATTAGTTATCCATCACACCCAATGGTGTATAGGGCAGCAACTTTTGTTGCTGTTTCTGTAACAAACTGTTTTTTACAGGGCAGGGTTGTTAGCCCTGCACCCAACCCCAAAACCTGGAGGACCGGTGGACCATTCTTGGTCTTTATGTTTACAGCACCTGGTATTCCCAAATGGTCACCTATTTAAGTACTGATCAGGCTTGATATTGCTTAACTTCGGTGATCGGATGGGAACCGGTACATTCAACACGGTATAGCCGTAGACGTTCAAAAGAATAGGGAGGAGATATTAGAAGCATAGAGTTGAAGTAGACTTTAGAAAGAACTGGAAAGCCAATCCTAAACAAGAAATAAACTCCCTACCCCTGTTCAAAAGACTGGGGTGGAGAATAAACTGGAGGATAGGCAAAATCTTTTCCAAAATTAGTAAATCAAATTTCAGAGTTCCTAAACAACAAAGAAAACATCCTATAATCCCAACCAACCATAATTAATGCCCTAAAAATAGAAAAAAATAATTTTCCCATTTAAGCATTAGTTTATTAATAACAAAGCACAGACATAAGTGTACATGTGCCTGTGTCTACCCATATATGTGTGTATGTAACACATCAGTCAATAAATCCCAGGCCTGACATATAGATGGAACCCCCTAATAAAAAAATCCCGATGATTTTTATGAAGTCAGTCGGTTAAGTGCCAGATGTGATACATGCTTTGGGTGATCATGATTGACTGGTCAGAAGATTATCCCGCAGTAGGTTGCCATTGCTTTCTGCGGTAAATTGATTGCCAGCCAAGGCTATAGAATCCAATCTGTCCTGCTATTTAACCCATAACTGGAGGGAAGAGATGGATTAATACCTTTCCCTAGGGTATTTGCACATAAGTGAATGCAAGGAATTCAACTGGAATTTGAACTTGACCCCCGATTTCTCGTTCCAAGTCGATATCCACTGCCCCACAACGTATATGTGTATGAAGTATTAACCTTCAAATGGCACGTGACAAAATTTGGGCCCAATTAGTTTACAAATTACAGTTATTTAAGTGAAGCTACTGTTGCAAATTTTCAAAACAATGGAAAAATCTGGATTTCTTGTGTTGATAATACATTGCTTTCTGATGGGGGAAAAAATACTGTTTAAACAAAGCAATGGCTTGATAAGTGTTATTTCAGACACTGCTTCATTGGAAACAATGGTTAAGAGGTGGTATGCTGACTTTAAATGTGGTCATACAGATACAAATGATACTGAACGTTCAAGCCACCCAAAATCGGCAGTTTTCTCAGAAAACACCAAAAAGATCCACAAACTCTTTTTGGTCGATCGTAAATTGAAATTGTGTGAGATAGCAGAGGAGTTGAACATATCAGAAGGCAGTGTATTCACCATTTTGCATGAATATTTGTCAATGAGAAAGCTGTGTTCAAAGTGGGTGCCACGTTTGTTCACAGTCGATCAAAAGCAACAACCTGTTGATGATTCAGAGCATTGTTAGCAACTGTTTCAAGACAACAAGGTGGAGTTTTTGTGTAAATATGTGACAATGGATGAAACATGGATCCACCACTTCACTTTCGAATCAAATCAGCAGTCAGCTGAGTGGTATTTTGTTAATCAATTTCCTTGAGAAAGGAAGACACATCAATCGTGAATATTATTGATGCATTATTGATGCATTTGAAGGAAGAAATCACCAAAAACGGCCACAAATGAAGAAAAAGTGATCTTTCACCAAGACAACGTACCATGTCACAAGTCGATCGAAACAATGACAAAACTACATGAATTGTACTTCGAATTGCTTCTGCATCCACCCTAATCTCCTGATCTGACCCCCAGCGACTACTGGCTGTTTGCAGACCTCAGAAGAATGCTCTAGGCAAAGATTTGGCTCCAATGAAGAAGTGATACTAGAAACTGAGGCGTATTTTTAGACCAAAGACAAGTCATTCTACAAAAAGGCATTGAATTGTTAGAGAAACGTTGGAATCAGTGTATCAACCTAGAAGGAGACTATGTTGATGAATAAAGTCGAATTTTTCCTAAAAGTTGTTGTTTTATTAGTTGGGCCCAGGATTTATTGAGGGATGTGTTATATATCTATTACATATATATATATATATATATATATATATGCATACACACAAATGTATAAATACAGACATACATAAATTTTAAAAAAATACCTAACCTAGAATTATTACTTATTTATTTAAAAAAAAGAAGAGATACAACTTCCCTAGCCGTCCTTGCAAAAAACAAAACAAAACTGGGCCCTTCAAAAACTAAAAACAATGATATATCTGGAGAACATAATAAAAATTGGCAACTATTAAAAGAAGAGAAAAAGAATGTGGAGAATGAAGAAAAGGACAAATGATCACGCCAACCTATTACACTACACACATCCACACAGATGGATAGCTGCGCACGCACAAACACAAATAATATGCAAAACAATTTACACCGATGATAAGTGCATTATACAAAGGAAAAGTATAAGCAGTAAATTCCAGATACCTGATGAAGTGTAGACAGACAGGTCTGCCTTTGAAACTTTGAAGTAGCTAAATGATAATCTTTTACTTAAAGAGAATGTATTTTTACATTTAGAACAAAACTTCATAGGACTACTATAATATGTACATTATTTGAACTGTTGTCCTTATCTTTATTGCCACATTTACGACATTTCTGCTGTTGTACACTCTGGTTTTATTCAGGTGCTAGGAATTTAAAACCAAACCCTTTATTTCGATCAGTTCAAAATTCCTAGCACCAGAAGAAGGCCAGAGTGTACAACGACCGAAGCATCTGAAACATGGCAATAAAGATGAAGACATCAGTTCGTATAATGTAAATCATCTCAGAAGTATAGACGAATAACGTCTACCTCGTCTCAGAAGTATAGACAAATACTATAATATCTGTTGTTTGAAAATTCTCTGAAACTTATGAACTTATTTAATGAAATTACAATCTTATATCTAGATTCTAAAAATAAAACTGTTTTTGGAAATTTAATGTGAAACACAGTTTAAAGTCGTTTTTTCAAAAGAAATCCAAAGAATGATTATTTTTTGTTATTGTTTGACCAAAATTCCATTTGAGGACAATTCAACTGAAGCTTTTAATAAATCATAATACAACATGGAGCAGTTTTATTTTGGCTGAATATTTTTGAATGGAAACATAAAAAAAAAAGTATTTCTTCATTTTAATGTTGAAAATTTTCAAATTTGGTAATATTTGAATTGCAATTTTAATTTGGATCAGCCCCGTTATTTTTTCAATGGGTTATTTTAAGAACAAAAATCAATGGAAAATTGTGAGATTCTTGATGATTCTAAAAAATGTAAATGCTAGATTATAAAAACATTTTGAAAAATAAAGTCAAGTCATACTCTGTAAATATTAATTTCAGGGATTACTAGACTACACAGATCAACTGAAAATGTCTCAAATCAGAAAAGTCTATTTTGCAATTAGCAAACTAGCTTTTCATTCAGACAAAGATGGTGGGCGAACAAAGGTAAGTCTGGGTTTTTATTGGTTTTCTTCTAATAAAAATCAAATTAATCTCAGTATTATTTTAATGCAACATGTATACTAAATTAACCCCAACATTAACGCATACACTAAACACTGTAACTAAATTGAATCATAGAATGTATGGGGAGAGACTTTCTAAACAGAATGGAGTAGTCTGAAAAGTTTCTTTTCTTGTCATTAAATGGCATTAGGAGTGTTTACTTTTGATTTTGTTCAAAATGGCTCATCTTTCATTCAGTTGTGACAGTTGTGTGTTTTTGTTTGTTTTTCTTTAATTTGTTGGGATTAGAGTGTTTTTGTGTTTTTTTTATTCTCACATTGAAGATAAAAGAAAATAAGTAACTGATATATATATATATATATATAATATTGAGAGGAAAACTCAACATATAGTTAGACAGTTATAAATCAGGATTTATTTGGACAATATAAATTTACTTTTTTATTTTTCAATGGTCTGAAAGAGACAATGTAAGTAAGTTTACATTGTTGAAATAAATCCTGGATTTATAACCATCTATGTGTTGAGTTTTCCTCTCAATATTTTATAATGTTCTGGATAATATCCATCGAGCTCTTTATTTTTATCTTGTTAATAATTTATATTAATTGGTTAAATCTTTTGAAATATCTTCTCCATCTTTACAGGTCTGCCATTCTCTTTTATATATATATGTGTTACTCTTCAGTAATAAATTGAGTTCTCCTGGCAACTGGTGTGTGTATACACCATATATATATATATATATAACATGCTAAAATTTCCTTCTCTCTCAGCCATGTGCTGAAATCTTAGGGAGTAGGCACTCTGACTAACATCAAATTGGTCAAATTTCAATCCCCGCGGGAAGCAAGTGGATGTCTAGCCACACTGACAAGCTGTGATACAGCAAAACAGGCTTGTATGTGGACGACTAATATATATATATATTTTGACTAATGTCCTTATTAGTGTAATCATAATGTTTCGGCTGTTGTACCTTTTGACTTTCTTCAGGTGTCTTTCCATCCGGGTAATCTCTAGAGAAATTTGAACTGAACCCTTTATTAAATGTTTGTGTAGATTCTTTTCATTCTAATGTCTGTGTCTCATTTTGCTCTTATTGAATATTGCTTACCATTTTCTTGCTGAGTTTGAGTTTGTATTATCCAACCTAAAGATTGAACACTTGATTATGCTAACAAATTCACTAGCCAAGACACATTAAGAAAGTCGGAAGGCACAATGTCTGAAACCTTATGGCGATAACAACAAAGATGAAGATTATAAGTAAATAATGTAGCTAATCATAATGCTTTACCCCAGAAATTCAGACAGATTTTGACTGATACATTTGCTGTATTCAGCAGATTTTGGCACCTTCAGGTTACCATATATTTCAGTCTTTACAAAATTTTCTTTAGTCAGTTAATTGCCATACTTGATACACACTTGGGCAATAATGCTTTTTTCAAGATATGACTGACTAGGCAGAAGATTTTCTTGCAGTAGGTTGCCATTTCCTTCTGTGGTAGACAGGTTGCTAACCAAGGCTACAGAATCTAATCTGTCCTACTATTCTAGCCATAGCTGGAGGGAGAAGAAATGGATTAAAAGCTTTCTTGAGGGTATTTGTGTGTAAGTGAATGAAATGAATTTAACTGGAATTTGAACTCGGCTCTCTAATTTCTCATTCCTACCTGATATCCATTACATTACAGTGCACATCCCTCAATTCTCTTGATGGAGTAAAAAAAAAAAAAAAAAAAATTCAGAAAGAATGGTGAAAGTTCTTTCTGGAGACAAATAGAAAAAAACCTGAAAGGATGGATTTATGAAGTTGATGGAAGAAAATATTGTTCAATAAGATTAATATTGAACATACTTGGCTTGAGCAAATGTTCCCAGCTTTTTTAATTTTTAATTTTTGTTTTTACATACAGAGTTGAAAATGGATTTTTTGTTGTAAACTTAAATAAAAAAAAACACTGAATAAAAGATGTCTTTCACTTTACGAGGAATAAATTTTTTGGACCAACCCAATAAAAAAAAAGTTTGTTTTTTGTTTGGTTTTTCTTTTCACCATTGTTTTCAAATAAACTTTGGTATTTATTACTGAGATTATTAATGATGCTCGTCCCAGGTATGGTGATAAGCAACATCTGGTGGCAAGACCTCTGATTGGGAGATTGGAGGTTTTAACGACCTCTTAATCGCTGTTGTTTTCAGTTCCATTCTAACTTAGGGTGGTAACACTTGTTAAGGTCCCAGCTATGGGTTAATAGTGAAACCCCAAACAAAACACTATGAAAGCATTATGACCTTGAATAAGTTTTCGCTATTTTCTAACAGATGGCATTCCCAGAACTGTATACATGTAGTTTCAGATGGTAAAGCATCTATAAGGAAATACTATAAGCAAGCTTGAAATTCAGTGTTGGTCATTTCACTGGAATGTAAACGACTTTGTTTTTTGTAGTGTTAAAGATGTCGGATTTTGTGCCAAAGAAAGTGTGTTTACAGGGAATTTTGCTGCACTACTTTATTCAAAAGAAATCTGCAGCTGAAGCACACAACATTCTTGTTAAGACTTACACCAACCATGCTGTGTCAGAAACAACATGCAGAGATTGGTTTAGATGCTTCAAAAATAATGATTTTGATATTGAAGATAAAGAATGTTCTGGTGTACCGAAAAAAGTTTGAAAACAAAGAATTGGAGGCATTACTTCATAAAGACTCATGTCAGGCACAAACTGAACTTTCAGAATCATTAGGAGTTGATTACACAACAGTTTCAAAATGTTTGAAAGCATTAGGAATAATTAAAGCATTTGAAAGCAAAGACATTGGGTGCTGTATGAGTTGAAGCTGAGTGACGTTAAACAGCATTTTGTCACATGTGAACAACTGCTTCAATGGCAGGAAAGGTATTTTGTATCATATTGTGACTGGTGATGAAAAGTGGATACGCTACAATAGCCCTGAGCATAGAAGATTGTGGGGTAAACCAAGCCATGCATCAATATTGGTGACAAAGCCAAATATCCATGGTTTGAAGCTTCTGCTCTGGATTTGGTGAGATCAGCTGGGTGTAGTGTATTATGAGCTGTTCAACCTGACTGAAACCATCATGGAAGATTGCTATTGACTATAACTGATGTATTTGAGCTGAGCATTGAAGAAGAAATGGCTGCTATATGAGCAGACATGACAAAGTGATTTTGCAACATGATAATGCTAGGGTACATGTTGCAAAACAGGTGAAAACCTACTCTGAAACATTTAAATAGAAAGTCCTACTCCACCAGCTGTATTCACCAGACATTGCCCCCTCCAATTATCACTTTTTCTGATTGATGGTGCATGAAGATGCCAGAAAATGGGTTGACTTGTGGTTAACCTCAAAAGGCATGTTGTTTTTCCAATGTGGAATTCAAATGCTGTTAGAAAGATAGGAGAAAGTAGTGGCTAGCAATGGACAATATTTTCAGTGAAATTTTTCTTAGTAATTGTTGTAAATAAAACATTACTTTTCATGAAAAATCAGCAAGAATTTATTCAAGGCCCAATATAAAAATAGATTTTATAATAAAAATATGAATAGTACATTTTTATGTAAAAAAAAAAAAAAATGCCTTTTTAAAGCAAAATGACCAGCAATATATTTTATTTGTAGTGGAAGACATGGAATTATGTTCAAAATATTTAAATTTTGGCATTAATTAACCCATAGAGGTGTTAATATTTTTGTTAAACAAAATCAAATAAACAATATTAATGATGTCTGTTTCTCACTGTCTTTTACCAGAATGAACTTCACATTGTCATCCGAAAACAATTAATGAGTAATAAATTACGGTAAGTTGCACTGTTCAGTATGGTGAAAACAGAAAACTTGAATAAATTATATTTATAATTTTATATTTAATGTCCTATGATGAAAGAATGTCATCAAGGGGCATAACTCTCATGTTGTGTAAAAACTGATGAGATGACATATATGACCAACTAAGTACACCCAACATGCTGATGTGGATTTGACCAGGTACTGCGTGTATAAATATGACCAATAAAGCATTTGTCAGGGATTCATATAAGTCCTTCGTTGTCTTTCTGTTTGAATTTGTTAAACAATTTGAAATAAGGAAACCTTGTGTCTCTTTTCAATTTATTTTCTCTATTGTATGTTTGAATAAAGCTGATATTATTATTTTTTTTTCAAATCATTTCGCCCCAAGCAAGGTGGGACCACCACTAGTACATAGGGGGTTACAGTGAGAGAAAAGACAGGGTACAGGGGGTATTGAAAAAAGGATAAAAGATGGATGGATTAAAGGAGAAAGAAGATGACAATTGATGTTGCAATTGAACTTTTGGAGATTGTAGCTACCAGGGAAGCAAGTAAATGCAAGGGAGTTCCACAGGTGGGAAGTGTAAGAAAAGAAACTGTTGGAGTAGAATTGATGGTTACATTTAACTATTTCAACAATAAAAGGTTGGGACCTAGATGCCAATCTGTCAGGAAGGTAGGGGGGGAAAAGCTCATCAGAGCAGTCACTACGAAAATGTTTGTAGAAAAGACAAGGAAGTTATGTCATCACATTTCCTTCTCTCTCAGTCATGTGCTGAAATCTTAGGGAGTAGGCACTCTGACCGACACCAAATTGGTCAAGTTTCGATCCTGGCTGGAAGCAAGTGAATGTCTAGCCACACTGACAAGCTGTGATACAGCAAAACAGGCTTGTATGTGGATAACTAATATCTCACATTGGGGAGAAATAGACTGAAGTCGAGATGCCAAGTCAGGACCGATTATATTGCACATCGCAGGTCTTGCTATGGATTTTGTTGAGAACCTCAAGATGAAGAGCAGCAGCACCTGAACAGATATGGCAACAGTATTCAATTCACAAACAAATGGTAGATAGATTTATGATGAGAAAAAGTTCTTTTTGATATCAACCAATTATAGTACATTTGGTGTTATGATCCTATCTATAAATGTCTATATTTCACTTACCTTAATATCCAATTGCCTTAGATTGCATTTACAATGCACTGACTGCATCCTTAGCAAAAAAAAAAAAAAAAAGTTGGGGGACCCATCTTCCATGTGGGTATTTGAAGATTCATGCATAAACTTGACCAGTGTCTAACATTTTTATCCTAGTGCAAACTGGATCTGTGTCAGTTGTTTTTACTCTAGTATACATTGGTTTTGTGTCAACTGTTTTGACTCTAGTGCCAACTTGACCTGTATCAAACTTTTTTGAGTCTAGTGTAAACTTCACATATATTGGCTATTTTGACTGACTCGGGTGTAAACTGGTGCTATGTCATCATTTTTATCTAGTGTGAAGTGCACATATGTCTGCATTAATTCATTATAATTTTGGTTCTATAAAACTTATGTTCCCAAGAGTTGATATGTTGTTAAATTAATCAACTTAAGCTTACTACCCACAAATCTATTAATGATCCAATCAAGAGGAAAATATCTTGTTCATTGACATGAATTACTATCCAAAGTGAATTGTTAGAATATACTTGACAGCCTGTATTTAGCCATAGCTAAATTAGTATTACTTCTCACCCCCCTCCCCAGCATGTTGCAGAAGGTAAATATTAAACTAATAATCAGAGAAGAGAGATATTTTAAAATGGTGTTTTGGGAAATTTATGAAAAATGAATAAGATATTGTAATGAATTAATGAAGAATAAAATATGTAGATTTAAAATTTTGTCCACTTTAGGTTTGTTTGTTTGTTTGTTTTTGGTTACCCTTGTAGAATTTTTGTTTTCTTCTGTTATACTTAATAAATTCATTGGAATTTTGAATCCTCCATGCTTTTAATACTGCTGCCACATCTGGTCTGGTGCTTTTGCTATATATTTAGAGATCCTTGATGAAATCCAAAGAATTTGTTTGACCTAGCATCTTGGCTTCACTCCCTTTCCCACTGTCATAATGTAGTGCTCCTGTGCCTTTTCTATAAATACTTTGATGGTAATTGTTGTGATTCCAATAACTCTGAGAATAATGCTGTTGGGAGCCTGAAACTCTTGGTAGGATCACTCTTGGTGACAAGGTCAAAAACAAGGACCCAGACTAATCGTGAACAACCCCAAAAGACCCTAATCAGTGGAACAAGTGAATGATGATTCCAATAGCTCTCAACATTTGAACCAGCTGATGAAGAGAGCTACGGATGTGCTACAGGAGGTGCCACTCGAAGTTATAACTGATTTAGTGGCAGTAACTTTCAGTTTTATAATTGGTTTCTGCATGTCTCATTCCACATGTGCCACTGATAAAAGTCATGATATCAAGTGTATGGCTCACTTCCTGGCAAGTTGAGGTCAACCTTTAAAAATTATTCATGTCATTGGCACTTTCCTCTACTCTATTTTTTTTTACTCTTCAGTGAACTCTTACAAAACCAAACTCCAATAGAGAATGGATGACTAGAGCAGATTTCGGTGAAACTGGAAGTTTCTAGTCCTGACGCTGCATGTTAGCAGCGAATTTAGTTATCAACACCATCATGATAATGGAAGCAATTAGCAAAGAAGAAATTAAATTCCTGGATCCAAGATAAAGCTGTTGTTGCCGAATTGTTCTAATGAACTTTCGTCTATGGTATCTAGAGTTTATGAATTTAAACGCAGTACTAAATTGGCAGCTAGTTCTCATCTTTTTACAGGTGAAATAGCTAGATGTAACCATAAATTCTATGTAAACTGTTTCTTCTCTCACTTGTAGAACTCTCTTCTGGCTTCCTGCTTCCCAGTCAACATTGATCTTAAAAAATCTAAATGCAATGACAATTGTTATTTACTGTCTTCTTGATTCCACTTCTTTTATTGTTCTTGCTCCTTAATAATGTTTGCTTCTCTAACTTGTGGAACTCTTGTCTGGTTTCTTGATTTCCAGTCAACTTTAATCTTCAAAATTTAAATGCCATGTCAATCATTATGTAACTGTTTTCTTAATTCTTGTACTTTTAATATTTTCTCTTTATAATAGTTTTTTTTTCCCCCCTAATATTCTCTCACACTCTGTAACCTCCTTGTGTTTTAGTGGCTTTATTTCCTTGCTTCCATTTGTGGAATAAGTCTATTTCGATACTAGGGGAGGTAACTTGTATTAGTTAAATTCTCTTTCGTCTATTTGCCTTTGTGTTTGCAAGTCTATTTCATCTATTGAAGATGACTTTTTTTTTATACATCACCCTAACAAACGGATTTTTATTTTAGCATTATTTAAAATTAGTCACAGATTTGTTTTTTCGATATCTTATAAATGATTTTTAATACAAATATATTAAGGTGTACCAAAAAATCTTGTATTATATAAATAAGGTATTACAGTTTTCTAAACAAAAAAAAATCTGATATTAATTATAGACTCATAAAATAATCCTGTATAAGTCTATAATTAATACCAGATTATGGATTTTAAAAAATCTGTAATTAATTATAGGCTCATGAAATAATTTTGTATTAAAAGTTTGTTTTAAAAACAAAAATAAAATGTAAGATAAAAATTCTGGTTTTAATTACAGGTTTTTAACCCATGAATGTTTAATTTCCAAAACACTCATTAATGGGTTAAAATCATAGTATTTCATTTTCATTTATATATAATTTATATAAAATATATTAAAAATTTATCAAACTCTTTTCTAAACAATTAAAGAAGAAAAAAGTCATTAAAAATCAAACTGCTAAAATTTATCATATGTAAAATAATTCAATTGACATTGAACGTTACAGCTAATGTCTAAGATACAAAGCTCAATGGGTTTGTGGGTATGTCTTAGGGGTCAGTTTCTTATTTCCTTTGTTTTGTGTTTTTCTTAATGGTCAGGAATGTTTTTAACATTCTCCACAAAAGTCAGTAGTAAATTTGCCAATGCTGACTTTTTTTTTCATCTTTGTCTATCTGATTTCCTTTTTTTTTTTTTTTTTTCAGCTACAAACAGAATGGAATAATTGGTGCAATCATGTTGATTAAAAGTGTTATTTCATCAAGGTAAGTTTTGCTGAATTTGTAAATGTCTATTTTTTGCATATTTACATCATTTAAAAGTTAATTTAAGTTTTAGTTATTGCAGATTATACATAAATAGTGTTGGTTGAACTGCAGACAGTGAAATCTGACTGAGCAGAATATTTTCTTGTAGTAGGTTGTCATTACTTTCTGTGGTAGACTGGTTGCCAACTAAGGCTATAGAATCCACTCTGTACTGCTATTTAACCCATAGCTGCAGGGAGAAGAGACAGATTAATACCTTTTTCAAGAGTATTTGTGCATAAGTGAATGTAACAAATTCAACTGGAATACATGTCACCATACAGGGCAAAAAAAACGACCTGTCAAAAGGTAGATGAGCTTATAGAGGCCAACACACATGCACATATGCACATCTATAAGGCTCGGATGGCAACCTTCCTACAGATGGTATCTTGATAAAAACACTTGGCGTATTTGAACTACCATAAGTGCCTGAGTTATGCGGCAGGAAGAACGTTTGGCTTTGTAAAACCTTGCCTCAAATCATTATGACAAATCCTTTGTTGGGCAGAAGCAACCTTGATTCTGGTCCTGCCTCCACAAAAAAGAAACACACAATTGGCTAGCTATGTATATATATATGTACATATGTTTGTATTAGGAAAATTACCTTTAAAAAAGATTTTTCTTAGCAAGAATGGTTAAAAAAATAAAAGTTAAATGCTCCCAAACTGTATTAAATCTGATTTGGTTTCTAAGAAAGCATATTTTTTAAAAATTTTTATACAATATTCAAAAATTACAGACAGCAAGTATCTAAGAATTTTTTTTTTGAGAAAAGTTAATTTGCATAATGATACCATTGACATCATACTATTTGTTTTCTTTTTTTACAAGTAAATTGCATAAAAAAAATAAACTGTATTTATGATTTCATGATTTTCTTTATAAATCAACTTGAATTGTTAATTTTGATGAAAAAAATTATGAATTTCAGTTTTAAAGAGTCATTAGATTGAAAAAAATTTAACATAATTTATTTTGTTTTTTTGTTTCGCTATTTATAAATAATGTGTCATTGTTTAGGTTTGTTTAACTCTTTAGTATTCGACAGGCTCAGACGAAAAAATTTAATTACCATTCTCTTTCTATTTACCTTCATCTGGTCGTTAGTATATCAAAAATTAGTCTTTTTCTGTCTTCTATTTTTTTTTTTTTTTTTTTTCCATTTACTAGTGCTTTTCCACTAGTGTCACAGCCGGCTTTGTCTGATATATTTTTTACAGTGACCTCAATGTGACGCCAGAGATCTTGACCGATGTTCTTGGACTTTTGGAATTAATGAACACCAGTAGCAAGAATATGCCAAAAGCCCATTCCCTTTTCATGGACGAATTATCTAATATGATCCACCAGACGACTTTACACCAAAAAGTATTAGTAAGTACAATTGGGCATATTTTTTCTCATTGTTTTTACTGCAAGTAATTGAATGGCAAAATAAACTCTTATGATAGGTTTAATTTTTCTTTTCACTCCAAGCAAGTCAATAAAGCCACTAAAATGTGTGTGTGTGTGGGGGGGGGGGTTACTGAGTGTGAAAGAATATGAGAATAAGAAAACATAATTAACAATAAAAGAAGAGGAATCAAGAAGACAGTAAATAACGATTGACATTGCATTTAAATTTTTAAAGACTTAAGTTGAGTGGAAAGCAAGAATCTGGAAGAAAGTTCCACATTTGAGAAGTATGAGAAAATCAACTATGAGCATTGAACTTATGGTTACATGTAACCATCTCAATTGCAAAAAAAAATTGACCTAGCTGCCAATCTTGTACTTAAAGTCATAAAATCAAGGTATCAAAAAGGGAAGCTCATGAATTACTATGAAAATATTTATAGGAAAAGTCACAGAGAAGTTATGTTACATCAGTAGGAAATGACTGAAGCTGAGATGCCAGGTTAAGATAGATAACATTGCAGATTTTTCTTTTGATTTCTAAATGTATAGCAGAAGCACCAAACCAGATGTTTTGTCTATAGTAGAGACTTCTTCAAGCTAGTAAATGTTTTATCAATGGCGTTATATGTATATAGGGGTGGTAACATACAATAAATTCCAGTCTCAATTTTACATTGAGAGAGGCTGAAGATACAGGGATACTTAATTGTTAAAATTTTTGGCATCTGGTGCATAATCCAGCTTATATCATTCAGTTTTCTATCAATTTTGTTTTGGTTTTTATTGCTGTTGTTTGTAAATCTGCTACATTAAAATTTCAGTTGGTTTGCTTGGAAAGATGATATGTTGTATGAATCTGGGACATTCTCTAAGTTATTTGTTCACCACTGCTGAATAAATTTACTGTGAAAGACTCAGAAATTAGTGCACTTTCAATATATTATCAACATTTAATTTTATTAATTAGGTTGGAATTATGGTCAGGCCTATTACAATGAATAATGAATGCAATGAATATATTGTTTTGTAAAAGATTCCTTTTGTGTTCATCTATATTTAAATTTTCCCAGTGTTTCCTTTATGGATATTTTGCAACATCTTTTAGTCTTTTATAAATTCTTGTTTAAGGTTAATATTTCCTGTATTGATTAAACCTCTTATTGTTTTTTAAGTAATTGTAATAAATTTTAATTAAGCTTAGGTGAATTTTTTCAATTGTAGTCGTTATTGATTTCATTGGTAGGCCATTTTATGTGACAAGTTCTATCAAGGATTTTTTTTTGATTCTATGAAATTTTGTAAGCTCTATTTTTTGCATTATATATGAAATGATTTGAATATTGGAGGAGTTTAAAATTGTTTTCTATGTATTTTTTGCTCATGTAATTATCAAGGACTATAGGTACCACCACTCAATTTTGATACTTTTAAATTGAATTTTTAAAAAGAAAAAAGTCTTCTTGAAATTTTTATTTTAGTTTTAATTGAAAGCTAAATGATTAAATTTACTATTTGCAGTAAGGAAAATACTCTGGTGTAAACAATTAAACAGAAATTATATTGATTAGAATCTAAAAGTTTTAAATTTTTTTATTAATCTTTTAATTTTTCGTCCCTTTTCTAAGCGATCAACATATTTGTAAACAAAAGTTAATTCTCTGTTTTAAAAATCTTGCAAAAATAAAATATACATCTGTGACATATTACTTTTGGAAAATTAACAAATTTAATGTTAAATTAATCTAATTTACACAATTATTCCTTTTTTATAGCATGAAATTTAGAATAGAACTATTTCTTAAACAAAGTTCAACTTTCTGACCTTTCCACTGTATGTGTTGACAGATAGATGCTAGATAAAATAAAAGTGTATGATGATCACAAGTGACATAATTGTAGAAATTTTTCTGGTAAGGGGAAGAAACTCTGGCACACATGGCCTTTTAATTTACACATAGAAATTACCATTTAAAAAAACAAACTTCAAATACACAGAAAAAAATATATAAATTATTTTAAAAATAGGGAGGCACAACAATTTGTATTGAACTTTTTCATTTTTGATTAATAAATATAATATTTGCTTAATAATTTTATAAACTAGCTCCAACATATCTTTGAAGTATTTTTAAATAAAATATTAAAATGAAAACAATTATTTTAAAATTTTATTATTAATCGATAAAATTTTTTTCTTCAGGTTATAATGTCCTTAATTTATATTATGTATTTAAGCAATTAAAAGCTTATGAAATTAAATAATGTTATAGTTATATTGCATTTTTTATTTTACTATTGGGAGCAGATTTTTGGAAATAGAGGTAAAATGTTTAAAAAAAATAATTGATGATTTACATTTCTCAATGAGTCCTGCTTGTAACTAACAAAACTAATTTTCCCAGCAAAATTTAATTTCTTAAAATTTCATGAATTTACGCGGGGGTGGGGTAACAAATGTAAAAAAAATATTTTTACCAAGATTTTTTTTAAGTAATAATTTCACAAATAATTTCATTCATTTGTGAATAAGTCCTGAAAGTTTCATTAAAATCCAACAATTATTTAATTTTTGCAAGAATTTCCAAATTAATATTTTTCACTGGAAAAAAACTGAGTTGCGTAATATTACGTTTTCCATTGTAAACTCTTGTAACAATTTGGTTACCTGCTAACTAAAATCAAAACAAGATTTTTTACCAAAATTTTGAATGTGTTAGAGGGATTAAAAGATTTTAAAAAATAATTAAAAAATACTTAGATTTTTTCTCTTAATAATAATATAAACATTTTAATGGAAACAGTTTCTTTTTATCAAGTTTGTGGCTTTTTTTTATTCATACTTTGCTGTGTTTTTTTTAGCAATTTAGTGGAGGTACCTTACAACTTCTAATTTCTTGGTTATTCTGGATTTTATTTTGAATGAGATGATTTTTGTTGAAGAATTTGCAATAGACATTATGTTTAGAATTATTATCATATAATGGCGGCCTTATCATTAACAAAAAAGAAAGTGGAGGTGGCAGAATGACAAATGGAGATATGGTGTGATTGAGATAAGTAAAAGGGTTTATAATTGCTGTGATTTACAAGATTCAATCTTTTGCTTGTCCCAGGGTACTGTATGACAGTTGAGATAAACGTGGAAAAAAAAATCAAACAGAGAAACCTGAAATGCTAACAGTCACTCTACTAATATGAGTATACATCACTTGTGTCCCTAGAGTGAATGGGTTTCCCCACCTAACATCTCCCATTACTGGGCTCCAAGGAGAGTTAGGAGCAAGGAAGGTGAAAACAAAAAAAATAACAAAAGACCCCATATAGGATTCAGCTTTGACAGTGAGACAGATCATGAATTAACTTATCAATTCATAGTTTTAGAATCAATTGAGGACATCTCTCTTACAAAAATCTCTCCCTTCAAAATAGAAAAAAATAATATCAACTGATATTAAAAAGCCAGAATCCATAGAAAAAATGGAACCAGACTCATTGAAGTATCTAAAATCACTCATGCAAAAAAATATTAAATTGGAAAACTTGACAAAATCAGGATCAAAATCTACCTTCACGCAAAATTAAACTCATCTAAAGAAGTAGTGAGAAGCTCTGAGCTCTCATTATGCACCCTGGAAGAAATTAAGTCCAACTTAAACAACTGACTTGCAAGAGATGTTAGAAGAATATCAATTAAGAAAAATAGGCTATACATGAAAACTAACACATATATTCCGGTCCTGGACATGACGGTAAACTGTATCCAGCAGCAAGGCCTCTGGTAGGGAGATTGTGAGGAGCATGGAACCACCTCTTAATTGCTGTTGTTCCCATTCCACCTTGACCAAGAGTGGTAGCACCTGTTAGGGTCCCAGCTATGGGCAAATAGTCAATTCCCAAACTGGGGTCAAAACACTATGGAAGTATAAAAATAGACTTTTATAGAAATATATACATAAAAATAGACTTTTATAGAAAAATATATATTTTTGAAGGAAAATATTACCAATAATAAATTTTTCAAGAAAAAAAATTGTTACCATGACACGTTTTTGAAGGAAAACTTTATTCTCACCAAAACATTTTTGAATACAAAACTAGAAGACATTTTCAGTTTTCTAAAATAAAAAAAAGAATAAAAACAAAACATTTTCATTAAAATCTGATTAAATCAATCTTCTCACTATCACCAAACATTAAAAAACAACAAAAAAAACCCCTCAAAATCCTACCTTTTTGGCATAAAATAATCCACAGTGGTTGATATGCCGTTAAACAAAACTTGAACTCAAACTAACACATATGTTCTAACTTTCCCATACCACTCCAAAGACATAAAAATCAGGTATAAAATATCTAAAGTGGAAAACTATATACCAGGGCTACTCAGATGCTACAAATGCCAAAGATATAGACACCACAGGGAAAGATGTACGAGAATTTCAGTATGTGGAAGATGTGGTGAGAGTGGAATTAAACATCCAGAACTTTGCCAAGATAAACACAAATGTCCAAGCTGCAAAGAAGAGCACATGACAAACTCAAGAGAATGGAATTTGAGTAAAAAAGAGAAAGATAAACAAAATTAAATACACCCAAAATATTTTCTTCCTAGAAGCAAGAAAAATTTTTGAAACCTAAACCCCCGCAACATATGCCTCAATATTGACATCTAAAACCAAACAGCTCAGTTACCAAAAAAGTGAAACACAGATGAAAAAAAACAATCTATAAACATGAAAAGATTATAACCATAATAAATAACCTAAAGACTTTCAGAGGCAAAGAATACTAATAAAAGACAAACAAAACATTACACTGAAACAGACCTCCTAAAACAACCTCCAAAAGAAGAAATAAAAGCTCCAACAAAGACCAACCAAACCTTAAAAACCTAGGTAAAGAACCATCTTAAATAAAACACATCACACAAAAAACATTAACCAGAAAGGACCACCAACCAAAAAGAGAAGTCAAATGAACCAACGGTTGACCTCCAAAAATAGATTAAAGAACAAGGAAAAGCTACCTCTGGAAAAAGAGAAACATGTCAAAAATATAACAGAGAATACCATATTTCCAACATGATCAAGATCCAGCTCAAGATCAAACGGGGGAGAGCCCACAACACAGATCCAGAGTATGAACAAGCCGGTATGACTCACAAAATAAGCCAAAAACCTCAAATAAAACACCAGCTTTTGACTATTCGGATGAAATAGAAATAGAAAGCCAAAAGCCAGGCAGCTAAAACTTTAAATTAAAAACAAGTAAACCAAAGACATAATGAATACAAATTTCCATAAAATACTGCAATGGAATTGTTGAGGAATTGGAGTAGATAGATCTATCTAATTGGAGTAGATAGATCTATCTATCGCCTGGTTCACACTCCACCCAAATCTATTGAACAGGTTAAGAGGCTCATCTTTTGTTCCCTGTTTAGGATGTGGTTTCCGGCTTTCTCTTTTCCAATCTTTTCACTATTACGTAGCCCCCTGCACATCAGTGGCGTTACCGTCTTGCTCGGGGTGAATTGACAGATTGACAGATACAATGACTGAACAGTAATAAGAACAAAGATGAGGACGTTAGTCTGAGTTATATGGCATCCATGGATCTGCACCAAAATTTAATGCTGCGCCTATTGATAGTGGCCATCATATTTTATAGCTGTACAGGCCTACACAGGAGTAATAGTCTTGATTGCAACAAATGAATGTGAAAATGCTATCCCATAATGTTGTGTTGTTTTCCTTTCATTGAGCATGCTTTGCCCCGGTAGCAAGCTTCTGTTTCTTCTCTCCAGGACTTGAATTTTGGCGTTAATGACCCATAAGGAGTTGATATGCCATTAAACATACAAACAAGAAAAACAAAGTTTGGATTCTTGAAAATAACCAGTGTCAGTAATGAAACAAAAAATTAGTCTTTGTTAAAAAACATGAAAAATGCTGAAGAAGAAATGTTGAACATTTTGATATTTTCAACAGTAAATACTGACCTGGTGAGGAAGTTTTTATCTAATCTGTTTTATTTAATCTGTCAATCCAGGTAACTCAAGCTTTATCTAATCTATGGCGGTTGATTTTAAAAATCCTTGGGCTGAGTCACAGATCACCAAATATGATACGACAGTGACTGTCCACCGGTAACTGAATGTGTTACGTAAATTGTAGCCAGAAATCAGGATCCCCAGTATTACAGTTCAGTGAAGGATACAGAAATTGGGCATAATTATTTTTGTCATTTGTCTCTCCACCAGAACTTTGTAAATGTTCTGTCAGGATGAGCTAAGAGACATGTCTCATTCATTTTGACAGGCTGTGAGTTTTAGTTTATAGTTCAGATGTAATTTACATATTACATCTTCAGTGTGAATGTTGGCAATGTCTTCCTACTTCTTGATATCTGTGTTCATCATCCTCCTTTCTCTTTTGAAGACATAATTAAAGTGAAGACTAGGTTGCCCTTGTGCCAGTGTCCAGTTCCTCATACAGAAGGACCTTTGAAATTCTCCCTTCTGGCATGTATTGTAAATGTCCAAGCCAGTAAAGCTAGTGAGAAGTACATCATTGGTGACTCGATTGGATTAATTGATGCACAGAATAGTAAAGATTTAAGTTGCTAAGGTGTTTCTCCTGAATTGAAGCTCCAAGTCTCACTGCTGTAGAGCAGCACAATGACGACACATTCCCTATAGACTGTAATTTTGGTATTTGGAGTAAGCTTTCTCTTCCCCTAGACTGTTGAGTTTAGTCTGGCAATCTGTCTGTTAACCTTCATGTCTTGAGAAATGGTGTATGAAATGGTTGATCTGAGATATGTCAATTCATGAACCACCCCCAGGTTGTAGCTGTTGATTTTGATTAATAGTACAAGTATTAATGTAAATAATACTAACTTCTTGTATCAGAAATTCAAACAGAAATAAACAAAATTTGTATTGTTTCATTAACCAATTTTAATTTAATCTGTTTTTGGAAGGAAGTAAATTTTTTCATTTTGTTTTAACTTGATAATTTTTAATTCTTTTTTTTAGGAATGGCTCAGTGACAAAGTAATCAATGATTTTCAAGACAATTATGTTGTGGATTTAGATAAAAACTACCTCACCAGGTCAGTATTTACTGTTGAAAATATCAAAATGTTCAACATTTCTTCTTCAGCATTTTTCATGTTTTTTAGCAAAGACTAATTTTTTGTTTCATTACTGACACTGGTTATTTTCAAGAATCCAAACTTATAATCTTTGTTTTTCTTGTTTGTATGTTTAATGGCATATCAACTCCTTATGGGTCATTAAAGCCAAAATTCAATTTTATTTAAAGCATTAGTAATTTCTTACACTATGTTATTTGGATTTTCGTCCTCATCTTTCTTGTCATATTCATTGCGAGTTCAATAACTGGCCACAGCTGTGGTGAACAGAAAACTTGGAGAATTGAGTTACTAAAGGGAATAACTGAAACTGAGATGTCCAGAAGAGAGATGGCATATGGAATTAGAACAATCTACTCCCATGGTTTAAATAAAGTGTGGTGTCAAAAATTTATATCACCTGAAGAAGACTGGACACACAATGGCTGAAATGTTATAAATCTGGCAATAAAGATAAGGACAACAGTCCGAACAATATAAATAGTATAAATAGTTACAATATCTCAACTCAGAAATAGACAGATTTCTTTGTGCTTCCAATAAAAGTGAAGATTATAATTATAAGAATTATGTTTTTTGCTGAAACAGTATTCCTAACATGGTCAGCAAATGTTTTCAGTGTAGTGTAAGTAGTTGCAATACCTCATCTCAGAAATAGGGACAGATGTTGAAGAAATGAATATGGCAATAAAGATGAGGGCAACAGTTTGAACAATGTAAATAGTTACAATACCTTATCTCAGAAATAGGGACAGATGTTGAAGAAATGAATATGGCAATAAAGATGAGGGCAACAGTTTGAACAATGTAAATAGTTACAATACCTTATCTCAGAAATAGGGACAGATGTTGAAGAAATGAATATGGCAATAAAGATGAGGGCAACAGTTTGAACAATGTAAATAGTTACAATACCTTATCTCAGAAATAGGGACAGATGTTGAAGAAATGAATATGGCAATAAAGATGAGGGCAACAGTTTGAACAATGTAAATAGTTACAATACCTTATCTCAGAAATAGGGACAGATGTTGAAGAAATGAATATGGCAATAAAGATGAGGGCAACAGTTCCAACAATTTAAAAAGTGTAAATAGTTACAATACCTCATCTCAAAAATAGAGACAAATGATGAATGTAAATATGGTAACAGTCCAAACAATGTAAATAGTATAAATAGTGACAATAACTTAACTCAGAAATAGAGACAGATGTTGAAGGTGAATATGGCAATAAAAATGAGGACAACAGTCCGAACAGTGTAAACAGAGTAAATAGTTATGCCACGGTTCAGAAATAGACAGAAGGCAATAATTTAAAAATTTCTTCATTTTTACTTGTTTATTTATTTTTTAAATCTCTTAATATATTGCAAAATAAATTAACCACATTTTACTGCTTGATGATGGTGTTTTATCACCAAAACTTTATAGCTATCAAGTTGTAGTATGCTATAATAATAATAATAATAATAATAATAATAATTACCATATATTTATCCTCTACTTTTTGTATTGAGAACTTTTTAAAGTAAGTATCTAACTGTGGAATATACTTCCATTTGTAACTATTACTCATATTATATATATATATATATATATATATATATATATATATAATGTTCTAAAGTGAACATAATCCAAAGCTCGAGAACCACTATAGGCAGAGGTTGCAGTTAAAATCTTTGGGTGAATGATATGTATAGGGAATAGATAACAATTGGCCTCTAATTTGAAGTCTAATTAGAAATTATCATAGATGGCATATTGAAGTGATATTTCCACTTAATGTTTTTAGTAATATTTTCCTGACAGCATAAGTTTAAAAAGCAATATTGATCTTACATTTTATTTATTGACTGCCTTTATTTTGCAATTTAAGAAATTATTTTCAGGTTTGTTAACAGATCTTTTTTTCTTTTTTTTTATGTCAATTTTGTTTCCTTTTCATAGAAATTCTTTTCTGCCTTTGGACTTTCAATATGGTCTGGATGAAGACGTCGGGGAAAATATTGCACTCAATATTCTACCCCTTTTTGAAAACACAGGTGGAGTTCAAACGAAAAATATTTTCGAAGATGATGACAGGTTTGACACAAATTTCTTTTCTTTTGTACATTTTTACTTGTTTTTTTTAAATTTTTTTTCTTTTTTTTGGTTTTTAGAAAATAGTTCTTACCATCCAGCTGCCTTGTTGGTAGGGATTCAGAATATGCCAACTACACTGCTTCAGAGGTAAAAGTCTCCCAACAAGGCCACCTGTTTGATAGGAATGGTAACCTGTGATGCTTGGAGACTGGATCTTGGTGGTTGAGGGTTTTAGTAATTGGGCTATACATATACTCCTAAACTCCAACATTCCACTCTGGCCTCTACTTGGCTTAGATAAGCTGTTGAAGTGGCCTGATCCAATCAACTGTCTGGTAACGTCAAGAGCTAAGTAAGATTAACAAAACAAACAAATGTAAAACTGTAATGTAGCTTCACTGTGACTTTTTTCATAAATACTTTCACAATAATTGTTCTGGTGAACTTTCCACTGTGGTATCAAAATTTTATGAATTTAAGCACAGTACTAGATTGGTGGCAAGGTCTCCTTGTTTTACATTTGAAATTGTTAGATGTAACCGTAAATCTGATGCTAACAGTTTCTTCTCTAGCTTGTGGAACTCTCTTCTGACTTGTTGCTTTCCAGTCAACTTTGATCTTCAAACATTTAAATGCAATGTCAAGTGTTATTTACTGTTTTCTTGATTCATCTTCTTTTATTAGTCCTGGGTATGACGGTAAACTGCATCCAGCAGCAAGGCCTCTGATTGTGAGGAGCATGGTTCCACCTCTTAATTGCTATTGTTCCCAGGTCCACCCTGATCAACCGTTTCTTCTCTCGCTTGTAGAACTCTCTTGTGGTTTCTTGCTTTCCAGTCAACTTTGGTCTTCAAAAATTTAAATGCAATTTCAATTGTGGGGGTCATATTCTGTGCTTATGATTTTCACAAAGTTATTTCTTTGATTTGAAATCTATTGATGTTGATAATTTAGCACCCAAATTCATTCAAGTATCTTGTATTTACAGTGGTATGATTTCTCCATTGTGTCTTGTTCCAACTTTTCGGCTACTTGCTTTGTGCGAATCCCAAAGAGATGCATCTCTGGAGGACATCATGGCATTATTAGGTATGTATTTGGGGTCAAAACTATTAAGATCTCTTATAACTGTATTTCTGAGGACGTCTTGGACGCCTTTGCATTGTCTATGAAACATAGGTACATGTCATTTTTTATATGTATTGCCCTTTCTGATAGCATCCTAAATATAAATATCACACTTCTTGTTCCAGTGTCTTTGACAAAACCACACTTTTCTTGTCCTATCTCTGGCCTGATTCTGCTTCATCAGGATTCATTCGTTTACATTTGGCTTCTTAGGAAGTGCTATGAAAATTGATCTGCTTAGGTCGCCTGGTATTACACCACTGTCATATATTTAATTTATTATTTCTGTCATTTTCTCTATGTCAAAAACATTTAAAGCTGTCAGCATCTCTATTACAATGCCATCTGGTCTAGCTTTGTTTCTATTCAGTTTGGCCATTGCAGCTTCCACTACAGATTTTAATATTTCTACTCCATCATTATATTGTATTGTTGATTGCACTCTTTTATCGTGGGAGATTTCTTTTATATATTTTTCCCATTGCTGGAGTATTTCCTCTTTCTCTAATATGATCGTTCTATCCTTTGATTTTATACACCATTTGAGGAGCATGTTTTTTGTCCTGTCAGTTCCCTTATTTCTTTATGCATATCTCATTTATTAGTCTTGCTTAATCTCTCTACTTCTGTACATTTGTTGTTGAGCCATTCCTCTTTAGCCTGTCTGCATTTGTTTTTTATTTCCTTGTGTAGTTTCCTGTATTCCATTCCATTTCTTGGCAACGTTTTCTGTCTCCTTTGCATCGTGTCAAGAATCTCTTCAATCATCCACTCATTTTTTTCTTCTGCGTCTGATTTCCTTTGCGACAATGTAGTTTTCTGATGTCATTAGCACTTTTAGTGTGTTCCATTTAGAGTTTCCGTTTCCCATTTGTTGTTCATATTTGTTTTTCACACTGTCAGTGTATGTTTTCTGCAGGTCGAGGTCATTCACAAGTGTGTTATATTGCAGTCTGGGTGCTGCACTAGGCTTTTTCAGTCTTCATAGTTTCACCCTTAGATTGCAGTTGAATGGGAGGGGGTTGCTTCCAGAGTTGGCACTTGGATAGGTTTTGCATTGAACCACTGTGTTTCTGAATCTCCTGTTCATGGCTTTTTTATTTTTTTTTCAATTGGAGTAGATAGACTAAACTATCGCCCGGTTCACACTCCACCCACATCTATTGAACAGGTGAAGAGGCTCATCCCTTGTTTCCTGTTTAGGATGTGGTTTCCGGCTTTCTCTTTTCCAATCTTTTTACTCTTACATAGCCCCCTGCGCATCAGTGGCGTTACCGCCTTGCTTGGGGTGATATGATTAAAAAAAAAAAATGTAATTGATTTGGTTTTTCATGTTACCTCCTGGACTTCTCCATGTCCATAGGTGCCTTGGGTGTTCTTGAAACTAGGTGTTGGTTATTACCTATGCACCATTGGACTCATTTTTATCCTTGGGTGTTGCGGATTCCTAATTCAAAGTTTCCAGTTGTCTCCCCTTCCCTCTCCATTCCTACCTTGGCATTCAAGTCTCCCATGATGATTCTAATTTCCTGGGTTTTGCATTGAGCCTTGGCAATGTCCAGTTATGGAGTAGAAAGATTCTATTTCTTCCTCAGTGCTTTGTGTTGCTGGTGCATGTACTACTGTAGTAACTACGTTGAAGGGTCTCCCTTTCAGTTTGACCAAGAGGGTTCCTTCGGATAACTGGCAATATTCCAGCATGTATTTCTTCATTTTTTCATCAAGTATTAAGCTGACTTCCTTTTCATTATTTTTTACTTTCTGTGTATATTATCCTGTAGTTGTTACTGCTGAAGTCTCCATTGTTTGGCCATCTAGTTTCACATATTCTCAGAATATTGATGTTCAATCTGCTCATAACCAGCTTGACATTCTCAAGTTGGCCACATTTGTTCAGTGTCCTGACGTTCCATGTCCTTAGAGTAATTTTTTGTTTGTGCACAATCACAAGGTAATAGTCCAGAGACACCTGTTGCTCATGTTGTTTCTTTCCAGGCGAGAGACAAACTTTGAAGAATTGTTTACGCTGTTGTCGCTGACAGTCACAGGATGACAGTCATGTGACACCTGTTGCTCCTTACCAGGTGAGGATTTACTTCCTTTGGTAGTGATCCCCTTCAAGTGAGTTTCATATATCACTTTTTCAAGGCCATGATTATTTTTGGGAATGAGAGTACAGTGGTATCCTGTTGCTTTCTCCATGGTGATTTAATGAGACACTGTCTTTAGTTAGCTGGCTGTTGACTCTTTCAGAGTTCTGCTCTTTTTATAGATCTTGTTTTCTATCCACAGTGGGTTGCTAACATCCTCCTCCTCACTTACAAGACAGTGCAAAAAAAGAAGTTATTTTATATATACCCGTATCAATCAAGAGGGTTTGATTTTACTGGTTGTATGTATTTTAAAATATATATTTGATATTCAATTGGAGTAGATAGACTAAACTATCGCCCGGTTCACACTCCACCCACATCTATTGAACAAGTGTAGAGGCTCATCCCTTTTTCCCTGTTTAGGATGTGGTTTCCGGCTTTCTCTTTTCCAATCTTTACACTCTTTTCTTTTTCTTTTTTTTTTTCAATTGGAGTAGATAGACTAAACTATTGCCCGGTTCACACTCCACCCACGTCTATTGAACAGGTGTAGAGGCTCATCCCTTGTTGCCTGTTTAGGATGTGGTTCCCGGCTTTCTCTTTTCCAATCTTTTCACTCTTATGTAGCCCCCTGCACATCAGTGGTGTCACTGCCTTGCTCGGGGTGATATGATTAAAAAAAAAAAAAATTAAATATCTTAACAAGTGTTAAAATATTAAACTTTCTAACCTAACCAAATTAACACAGACAAGGCATTTCAATTTTTGAATTTCGGTCATAATTACAATGGTAAACAAAATTAGTGGATACCAATTGGTGATATTGACTGGGAAAAATGTAACTTGGGATAGTGAGAAGAACCAATTTAAATATTCAGGTGATGTATGACTTATTAGTTGAATTACAGATCATTTGTTTGGAGGTGATAAATGGCCAGCCTTGTTTACTATTTATATGAAAACAATTTTTTTCTCCCCACTTTTCATACTAATAAAGGTGTTCTATTCTGTTTTTTTGTTTCTAGGTTGCCCTGTCTGCATTATGAAATCACATGTTTTTGACAAATTTGATTCTTTGTCCCAATCTGAGAAAGAAGTAGTTTGTGCTGTTTTGTTTTATACACTCAATTGGTTTAGAGAAGTAAGTCTTTGCTTGTATTTTTCCTTCCCTGTGCATAAAGACTAATTCATTCTAAGAGATATACATTTCATTTATAGTTTAAAATCTTTGTCTTATTGGCAAATATTGAAATAATGCATCTCTTTTAGAGGAGTAAGATCCTTTTAAGCCATGCCTAGCAGTAAGTCTCTTGATCAGGAGATTGGAGGTTGTAAGGAACATGGAACCACTTTTTAATTGCTGTTGTTCTCAGTTCCACCCTGACCTGAAGTGATAGCAGATGTTAGGGACCCAGCTATAGCAAATAACCCTCAAACAAAACACTGTAAAAGAATAAAAATGTCTGCCATACATTTAATTTGTAAAGACATATGATTGCATTCAAAGTATTTAGATTTAAGCATTAAATAACCCATAGAGGTTGATATGTCACTAAGCAACATCCCACGACCGACCAAACATTGAACAGGAAAGAACTTTCATGACATTAATCGATATAATATTCTACTATTTCTTATACGTGTCTAAAATACACATACTGCAGCCTCTAGTATTCATGCCACCACAAACAAGCATATGTACAAAAAGCAGAGTATCATCTACCATGTATTCAATTGTGAAAGCAGAATGAAATGTATTTGTTTTACTTCAAAGCTCCCAAGAAAATTAAATTTTTGTATTAAATAACCCATAAAAAAGTTGATATGCTGTTAAACAGACAGTTATGTGCCATACGTGATACACGCTTGGGCAATCACGTCTCAAAAGATACATGACATGAACCCAATATGTCCTGTTATTTAACCCATAGCTGGAGGGAAGAGATGGAGTAATACCTTTCACAAGGGTATTTGTGTGTAAGTGAATGCAACATATTCAACAGGAATTTGAACTGGGCTCTCTGATTTCTCCTTGTTCTGAGCCAATATCCACTACTCAAAATCAGTCGTAAAAGAGCCTCTCAAAAGGAGCTGATTTTCAGGCAGATAGATGCTGATTTTGGCATGAACCAGATGTAACATATATACTTGAGTAGTGTGCAGGTTTAATATGATATACAAAAATATATAGGGTTGCATTATATACCGGTAATTTTTTTGTGGAGGTTGACAATAATGCATTTTTGTCGATTGGTGGCACTACTCATTAGTAAATTTTTATTTTTCTGGAGGTGTTAAAATTCATGCAAAAAAAATTCAGAGGTCGCACTATATATGAAGTTGTCTTATACATGAGTATATTGGGTATATCTGTCTATTTTTGGTGTCAACCAGACCTGTATGCTTGTTAGTGTAACACATACAAAAACGGCACCTTCTAGCACAATTTATATGAACTAAATACTATTATTTTAATGCTCTTGAAGAATAAATCATTTTCCTGTTCAAGTGAGACAACCGTTTCTAATTTGCATAAAAGTAAAAATATTAAAACATAAAAAAATCTGTTCAAGGTAGGTATCTTACTGTCAATTATTATTTCTGTTTTGCTTAATGCACATATATGAAATCTGTGTGTGTGCATATATATATATATATAAGCACTCCTTCACCAACCCTAGTTTAAGATATCAAAAAGCCCTGGGAATTAAAAGAAAATAACTTAAATCCACAGATAAAATGGAAGCTTAAAGGCAAGGCTAGGTCCCCTAATAGCTTAAGAGACAGATATAATCTATGTTTGACAGAAAAAAATTAAAATTTTGAAATTTAAATACCAGAATATACTCCTAAATAAACGGAGGGAGATCATTAGTATGTGTCGTCATAAAAATAAGTATAAATTGCAATAATTATCCTATTCTTCCAATTAGTCACAATAAGGCTTTTTTTAAAAAAAATTTGGCTAAGCAGTTACTTTCCCAATACCTACCACTACTAACTCAAGGGTCAAGCCTCATACCTCCCACTACCAACGAAGAAATTACTACTAAAATTCTGCTAGCTTAACCCTATAAAAACCAATATCCCCCAACCCCTTCCTTTACTAGAGAAAACATATGGGCTTAGAATTTTTCCTCATTCTTTGTCTATATAGAGCTGAGAATGCATGTCTTAAAATGATATATTGAAAATGGCTATTTCCCCTCTATGTTTTATTCTGAATTTACAGATATATATATATTTTTATGTAGTTTTTAACTACTCAGTAATCTTTACGATTTTTACAGATATATATATATATATATATATATATATAAGTGATCTCAACTTCTTTGCAATAAAATTAATTTTAGAAATTAAAAGAACTTTCTTGAAAGCTGTCATTTTAGCTTTAATCAAAAGTTAAAAGATTAAATTTACTATTTACAATAAGTAAAATAATCGATTCACTTTTTTTTTTTTTTTTTTTTTGCTAAATACACAAAATATAAATAAGGTACCTCCTCTAGTTTGCAATACAAAAGTTTTATAATGACTTTAAAAATTAAAAGTTAAAAGATTAATTTACTATATCCATTAGGCAAAATGTTCTGGTGTATTTCAAACAGAGATTATATTGGTTGGAATTGATTCACTTTTTTTGCACTGAAAATAGCTGATTAGTGTCCTTTTTTAGTTGTTTTTCATTGCAATATAATTTTTTTTATTAAAAATATCTTCCCAAAATAAATTATACTTTTCTGAAATTTGAGGAGTATTAGTTGATTTAAAGTTTAATCAATCTGATTTGCAACAAATATTATTTACTTTAAGCTGAAACTAATAGAAAAATAATGTAGTGATGTTTTATGAACCTTTCATTGCTCATAAATCACTAAACAAACACTGATAATTATTGTTCTATGGGGACTTTATCTGTTAAAACATAAAAAGCATTCATTCATAATTTAATTATGTAGTTTTTAACTACTCAGTAATCTTTACAATATTACAAATATCCTTCATAATTTAATTTTAGAAATGTTGAATTTAAATTTACTATAATCATCGATCTTATTTTCTGATAATGTTGTTTCTAGTCATCTATACTTTCAAAATGGGCATGTTTATACACATAAAAGAAATTATTTTAAAAATCTTAATGCGTAATTAGTTGTATTAAGCTTTTCAATTTTTGCTTTGTAAATATAGTCTTCACTTAACAACTTAACAATATACATATATATATATGTATATATATATATATCAGATTAAATAAATTGCAAACATTGTGTCTGCTTATTCTTAATAAAATCGTTCATACTCACAGATAATCTTTCGCATATTATAACTGAAAAATGTCAGAAATGAGCTGTAACATTGACAGATGTTATTATCATTCATTTCTCAATGTACTCAAGTACTTTCAATCTTTTTCTAAGCTCATCTTCCGAGGTGTGAGTTATGGTAACAAAAAATAACCACAAAACTTTTAATTATAAAACATGAAATTTTAGTGTGTTATATATAAGTGGTGCATACACATGGCAATCACTGAAAGAACTCAATTCATTGCTGAAGAGTTATGCATAAATCACAGAAGTGGTAACAGTTTTAATTAAATTTTTCTCTTAACAGAGCTCAATCGTAATATATTCATCGTCAACATACAAGCCTGTTTCGCTGTATCACAGCTCATCATATTTCTATTTTGCCATTTACTTACCCAATATAAATTCTGAATTGACACTAAGCTTAAATGCCACAAGACACCAGTGAATGTTTTTTGATGCACAGGGAGCTACATAAGAGTAAAAGTTTAGTCAGGAGGAGAGTGAAGAGAAAGATGAAATAGTTACAGGAGGTGTCGGAGAAAGGGCACGAGAAGGATGGGAACACAGGTTTGAAGACAGTTGCAAAGGCTGAGAGAAAAGAAAAGAACAAGATACACGGGGTGATGTAGAAAGGATTGGAGTCCAGTGGATAAGAGATGAGTATTGACATTGCATTTAAATTCCTGGCAGTTGTAGCCATCAAGAAAGCAAGTATATGGAAGGGAGTTCCACAGGCGGGAAGTGCGAGGAAAAAAAAGCTGCTGTAGTCGAATTGGCAGCTGCCTTTGGTTGATCTAACTGTAAATGGGTGGGACCTTGTTGCTAGTCTGGTTGCACGAGTACATTCTTGTGGCGGGGGCACCAGTGATTTAAGTTTGTCTGAGTAGAAGCCATGAAAATATTTGTAGAATAGACAGAGGGAAGCCACATCCTGCCGGTGAGAAAGTGGCTGGAGTAAAGCTTCCAAGTTGGGACCTATCACCTTATGGATTCTTCTTTGGAGCCTGTCAAGAACACTGAGATGAACAGCATTTATGGGTTTGTAATGCTGCCCTCTGTACTTTTAAACTTAGACAGTTATAAGAAATGGAATATAGTCTCTCTTAAAAATACTGAACAGATCATTAGGCCATGAAACACAATTTAGACTTTCACTATAAACAAATGTCTTTATTTGATATGGTACCCCCTCCAATCCTCTGTGGTACATTCACTTTTGGTCTCCCTATGTCCCTGTTTTTTCCTTGGACACAACACAGTCTGAGTTCCCTTCACTGGTAGCCAATTTGTAAAGATAAAGAAAATTATTTTAATTTTAAAAAGTTACTTGCAATTCAGCATTGAATTTGTCATCAAGAGACCATTAGGTCATGAAACATGATTTGACCCCCTCTCTATAGTCTCTTTTCTTTCTGTTTCCCCTCTCAATATCTGTGGTTTAAAGCAAGACACACACCACACATAGGTACAAACATGTTAATACTGGGAAGAGGGGGCAAAAGTAGATATACTGTATATACCTAATAATTATATCTTGAAGTGATGATGGTGAATGGTTCTTTTTAAATTATTCTCTTCAGGTCATCAATTTGTTCAGTTCCCACAAGGAGGCTGAGGTACTTGTAAAAGTGATAATGCGGTTACAACATATTACAGAAGTGCAAAGCATTTTGGAGAAATGCCTGGCTGGTAAGTTCCTTTTAAGAATCAAAAGGAAAGTATTTTTTTTATTCCAACTGATTTATCTCCCTTACTTTTTTCTTTCTGCATTCATCAAAACTTTTCTCACATTTTTAATATTGATTCTGATTTCATTCTATTTTTCTATAACTTGTGATATCGCAAGTACGATTTGAAAACTTTAATTCTTTCTAATCATCCTTTCTATTATAATAAAGACCGTTGTGTATTTGTGTGTGTACATATGTATATGTATACATATTTAGTTCATCTGTAAATTCAGATCACATTTAGTGGGGATAGCTATTTCAACATGTCAGTTCGAGACATGCATTGTCAACCCTAGTCAACTGTAGAATTAAGAAAATTTGTGTACTGGAAGCAAAAGTTAGTAAAGTAAGGTGTGAGGAATGTTGGTCAGAAACTGGTTAAGAAGAGGAGAAAATAGTAGTTGTCTTCCTTTGGTAGTGGACGGCAGATAATTTGTCCATTGGCTCAGGGGTAGTAAGTTGTAAAAACTTCAGATTCTGCAAATTGAAATTAAAAGGCAAAACATATTATAAATAAATGGAAGGAGGGGATAATTAATGGAGTTTAAATCATTTCTGGTGATGACACTTGTTAATTAATTCGTTACACTGATTAATAAGTACATTCTGATATTGATGTTTTAAAATCCCAATTTTTTTCTACTAAACACAGATTACATTTATCACCTATACTATTAGGAGTATGTACTAAGCCTATTAATTTCCACTTTATCTGTGAGTCTAGGCCTTCTTCCTTTAATTAAGGCCTAAACCTTTAATTTTATGGTCAACTAGGGTTGAAAATGTATGCCTTGAACTGACCTGTTGAAGCAGCTATTCCCCCCCCTTAAATGTGATCTGAATTTACAGATGAAATGAATGAATATCTGCTCTGTAAATTAAATTTACATTTTAATATTTAACTAATTGAGCTCTCTGTTGGATCAATTTTAATATTTAACTAATTGAGCTCTCTGTTGGATCAATTTTAATATTTAACTAATTGAGCTCTCTGTTGGATCAATTTTAATATTTAACTAATATTACTAGGATTCTCTGGGATTATTTACCAATCTTCTGGATTTTTTACTATATAGATGAAGTCCTATGTCGAAACAAAATGTACAATTTGTAGTGGATATATATATATCAAAAAAATTTGTACATATTCTAAAATATTATTTATAATATATATATATGTTTCATTAAAAATGACAGACAAGGTATTATCATTGTTTTTTATATGCTTTTTCAAGTGTTCGTAGAATTTTTTTCTTTTCGAAACTCAAATTATATAAGAACTGTCCAAAGGTTTTGTGCTTTTGAGCACTTTTGGCTATACTTTTAGCCATTATCAAGAATTATTTTGTTTTACTTGTAAATAAACATGTGTAAAATTTATGCATATAGTCTTGTGTATGTTAAATTCCAAAGATAGCAGAAGTACAAGGTGCAGATGGACAGGGAAAAATATGCATAGTGTACTGAAGGAAACTCTTAAAAAATGTTGGTATAATTATAAGTCTACAGTCGAGCAGGGGAAAATTTGTACCAATCATGTGTGAAAATTGTAATTTTTACACTCATTATAAATAAGTTTTATTGTAAAAATGAAAAAGAAAAAAATATGAATATTTCTAATGCATATTTTCTGATTTTCTCTCTTTAAGAATAATTGTAAATTTCCTTGATTTTGTTTTCTTTTTAGCCACCCCTGGCTATGTGCCGCCAGTTGCTTGTTTTGATGTGGATGAAACAGAAATAATTCCACCCAGCACTGACAATGTAGCTTCAACATCTTCATCAGGAAAACGTGGAAAAAAACCTACCAAAAGGTAAGAGTAAATTAATTTTTTTTTATTCATTGTAACACTTTGATTGGGTTAACCATGTTGAAGAAGAAAGTGCAGCTTTTATGTTTCTATTTTATAGCTGGTGGATGGGGGGGGTGCTTTGAAGTAGGGTCTTGTAAGTGGCACCCACGAAACAAAAGAGACAATAAGGATATGAAAAAATTTGGGGTCAAGTGACTACAAAACCAGACACTGATGATTTTTGGTTGCTGGTCTATATTAACAGTGATGTTTGGTATTCAGTTCTCGTCTATTCTTAGTGGGGGAGTTAGGAAGACTGTCTTTTGGGTAGTTCTGATGCTGCTTGTTGGTATTTTTACCCACATATTCTGATGTGTAGATAGAACTGGTAGGAGGAAATACCTGAGCTGTCCGACTGACGTGGCAGAAGTTGTTCCCTAACTACGCATCCAGACTGTTGGAATAGTTAAATGAAACTGCGCTGAATAAAACACCTAAATATATATTTTTTTTTTAATCATCTCACCCCAAGCAAGGCATTCCACTGCCACTATTGCGCATGGGGCTACATAGGGGAAGGTAAAGAGAAGGAGTGGTTAGACATAGGGAATGTCAAGAGAAAGGTGACAGATGAGTAAGGATAGCGAGGATGAGGGTCGGGCAGATGGGAAGAGTGCTTGATAGAATGGGAGCAGGTTAGTGTGTTAGGAGGTGTCTATTGACCTTACATTTAAACTCCTGGAGATTGTAGCCGTCGGGGAAGCAATCGTTTGGAAGAGAATTCCACAGTCGGGAAGTGCGAGGAAAGAAACTGTTGGAGTAGAAGTTACGGCTGCATTTTATCGGTTTCACTGTAAAAGGGTGGGATCTAGTTGCTAATCTAGTATCTCGTGCAAATTCGTATTTAGGGGGCACCAGTGATCTAAGTTCATCGGAGCAGAAGCCGTGAAAGTATTATAGAAGAGACACAGGGAAGCCACGTCTCGCCGGTGGGAGAGAGACTGCAGGCGGTCTGCCAAGTCGGTATCTATCACATTACAGACCCTCCTCTGAACCTTATCGAGAAGCCCAAGGAGAACCACAGGGGCACCCGACCAGATATGGCAGCAGTATTCAATGCACGGGCGGATGGTAGATTTGTAAATGTGCAGGATAGATTTAGACGGAAAAAACTTCCGGGCCCTACACAGAGAACCGACTTTCATAGCAGCGGATTTAGCAATGGATTCGATATAGTCATTCCATTTGAGGTCCGCTGAAAGTGTGAGACCAAGGAGGCATAGTGTTTTACTCTCTGGGAGACAAGCCTGGTCCATGCTAATGGGAGGTAGGTGAGATTGTCGATGATGGTTAATTGACAGTAGCTTCGTTTTAGAAGTATTAAAATTTTCTAGCCATTTCTTACCCCAGTCCAATATGGATTGGAGGTCTTTTTCAATCTTGGCTGCGAGTTTAGCTTTGACACCTACACCAGATTTTTGTTGGAGGCGAGAGTAAACTGTGGTGTCATCGGCGTACAAACCTATTTGGGTTCTTATGGAATCAGGGAGATCATTGATATATATCAGGAAGAGTGTAGGACCTAAGATGGAGCCTTGGGGGACACCTGCGTTTGTATGGTAGTTCTGAGAGGCATGTCCGTTTAATACCACTTTCATTGTGCGGTTAGAGAGGAATGACTGGATTAGTTCAAACAAATGTCCAGTTATACCATAGCTCCGCAGTTTACATAGAAGGCCAGCATGCCAAACTCTGTCGAACGCCTTAGATATATCCAATGCAACGGTTCGAGCTTCGCCATTCCTGTCGAGTGCCTGGTATATGTACTCGAATATACAGTATTTGCATTATTTGGGCCATTGTCCTCATCTTTGTTGCCATTTGTATGACGTTTTGGCCGTTGTTTGCTCTGGCTGTCTAGAGAAAACCATTAACATCAAAAGTTGCCATATGAACTCTGGTAAAAAAGGGTTACTGGACATTAGGTTTATAAGTTTCAAAAATTCAGTTGTTCTTGTCCTTAAGGACACATAGATATAGACACTGGTTAGTTCCTGTGACTTGACTCAAAGAGTTGTGAGTTCAATACCAGGCTACAGTAGTAGTGAACAAGTAACTTACAGGGTTAGAGGAAGATAACTCATGACTTTTAGAAGAGGCATTAAGCAAGGAATGGAGTTCATATACCCCAGTGATTGTAATAAAGGGTTCAGTTCAAAATTCCTAGCACCTGAAGAAGGTCGGAGCATACAATGGCCAAAATATTGTATAAATGACAACAAAGATGACAATAGTTTGAATAATGTAAATACTGCCTCGTCTCAGAAATATAGATAAATACTAATGTCTAAATATATTGAAAACAGTTTGAATTCTTATTTCTTGACCTGGTATTTTCTTTTTCAACAGCTGTAAAACCCACTCCAATATTTGATGATCGTTCAATTACATATGATAGGTAGACCATGTAAAACATAGACCTAGCTTATCGAAGATGAGTTAAAGAAGTTGAGATTTCAGCCAGGCCTTACGTAAAATTGAAAAAGAGCCATCAAGAAAACCCTGTACAACCCATGCTAGTATGAAGACAGACGTTAAACGATAATGATGCTTTTTTCATTGTGAACATGCAGTGAACCTTGCCTAGATTTTAACACCTACTGTCACCATGTAAGATAGTTATTGACTGACCAGCGGAATGCTGGGTGAGGATCTCATATTTACACTATTTGCATTTGGACTGTTGTCCTCATCATTGTTATTGTTATCATTTTTTTTTTTTTTTTTTTTTTTTTTTTTGCTATTGTGCCCTCTGACCTTTATCAGATGATTGTCAATCTGAATAATGTTGAGGGAATTTTGAACTGAACCCTTTACAGGGCTAGATTATCCTTGTTCAACTGCCCATATCTAGAGGTATCTCACCTTATTTTTAGTACTACTCACTTAATGCTTGCCTTGTTTCTACTGAATCAAAATACACATTGTCTGTCCCAGAGATTGAACTCTCATATGTGTCACCTAATTCAAGAACCAGTGCTTTAACCCACTAGTTCAATCCCTGATCCGGGTAATGTGCGTTTAGACTCAGTGGAAACAGGATGAGCAATAACAGTACAGTACTAAAAGTAAGATTTAGATGAGAAATCTCTGGACATGGGCAATAGAAAAAGAACAATCTGCTCCATTGATTAAATAAAGGGTTCAGTTCAGAGTTGCCTGTGGGTTATCCAAATCAACATACACCTGATGAATGTTTGAGGCATAACAGCCCAAAACATTGGCAAAATGCAACGAAAGATCTGCAGTGTTATCAGTCCTGACTTAACGTCTCAACTCATGTGGCTTCCCTCTGTCTTTTCTACAAATATTTTCATGGCAACTGCTCTGCCAAGCTTTTTTTCCTGGTGCCCTGTCTACATGAATTTAAGCGTGCTACTAGATTGGCATCTCGGTCCCACCCTTTTACTGTTGAAATAGTTAAATGCAACCATCACGTCTACTCAAACAGTTTCTTTTCTCACACTTCCCACCTGTGGAACTCTCCTCTATTTACATTTTTTGCTGATAGCTACAATCTCTTAAAAATTTAGATGCAATGTCAGTTGCCATCTTCTATGTTTTTTAATCCCATTCATCTTTTATTGTTTCTTCAATACTCCCTGTACTCAGTCTTTTCTCTCACTGTAACCCCCTGCACACTAGTGGCGGTTCTGTCTTGCTTGGGTTGAAATGATTGAATAAAAAATAGCAATGAAGATGAGGATAATCATCAATCTGTAAATAGCGTAAGTAATGATAACTCCTTATCGCAGAAATTCAGACAAAAGGTTTCTTGTTTACCTTAATAATTACATTGTTTTGCTTAATTGAAGTCCTTTTTGTGATATTTAAATCAGTTTTTATAACTTAACTCTCTTTATATTTCAGAAAAAAGGGTGATAAGGGTACAGAAGACATTTGCGATTCCACATTGGCAGATTTAGTAAGTAATGACAAGCTATTTTAAGCATTGATATGTGTTTGCTTTATATATAACACGATATCACCAGATAAACTGAAATGCATACAAGGTTCAATTGGGGATACATAGCAATCACATGGTGATATCATCTATATGCCTCTTCCCATACAATCAACAAAGTTAAGCAACAATACCTAGATGGGTAACTGCTTGGGAATACCTGGTGCTGTAATCTTGATGTGTGGTATAATGGATAATGGCTCAGAATTGTTAATTGGAGAGGTGGGTTCTAGTTTGGTTCCTTATAAGCATTTACACACATATACCCTTGGAAATAGATGAATCAACCTTTTTTCTCCCCAGCTGTGGGTTAATTAGTAGGACTTGTATCACTAAACCATTATGATCTCAAAAAATAAATAAAATTGTGTATAAAATATTAATATTTCAGCATTAAATAACCCATAGGGGTTGATATGCTGCTAAACAATCAACCAACAATCTATATAGTACACATATTTCCATTGTTTCTTGTGCTTCGTATAACTTTATTACATGACCCTCATGTTTCTGAAGCTAAAACCAGGAAATAGATTGCATCCTTGGCTAAAATATGACCCCAGAATACAACCATTCCTATGTAAGTTTTTTTTTTAAAGTTGTACCATATTATCCATTAAAATCTCATTGTAATATATATATATATATATACAGCCTTTTAAGATTACACTCGCCCTATCAACTCAGTCGATTAAAAAATTAATTGGGCAATTAAAGTTTATTGCTTTACTCGTCCCCGTTCAATTAAAGATCTCGCAATGAAATGTGTTCCTTCAGATATATATAAAAGGAAAATCTGATTCCTTTTACAACCCAAAAGTATGGCATTGAAGATTCACAAGTTACTTAGAATGACCTACAATGACATTATCATCCTGGTCAGTGTAAACATTCATTTAATTAACGCTTCGAGAGTGGAGCCAAAATGTCTCCATCACTGATCACAGAATTTTAGAAACACATTTGGAAAAATATTATCCTATATTTCCTTCCTGCTTATGAAAAGTAAAAACGAACATTTGAAAGAAAGAAAATAAAATGCATACTTTTTTAAACCACGAAACGAGAAACAAATTATACAAGTAAGTAATTTCTTTATAGAAAATCGTTGAGAAAATCAGTTTTGTAATTTTTTCATCATCTATGAGATGGAGGTTGTAGTCAAACAGAAGAAAGAAACTACAAATTTAGGTACCTCCACTCAAATGGCAAAAAAAAAAACAAAACAGCACATCATGATTTTAAAAGGCTCAAACTTAATAAAAACAAAGTTTTATCCTCAAAATGTTTATGCTATTATAAAGAGGAAAGGTTAAATTTTGTTGTTATTATTTTAAAAAATTTTAAAGATCCTTTCTAACACGTTTGAAATTTTAATTAAAATTTCATTTTTTATTTTCCGAATCACAATATGTTTACGTAAGGTGACTATTAAGAAAATGGAGTTGGTCGAGTAAAATAATTTTGGGGCGAGTAAATGTTCCCTCGTTCTTGACTGCCGGTTGAGTGATTTCTTTTTCAAATCTCAAAGGCTGTCTATATGCTCCGATGGCTTAGGGAGTAGAGACTCCAACTGACAACAAATCAGTCGAGTTTCGATCCCGGCCAGAAGCAAGTGGATGTGTCTAGCCACACTGATGAGCTGTGATACAGCGAAACGGGCTTGTATATAGATGACTAATATATTATGCTCTCATTACGATTGAGCTCTCTGGAGAAGGAAATTTTTAAAAACAGTTTCCATTTCGGCTATATGTGTGACTCTTCAGAAATGAATTGAGTTCTCTCGGTGACTGGCGTCTGTATACACTGCTTATATACAAGACGTTAAAATTTCCCTTTTCTGATGCCATGCGCCAATGGCTTAGGGAGTAGAGACTTTGACTGACATCAAATCAGTTGAGTTTCGATCCCGGCCAGAAGCAAGTGGATGTGTCTGGCCACACTGATGAGCTGTGATACAGCGAAACGGGCTTGTATGTGGATGACTAATATATATATATATATATATATATATATATATAGTCTTTCACACACAGTCCTGTTTTGCTATATCACAGCACATCAGTACGGCTAGACATCCAATTGCTTCCAGCCGAGATTGAAACCTGATCAATTTAACATCAGTGAAAGGTTTTATCCTTAAGCTATCAGCGCACATCAGAGACAGATTTTAGTGTACAATATGCACAAAGTAAACAAATGTAAATAGCTGAGAGTGCTGTAGAACAATGTGTAAATAGTGGCAGGTAGCTACTATTTTTATATATATGTGTGATATATATTTATTTATATATATATATATATATATATATATATATATATATATTTCACTAAAGTATTTAAGATATTACAGAAAGGAAATGAACAGGATATTTAGCGATTACAGTTTCTTCTTTTAATTTGCATTTCAAAACTTACTTTCAATTTTTTTTAACTAAACATACTCAGTAATACATTTTAAAGTGTTGATTAATCTATCATACTTTTCTGTTTGATATGATTTTATTTCTATATATTAATAGATTATGAAAATAAATAAAAAAGTTGCCTTTCATTAAGAATGAAGAGAGCAAACTTTATAAAAAAACATAAAAATATAAATATCACTTTATCTTGTAATAAAAACTGTTCTAATTTTAAACATGTGTCATGTGAATATGAAACAACCTCTGAGCATAGGAATTTTTGAAAGAGGGGGGAAGTACAAAACATGGCAAATCTTCAGTATTTGTACTTCTGGGATGAGGTAGTATTTTTTATAATCATATTGCCCCAAGCAAGGCATTTTATTGCCACTGTTTTGTTATTGGGTGTGTCAGGGTAAAAAAAAGGATGAGAATACTGATGAGAGTGGAGTGGACGGAGAAAGAAGCATGAGAGCGAGGATGCAGGTTAGTGAGATAGGAGATGACTTGACTTTACATTTAAATTCTTTGAGATTTTAGCTGTCAAGAAAGCAAATAAATGGAAGGGAATTCCACAGGCGGGAAGTGCAAGAAAAGAAGCTGCTGGAGTAGAATTTTCACTATGTACATTATTCAGACTATTGTTCTCATTTTTACTGCCATATTTATGACATTTCAACCATTGTATGCTCTGGCCGCCTTCAGGTGCTAGGAATTTCAAACAAGCCCTTTATTACGATCACTGGGGTACATCATTCTCATTCCATGTGCGATGCCACTTCTGGTAGCCATATAGTTATCTTCCTTTAACTTAACTCTTTTAGGTTATTTGTTCACCACAGCTGTAGCCTGGTATTGAACTCACAACTCTTTGGGTCAAATCACTGGAACTAATCGACATCCATATCCACTGAATATCCAGATCTCATATTGCAATCTTTAATGCTAATAATTTTCTCTTGCTCTTTGTTTTTTTTTTTTATTTGATAGACAAAAATATCTTCAGTTATGCTAATTCCCAAATAACAAATATGGCCGACATATCCAATAACTTTTTTAAACAATTATCAACAAATGCCTACTTGGTGTTTTATTACCTATTGTTTTGAGTGTATTTGCAATCTTACTGTTTCAAATAAGAAGTTTTTTAAGTAGACTTTAGCCTTTAAGTTTCATTCAAAATTATGTCATATTTCACACAAAGAAATATAGTAGATGCAAGATTAAAACTGCTCACAAATGAGAATCAGTTATTCTTTCTCATTCTCTTCTCTTAGCACATAGGTTATCATAGCTCTCCTCAACTTCCTATCCCTTGTGGCTCTTAGAAGTTTTTCTCTTTTTGTTAAGACTCTCCCCCTTCCACCATTCTGTGATACATTTAAATAAGCTCACAGTTAAGTGGCTTGCTACCCTCCCTCTCTCTTTCTTGCTCCTATTATGTCCCATGAGAATCAAATTCTCCAAGCGCTTCTTTCTCATTATGTGCACAAGAAAGTTCAGCAGTCTCTTCTTTTTTTTCTGTTGCCATTTTCTTTAAGACTATATTCTTGCTAATTTGTTCCATCCATGGAATTTTCAGTATCCATGGAAATAACAATAGAATAGCAAGAGGCTTGAGAGACATTAACAAAAGAGTCTTTAACTGTGGTAAAGTGGTTTCATGGTGGAAAATGATTCATCACCCACAAGGACAAAAAGATGCTTTTGGATTGTATCAAGATTGGATAAAATTTGTTTTCTTTTTTTTTTCAAAAAATTTGCTTTGAAAAGGTTTGTCTGCAATATGGAAACATACTGTATGGTCTTGAATTGGCTTAGAAATTTTGCAGGTGTTAATTGCTAGCTCCTCCTGATTACTCTTTTCTCCTTCCACGCATTCGTAATGTTTCTGTTCTTAATTCTTCCACACTCATTAACCCTTTATGTCTTAGTTGCTTTACTGCCTTGCTTGGGGTGAAACTGATAAAAAAATACAAAGAAAGAAAGAAAAAATAATATGTGTTTAATTAATAATGTAAGTATAATGCTTACCTGAACCTTCACTTTGTATCCATTTGGAAGAAAATAGCAGGTTTTTTTTTTGTTTTGTTTTGTTTTTTTATCCATTGTATCCATAATGTATGGAAGCCTAAAAAAATATAAAATTGCATTTTCTTTTTTTCTGTTATTTGAAATTCAGTTCATTGTTATGAGAATGCCAACTACAAATTAGGATTATTGATGAGAAAGCAAAAAAAAAAAAATTTATAATTTTCTTTTTTTGGTTTCTGCAATTTAAAAGTATACTTGTATCTAAAGACAAATAGAGAATCAAACTAGTATTAAATTTAGAGAGTAAATTGAATATTTGTTTTTACTTCTGAAATGAGGTAGTATTTACATTATTCGAACTGTTGTCCTACTCTTTATTGCCATATTCATGACATTTCGACCATTGTACACTCCAGCCTTCTTCAGGTGCTAGGAATTTTGAACTGAACCCTTTATTTTGATCACTGAGGCATATTCTCAATGATAGACCCCAGTGATCATGATAAAGTGTTCAGTTCAAAATTCTTGGCACCTGAAGAAGGCCAGAGCATACAATGGTTGAAATATCATAAAGCAATAAAGATGAGGACAACAGTCCGAACAATGCAAATTGGATATTGTGTCATAAAGAAACGTAAAATTAAGTTTCAGTTATGTATTATATTTTTCATCAGACGCCTACGTCTGAGTCATTTTATTTGCTCCATCTTTAAAATTTAATTTAAAAAGAAAAATGCAAAATTTCTGAAAGAAATGAATGTAGGTCATACAGATACTAACGTTTATAGCAGTATCAAGTACGACAACGAACATACTTGGATGTACTTTGTTAAACTGAATCTTTAAAATTGATTTTATTATATCTTCTTTATGTACAGTGTATTTTCAGGACGTAGGCAATCATGGACTTCCACTTCCCCATCTCTTGTTGCTCTTAACATTTTTCTTCTTGGTATCTCTCCTAAACCCTGTTCTGCCATCCACTTGCTCAAGCTCATCAAGTATATCTCATGAGCTGCTTTCCCTTATCTCTTTTTTCTTCAATTCACCCTATGAATATTAGATTTTCCAAGCTCTCCTTCCTCATTACTTGTCCCAGAAACCTCAGCTGTCCCTTCCTGATACTACGTGTAAATTTCCTTTTCATTTGCATCCTCTCCAAAACCTTGTTATTGCTCACATATTTGGTTAATGATATTCTCAGCATCCACTTCATAATTGGAATATTTATTTTTCTGTGATGTGGTTTTAAATTTTCTTTCTCCTTTTTTTCTTTTCGTTTATTAAGGAAAACAGTGAAGCGAACAGTCATTCTGAAGTTACCAAAGATGCTTCGGAAATTGTAATTGATTTGGACAACTATTACCAGTATTTCAGGTAACATATTTAGAAACTTTTTTCCTTTAGACACAAATGCAGTATTATTATTTCATGCTGTAACACCAAATAAACATTGGAAAGCGGCCATTGACAAATTAACTAATAACGAATTACCATTGTTAAAACAAAGGTAATTTGTTATTAGTTCGTTTGGCAATGGTCGCTCATCAGGACACCACACTGTATGTGTTGTTATCATTTTTCACCAATAGACAACAAAAGGAAGAATTTAAAAAAAAAAACAAATCTGAAAATTGATTTAAGACATTGGGACTTTTATTCTCTCAGTCAAGCCAAAGAGATGACATGGCATTCCGCAGTATAATTCTCCAACGCGACAACATGCATCGCCCTTGACAACCAGACAGGGTTCTCTCTCTGGTCTAGTCTTCTACGTCAAAGCTAATTTTCCGCACTCACTTAAAATGAATGGTATATTTATATTAAAGACACCCGTAAACTGATTTGTCTCAACCCCCATTCTAACAATAGTCATAAAACATGAATCTGATACATGTAATTTAAACTTGGTGAGCTTTGGTACTAGAAACATATGTTTTTGTTGTCTAAATAAAACTGTAGTCTTTCTCACCTTGCTGGCTTCTTATCACACATATGTATACATACCTGCATACGTACACACACCTATGTGCAGCCTGGGACACACACACACACACACACACTAGCTTAATGTAACTATCGATGTTTTAACAATTTAACAAATTATTAATTTTTTTTTTTAAACTTGCAACTGCACAGTGCCACAATGCTATAATAAGTAAGATTTTTTAAATATCTTAAAACTTTCATTGACTCTATAGACATTGCAAATTTTGGATTGGTGGGTATCAGTTTTGTATTTTAATGCCAATTAATCAAGATGATTTTTCTTTAGGCTGCTTAATTCTCTTTACTGCTACTCCATCATTAGTTATTTTCATTGGTTAATAAAATGATCTCATAAGCTTTTATTCTTACTATAACAACAAAATAAAATCTGGAATGAGCATTAGATTCTATTTAAAAACATTTAGAATTTGCAGCCTTCAGAATTTTTAAATACTATTGATTTGGAAGAACAATTTAGCAGCAATTCAAATTTGTCTTTTTTGCACACAACAACTGTCATGTCAGCTACAGTGCATCATTACGAATGAATTTGTGAAGAGTTTGACAAGATTGTGACTGAGTGTCATCTTTCGAAGTCAACTGCATTTGCCATTATTAAGAAGAGCTTAGAAACTAATACTGAAATGAAAAAGTGTGAAAGTGTTGTGGAGTAGTTTTTGCACTGAAGGTTATAATTGTGCTATGTCGGTTGCTAATCGACCTAACATACTCAAAATGTTAGGAACTTGGTAATCTTCCACTGAAAGCTGACTCCTTAGTATTCAGCTAACTGCCGACTAATATCAACTGCTTAGTAGTTCTACTGAACTCCAATAGAAGTCTACAGAACTCTTATGAACTTCCCAAGTACTTCATATTAACTCTTATTAATATAGGAGGGAGAGTTCATTATCTGAGGAATAGGTGTGTATCCCCATAGCAGAATTTGGCTGCAGAAGAATATTTTTCAGAGAGAATTAGACGAAAAATTTTGTAGAATAACCCAACATTCACTAGCCAAAAAAAAAAACAAACAATAAATTAGGAGCTGAATGTCAAAAGACTTCTTAGCTACCCCAGCCAATTTTCATGTAAAATAAATGAAATCACTTAGATTATATAACCAAAATATATATGTAAAATGTAGGATTTAGTTGGACTAACATACCAATACTCTATTTCAAGTTGAGTTTGCTATGACTACCTGTTTAAACCAGTTGGTGAGTGATTTATATAACAGTCTGGCATGTTCCATTCTGCTACTTGGGCAAGCTTATTCTCTAGGCTCTAATTGTGGTTACTGTGATCAATTCAGCCATGAATACTCTGGTATGAGATCTGTATTCAGTTATGGCTCAATCTCCCATCTGCTAAATGGATGCTAGTTGGGGACTTTCTTGCAAGGGTGAATATTATATTTTTGATTCTACATAAAAAACAAAATTAGATTTAAAATTCTCTGTGTTCCCTCTCCTTCGTATGAATGTATAGTTTCATCAACATAAACATCACTTAAGTCTGATGAAGTGAAACGCACAACAAAAATACTACTTGTTCCAATTTGTCATAGATTTCCCTTATATATATATATATATATATATATATATATATATATATAGTTAGTTTTTTGGTAATAATTAAACTAGACCAGTACACATTTGTATTAAAATGTTCAATATATTGTAGAACTTTTTAATATTTTTCATTTGGAAATTAGTTATTTCTGCAGCCTAGGTTTCAACCTTTTGGTATCTTCAGGCAATTTACAATAACTAATTTTACCATTTTTCAAATGCTTGAACAGTGATTCTTTTACAAACGTACAACTGGAATTTTCAAGCAACTGGAAAATTTTCCAAATTATGAAAGAATTACTTAAGGATCTTCCAACACATTCATTCATGTTTGTATGATCCTAGTATGCATTTATGGGTATGATTACATCTGGACATTATTTCTGATGTTCCTGTTAGTAATTTTTTTCATTATGGGAGCAACATAATAGCTAATTTTTCCTCTTGACACAATCTGCATACTTTGCCATTGTTGTATTGTTTGGCTATTTTAACTATACTTCAAATTATCTCAGGTTTTTTTTCCATTTTTCAGTTTTAATTTTCACACATGGCTTGCCAGTTTGGTACAATGTTTGAGGTTTTGCAGTTTAAACATAGATTTATGTTTATTCCATCTGACTTTAAAACTGTCTTTGGTAGATCCTAATTATGTTTTTCTTTGTCCATCTATGTTATGTACCACTGCTTCTCTTCTCTTCTGTGTGACAAACTTCGTTAAGTGGGCATTAGTTTTTCTTTCTACAGTTACATTCCTTGTTAATGATGTTATTTTGTACGTTGTTATTTAGGTTTCTGGCATTTTGTTTTGTTATGTAACTTTCTAAATTACTAGTACAGCTATAACTTAATTTGATTGAATTCTTATTAAAAATTTTGTTTAATTCTGAGTTTTTTGGGAAGTGTTTATTGATTAATTTAAAAAAAATATTTGTCCTATTTTGGATTTTACTTCTAAGTTAAATGGTGGCTTGAACCAAATAATGTTTTGATTTCTATTATTTTTTGTTTATTTGCTTGGCTGAGGTTTGTATTCTTATGGCAATAATGAAGTATAAATATTTTTAAAAATTGTCTTCAGACAAAATGTTTCTACTTGTGTAGAGAAGAAAAATCACTTTTTGCTTTAGTAGTAGTAGTAGGCTGAAGGTAATAAATAGAAATATTTCTTAAATCCTCTGAAAAGTATTACTTACTTATCATCTCCTTAACACCTTGTTAATGATAACACTAGCATTCTTAAGGACAGATTTATCAGCTAACAGGATTGCCAATTGAAAGTAAACGTAGGGATCTATATGTGACAGGGTGCTACAAATACCTTATATAAGTTGTTTAGAGATAAAAACTATGAAAAAAGATTTCAAAGACAGCAAATTCATTTAGATATCTCCATTAAATGCTAAAAAAAACAGCATAGTTCGAATAAAAAAAGACCCCAAACTTGATAAAAACGAACTTTTTCCATCAAAATGTTTGTTATTATTAAGAGGAAAAATCAAAGTATTATTTAAATTATTTTTTAAAAAATTTTAATCCTTTCTAACACGTTCGAAATTTTGGTAAAAAATCTTGTTTTGATTTTAGTTAGCAGGTAATTAAATTGTTATAAGAGTTTACAATGGAAAACGTAATATTACATAACTCAGTTTTTTTCTGGTGACAAACACATTATTTGGAAATTCTTGCAAAAAATCAAATAATTGTTGGATTTTAATGAAACTATCAGGATTTATTCACAAATGAATGAAATTATTTTTGAAAGTATTGTTTTTTAAAAATCTTTCTAAAAAATATTTTCTTTTTTACATGTTACCCCACCTCCACATAAATTCATGAAATTTTAAGAAATTAAATTTTGTTGTAAAAATTGGTTTTATTAAATGCAGGGCTCATTTGGGAATGTAAATCACCTATTATTTTTTGAAATATTTTGCCTTTTATTTCCGAAAATCTGCTCTGAATAGTAAAATAAAAAATGCAATATAGCTATGATGTTATTTAATTTGATAAGCTTTTAATAGATAATATAAATTAAGGACATTATAGTCCGAAGAAAAAAACTTTTATCAAATAATAATGAAATTTTAAAAGAAATATTTTCATTTTTTTTTTTTCTTTAAATTATAAAAATTTATAAAGTTTCAAAAATATTTTTAAAATACTTCAAAGATTTGTTGGGGTTAGTTTATAAACTTATTTAGAGAAGATTACATTTACTTATTGAAAATTGAAAAGTTTAATACAAATCGTCGTGCCTTCATATTTTTAAAATGATTTTTTTTTTTGTGTATTTGAAGTTTTTTTTCTTTTTTTTTTCTGTATTGTAATTTCTATGTGTACATGAAAAAAGGTCATGTGTTTTAGGGTTTCTTCCCCTTACAGGAAAAATATTTGTACAATTATGTCCCCTGTGATTGCCATACACTCATCTCATCTGTCACCACATTTCAATTCCGGTGGAAAGGTTAAAAAAAGTTGAACTCTGTGTTTAAGAAATAGTTTTATAAATTTCATGCCATAATAAGTAATACTTTTGTAAATCAGATTAATTTAACATTAAATTTACTAATTTTCCAAAAATAATGTGTCACAGACGTATATATTTTATTTTTGCAAGATTTTTAAAACTAAGAATTAACTTTTCTTTACAAATGTGTCAGTCACTCAAAAATGGCCAAAAAATTGAAAGAAACAAAATTGAAAAATTTTAGATTCCAATCAATATAATTTCTGTTTGAAATACACCAGAGTATTTTGCTTACTGGAAATAGTACATTTAATCATTTAACTTTCAATTAAAACTAAAATAAAAGTTTCAAGAAAACTTTTTTATTTTTAAAAATTCAATACAAGTTAGGTATTGAAAATGAGTGGAGGTACGTAAATTAATTGCATGGTTCCTAAAACTCTACAGATATTAATCCAACAGAAAATTTGTTTTCCATCATTAAGAGATTTATTGTAAATTGTGGCATACAAGTCAATCTCAAGATTTTTAGCTCAAAAATACTAAGCATATAGGTTGACTCCAAACATAGGGTAGGCTACCAATGACCTGATACTGTTACCCAAAAAGATTTTTTAGGCTTGAGAACTTAACCCAAAAAGATTTTTTAGGCTTGTAAACTTGACTTATATACTATAAATTGTGGAGTCTTCATGTACTGTGTCCTTTCAGGACGTAGATGATCATGGACTTGTCTCTGTCTCTTGTCGCTCTCAATATTTTTTTTATTGGCATCTCTTCCAAACCACGCTCCGCCATCCATTTGCTCAGACCTATCAAGTAGGTCTCGTGCTACTTTCTCCTGTCTCTCCTTCCCTATATCCTTCCTGTATTAAATCCTCCTTACTCATTACATGTCCCAGGAACCTCAGCTGTCTCTTTTTAATGTTAAGTATGAGTTTTCTTCTCGTTTGCATCCTCTCCAACACCTCATCATTGCTCACATGCTCAGTCCATGGTATTCTCAGCATCCTTCTCTAAAACCACATTTCTGCTGCCTCAAACCTCTCCTTCATCCTTGATAAGATTGCCCAACATTTACTTCCATATTACATAGCAATCCAGCATTCTTTTCTTGAAAAAAAAAAAAAAACGATATTCAAGCTAGAATCTATATAAATTTATGATACATTTTGGTTGTTTGATAATAACTGACAAAAGTTATTATCAATATCCTCATTAAGTTAAGCTATTTTAAACGGAATTTCATGTGGTGTTTTTCTCATATAGATATAAGCATATTCTGCAAGTTTTACAAACTTTTGTTAGTTATTACCAATTTTGCATTGACTTGTATATGGTATAGTCATTCTAATAGGGATCAATTTATTACTTAATAATAATAATAGAAAACAGACACACCCACCAGAAAATTAGGTTCATATTAAACAAATAGATTTTGCAACTTTTCCTAACATTGGTTTGTTGATTTCACTTTTATTGGGAAAACATTGGCTTGCATGAATAAAATCTAATATAGCATATTAATTTTAGGTGGGTTCAGTTTATTCCATAATAATAAAAGAAAACCGATCCCCCACTTTTTGTCCAATAGAATTATATATTAGTACTAATTTACTAATGACATTAGTTATTATATTGCAATTCATTGGGGGATCACTTTATTACTTGGTAATAATAAAAACCAATACCCCACTTTATGTCCACTAAAATATTAATATTTAACATTTTGCAACTTTTCCTTTATTTAATATTTAACGTCTTGCAACTTTTTTCAGTTTTATTGTGAAAACATGGCTTGCAAAAATAAAATCTAGCATGATGTATTTGTTCACTTTTAGTCTTTACTATCTTAATATCTCAAACGCCTACTGATGATTCCTCAGTGTTTTACTCTGGTTAGTTAATTTTCAGCTGACTCATCACCTGGATACTCGCTTAGATGGCACCCCATAATTCTAGTTTTTTTCTTTGTCTTTGAAACGTTTTGTGCATTATTATTTTTTTTTTTTTTTTGTGTGTGTGTGTGTGCTTTTTCCCTGTTGATATTATCCATTGTGACACTGATATTCTATGATCTTTGTTATAAATTAAGACTCTTATTGTTAATTTTCAGAGAGCTCCACCTTAATGTAATGGATATCCTGTTGGTTGGGCCAATCACAAGCAAGTCTCTTGACACACAAATGAATACAGAGGTCAGTCTTTGTTAAAAAAACAAAATACTTTTTACATTGTTACAACAACATATGTGGCTTGAAGTTGTGTTTTGCAACTGAAGTCATTGTCCCATAGTGGGCCATCTCGATTGTCTCACTGTATTATTCTTCATGGTTGTCTTTTTGGCAAATACACAAAAATTGCACTTTCTGTGTTCCTTACCAAAAATCAAATCAACCATCTTTTCACCAGGAGAAAAAGTTTTCTTTTCATAAATAGCACAGTGCTTATGATCTGTATTGGATACTTTTGTTGTCTCCAGTAAGGAAATTTTGCTGACTGCTTATCAGTGTTGGGGAGGGTTAAATGAGTGAAAGAGCTTCCCAGTTCTAATCTTTTGCAGAACATCTATTCACTACCAAGTGAAGAGTCCTCACTGAAGAATTTTGCTGAAGACTTTTTTACAAGGTTGGCACAGCATTATGTTTTTTGGGTTTTCCTGATCTGTTTCTCTCAGAAGTCATTAGGATTAAAATTGTGTGTGAATTTTTTTTTTTTTTTTTTTTTTTTTTTTTTTGTATTTTTAATGTATCTTTTCTTCTATTCATCAGTGTCTTCAAGATGTGAAAGTACAACCGCCTCAAGTAGAATTCTTACTGAAAGATTTGAACAGAAAACTCAAGCATTCATTGTCAGCTTCTGTTATGAAAAGGACTTGCTTTGGCAGGGTAAAGTTGCATTATTTATTTAGGCCTCTTCCCTTCCTTAAGGATGCAAAAGGCAATTACCTCCCTTTGGTTGAGATGAAGTCACAAGGTTTTCAAAGCCAGTTGTTTGTTAGCTATCTACACTCAAGACAAGCATTTGCTTTCTTAAATCTCTCAGACAAGCCTGTAGCACTGTTTTCCCTTTGGGAATCTATCTCTGGCTTGCAGTCTTCATGTTGGGAAATACACGTGTCTCACCATTTTTGCATTGGGAAATATGTTCTCACCTGAGACATAGAAGATAAATCCATTCTGCTTGAATTCCCGTTGGGAAATATAAATAAGGCCTTATCACATAACTTTGCTGATTTCCCATTGTAAATAAGATATGGTTTCTCCTAAATCATATTAGAATCCTTTAACAGAATGAATTCTCATATTAAATTGTTCCATGTAAGATCCTATGTATTTTTGCTATTTTCACACGACTTGTTGTATACATGTTATAATTTCTCTGTGTGGGGCAAGTGTAAATATTTGTATACAATTTTGTGTACGATGTGGTAGTATGAAAATCTCTTAAAGAATAAGGCATGTTTGTCATTCCTCTCCTTTCATCTGTTCTGTCTGTGTATTAAGATATTACTATATATTTATAAAATTTTACATAATCCATTAAATACGACATATTTTTAATTTATTTGTTTTAAACATTATTTTTTTAATCGATACTCATTTGAGTAGATGCTCTGTTTTTTTTTTATTATTAAACACTATATTTATTTACATTTACAGGCCTAAATAATTGATAAATCTTGTTAGGAAAATATATGTCCTCCAGCAGAATTCGAATCATAAGGGGAAGTTGTCATTAGATCTGACATGTCTTAGACCACTCATCCATTTAAGACCTTCCAATCAGACAAAGCCTAAATAGTGCTTTTGGACACACGTTTCCAGATTCTTGAAATATACATATCTACTCTGTTTCATATCCTAATGGAAGCAGAGACAATTTATTTATGAAATTGCTTTTTTCTTCTTTTTTTCTTATCAAGCTGAGTTTGAAATCTGGTGGAACTTGTTGCATTCACTTATGTGCAAATACCCTTGGGTAAGGTATTAATCCATCTCTTCTTCCTTCAACTATGGGTCAAATAACAGGACAGATTGGGTTCAACAGTCTTGGTTGGCAACCAGTCTACCAGAGAAAGAAAATCTTTTGCTTGGTCAGTCAGGTCTCTTCCAAGACATGATTGCCCAAGCGTGTATCACGTATGGCACTTAACTGACTGACCATTTCTGGCAGTGCCTCTCAGTAGTAGGATTTTCCTTTGAAAATATTTTGTATTTCACAGTTGAACTGAATTCCATTGTGGGACCATGGTAACATTTCCCTCCAGGATCCAAGACATAGATGGAAGTTACAGATGTGAGTGAAAATTCACTAACACTGATTTCAAACTCAACCCTATGTTTATTATGACGGTATTTGAATATAGATGACTACGTAACATTATTTAGCTTGTGGGTATTACCTTCTCCTTGACTGAAGCAGTTGTATTACTTTGATACTGTATTTGCATTATTTAAGCTATTGTCCTCATCTTTGTTGCCATTTATACAAAGTTTCGGCTGTTGTACGCTCTTCAGGTGCTAGTAATTTTGAACCCAACCCTTTATTACAATCACGGAGGTATATGAACTCCATTCCTTGCATAGTAGTGCCTCTAATTCTGTAAGTTACCTGTTCACCACTGCTGTAGCCTCACAACTTTGTGTCAAGTCACAGGAACAGGAACTAACCAATGTCTATATCCACTGGGCCATGTGTCCTTAAGGATAAGAACTGAACTTTTGGGACTTATAAACCTGATGTTCAGTTACCCTTTTTTACTAGAGCTCATATTGCAATTTTTGACAAGGATGATTTTTTTCTTGCACTCTGTATTACTGGTTCCCATATTGTGATCATCTCTATGTTTGTTTGGCTTAGGAGATTTTTGAAGCTTAGCATGTGTGCTGATTTTTAAATTTTTACGTAGTTTTCAGTGACATTCTCTATCTATTATTTCAACTTCATCCCATAGAGGGTCATGATCCCCTTTCTCCCCTATATGTGGTCAGCTATGCCTGATTTTTCTATCTTTCCTCATGTTACGGCTTTGGGATGTTCTTGTAGCCATGACAACCAAAAGAGGCACTACTATGCAAGGAATGGAGTTCATATATACCAATAATTGTAATAAAGGGTTCAGTTCAAAATTCCTAGCACCTGAAGAAGGCTGGAGTGTACAACGGCTGAAACACCATACAGATGGCAACAAAGATGAGGACAGTAGTCCGAATAATGTAAATACTGTAAATACTACCTCATCTCAGAAATATAAACAAATACTTTGATACTATACTACAAATAGCAATTATAGGTATGAACATGTAGAAAGAAGTTCTCTTTTTTTCTATAGGTTTTGTTGCTAAAATCTCTTTGTGTGTCTGTTGGAAACTTAGCAGCAGTTGCCTGGAATTGACTGCATTCAACTAGATGCTAGAATGAAACTCTTCCAAAGCATTTTGGCTGTTTTTTATTGTTGATTGATTCATTTTCTCTGGCTTATCAACCTTTTACAGGTTATTTAAAGCTAGAAGATATTTTCAGTTTGTAAGAATTTTTCTTTTATTTTAAGACAAAAAAAGTTTAGTGATACAAGTTTTACTAATTAACCCATAGCTAGTGGGAGAAAACGTGGACTCATGCATTTCCCCAAAATTATTTTTTGCATAAGTGAATATGATGAACCCAATGGGAATCAGAACTCTTCCCTCTGTTTAAACCCTTTCCTGGCATAGACATATATATATTTTTACTGAAAGTGTCTTTTTCAAACACGGACAAATAAACATGTTCAAAACATAATTTTCAAAAACCATTTACAGATGTGTTTATATGTCAATATTGATTCTTTTTATGACCCTTCTGAGTTTGAAATGAGAAGAGAATTTCAGTCTGGAAATATTTTAATAAATTCTTTCTATTATCATAATGGTTTAATTGTTTTTTCCTAAAGTGATTTGTTTTCATTCCCAGATTGAAAATAAAATAAACAAAATAGATTCCTAAAGATTAGCTTTATAAAACCAGTTCCAGGAAATTTAGGATGCCATTATTGTATATAGTATTATATGTAGGCGCTCCATTTATTTTAAACAGTAAACCAGTGTCTGTAATATAACAGATATTAAAAATATAATATAAAGAAGTGAAAGAACAGTTAGATTAAAAATCCTATTGTTTGCTGCATTTACTTTTATAAAAAGTGCTCAATACAGAGTAGAGCTTAATATTGTAATTTTGTTATTACAATGGTTTATAAAAGCATCATCACTACTCAAAATATTTAATGTCTCAGAACATTATTGTTCTTCAGGTGATATTTTAAAAACAAATGGTGAAAATTATTTATTTTAGAAAATAATTGAAATCATGGTTATTCAGAAATTTAAGGAGGGGTGGTTGAAGGAAGTTAAACTATGATTATGGATACGTCTTTATTACTCAATCAAAAGTGAGGATTAGATTGAACTATGGAGTTAAGCATTTAGGTCGCATGAAGGTATTTGTTACATTACATCATGATAAAATGACACTTCATTTGTCTGGGGAAGATAAATACTAGGAACATACATTCTAATGTGTTGATATTTTTGACAACAGGTCAGATTTTAAGTTTTTTTAAAATTTAATTTTTATACTACTGTATTTGTTAAAACGGCTAAATTGTTTAGGTTAAAATTTTAATTAAGTACTTATATCAAATATATTAGAGTTATGAAAACCAAATAAGTATTGTGTAGGTCATGTCTATCTTAATAAAATAATTTTTATGTAATATTAGAGCATAAATTCTAAATGAACATTATAATTAAATTTTAAAGTGAAATATTTATGATGTTTTCATAATGCTGTCAATTCATTTCTATGGTTTAGTAGTACTTTATTTTTAGGAAACTTTATAATATACAGCTTTTCATTCAGGCACAGAAGATGTCATAGAATGATGATGTACATTTTTTTTTTACTTTGGGGATTTTATTTGTTTCTTTAAACTGCTAAAATATGCAGAAGGGGATGTTTTTGCACAAGTTATTTTTGAAGCATTAAAATGCAAATACCACCTTAGTTTAAAAGTGTTCTTAGTAGAGCCAGTGTAAACTCTTTTAGTAGTTGGATTTTCATTAGATGATATAGTACATTGGTAAACAATATAATTTGTTAGACACCTATTTTCCAGTGGGCAATTGTTAGGATTTTGACAATTACATAAGTTTGTCGAAATCTAAACAACTTTGTACTTCAAGGTATCTCAGTTTCATCTCCGGTACATCCAAGTTTACAGTACCTGGTATTCCCAAACTGTCACTCACTTAGCTATTGACCAGGCTTGATGTAGCTTCACTTTGGTGATCTTACATGAACTGGTGGTTAAATGTGATATGCACAAATACCCTAATAGGGTTGATGTTACAATAACAGGGAACTAATTAATCAGATGTTTTTTTGTTTTTCTCTTTCTAGGTCACAAGAAATAAAGATATTGGCTTCACGTTATTAAATCAAAAAAATCCCACTGAAATTGTTCAAAAGATAATTACCTTGTTACCTGCCTTGTGCCAGCAACTAGAAGGTTCCAGTGCTTTCTTTCAGGTAACTAACTCTTTTTTAGGATGTTGAAAATATCATTTGTAAAGAATTTTGTCATGATTTTTTTATTTATTTATTTTTTTAATTCCAGGCTTTGATAGCCAGTAATGATGGCATATTGGATGGGCCTGGACACACTTCACCTGAATTTCAAAGAGCAGCTTTATGCTTCCAATTGTTAATAGAAATTTTCCACTCTTTATTCTTATGGTAAGTTCATTTAATACAAGTGTGCATTTTTTGATGTTTCAGCCAAATTTTTAGGTTTTTTTTTTAATCATCTCACCCCAGGCAAGGTAGAAAGGCCACTGGTGTGCAGTGAGAGAATAAAAAAAAGGTACAGATAATGTTGAATTAAAGATAAGAGAAGGTCGAGATTTAAGTAGATAGAAGATTGCAATTGATGTCGCATTTAAACTTTTGGAGATAGTAGCTATCAGAGATGCAAGCAAATGGAAGGGAGTTCCACAAATGGGAAGTGCGAGAAAAGAAAAGATTTTTGTGTTTACCCGGTTTTTTAGCTGTAAATTTATAAAAGTATTTCTTGAAAAGTATTTAAACTATTTACATGTGAACTGTTGTCCTCATCTTTTATTGAAAATAGTTTGCATATAAATAGATTAAATAATAACTCATCATCCCAGAAATTCAGAGAGAAACTGGATGAAAGTGTCTCTCAATACACAAGGTAAGTGTGTATAATTAGACAGATTATATATATCGTACTGTGCAAAAGTATTAGGACAAGAACTATTTTATCTTTGATGAGGCATATTGACAGAAAATAAACAATTTAATTAAAGTAACTTTATTTGATTTACTCAACAAATGCTTTAACAAGAAAAAAATGCTTGTTAAAAAATAAATTTAATCTCAAGTATAATAGCCGTTTGCCTTAATCATAGCCTTCATTCTGTCAGACATTGACATCACAATCTTCTTCAATGTATCTAATGGTATCTCCAGCCAAGCAGCTTGTATTTGTTCCCATAGATGTTCAATAGAGTAGTTTCAAAATAACTTGTTTAATAGAAAATAGGAAAAATTAAGTATAACTTCTTTTTAATACATTTCTTTTACACCTAGTTTTAAATAATCAATATTAGCAATTTACTTGGCTTTTCACCCTGTATTTGAATTTCAGTGAGGTTTTTAGGAAATCACTCCTGTCCTAATATTTTTGCACATTACCGGTAGTGTGCAAATGTGTTAGGACAGGGGTGATTTTAAACTTTATTTTGATGCCTCATAAATGATAAAATAGTTCTTGTCCTAATACTTTTGCACAGTACTGTATATATATATATATATATATATATATATATATATATATTGTAATATTTTTATTATAAATACTTATGATAAAAACATTTTACATTGTGACACAAAAGCTTTCAACAAGGTGTACAGAAATAGAACATCTCTTTCTAAATACTTTTGGCACTTAAAGGCTGTCAACAAAACCCCCCACGGTAAAATGGTAAATATTAAAATAAAACTTGTAAATCTTTACATGAGCTGTGTTTCCTGTTTACAGGAAAAATTTCAAATCAAGTTTGCTAGCAAAAAAGTTCTGTTAAATCAACAAAGTGAACAAGCAGTAACTTTCTGACACTGTTTATTGTTTACCTTTAAGTATAGTTAAAAGAAAAATTATTACTATAAAAACAATAACATACAACAAATAGCCATTATTTCATTAATACATAAGGGGCCACCATCCACTGATAATCACTTTGTTTTACTTAACTTAAATAATGCTATACTTTACTGTCTGTTTAGTATTATAAGCATTCTCTATAGATATTCCACAGTTATAATTATATCAAACCCCTTTAAAACACATCTTGGGAAAAAAAAAAACACTTCTACAGAGAGTGCCACAGTCTGCAACATGCATAACACATTTATTGTAGCCATATCCCCATCATCAACTGTCCCTAATGTTAACAACACCATGATCCTGCTTTTTGTAACCTCTTAAAATAACTGGCCCACTTTCACCCTCCAATCTTATTCTTCTATCCAACGTAAACTGAACTTTCTATTGTTTAATCAAGACTTACCCACAAGAACATCTTTAAATCTGTCTTAATACCTCCCTTTAACTCACCGAAAAAGGGTAATAGTTTTGAAATTTCCATAAAGATCATTCCTAACACTAGTTACCAACCATCACCTGATGAAGTACGATTCATAGTACTGAAACATGAAAGCTTTTGTGTAGCAATGGAAAATGTTTTTTGTTATAACTACTTATAATAAAAATATTACAATTAGTTTCTAACATAGTTCTCATTGGATTAATATCCTCCATGGAATTATCCCTACCAATTGCCAAGGATATTACTTACAGTAATATATATATATATATATATATATATATACACACACACACACACATATATATATATATACATATATATACATATATATATATATATATATATATATATATATATATATATATAGCCTTTAAGATTTGAAAAAGAAATCACTCAACTGGCGGTCGAGAGTGAGAGAAAATTTACTCGCCCCAAAATCATTTTACTTGACCGACTCCATTTTTTCAATCGTCGCCTTACGTAAACATATCATGAATTGCTGACAGAAAACAAAAAAATGACATTTTAATTAAAATTTTTTTAAAATAGTAACAACAAAATTTTCATTGCGAGATTTTTAATCGACTGCGGATGAGTAAAGCAATAAACTTTAATCGCTCAATTAAGTTTTTAATCAACTGAGTCAATTGGGCTATTGAAATCTCAAAGGCTGTGTATATATATATATATATATATATATATATATAAATGAGGACTTAACACCATGGAATATGTATATACTTATAAATAGAGGAAACATGTTTTTTGAAAAGATCTCTGGAACCTTTCAGCCAAAACTTCATCAGAGAGTACCATTGGCAACACTAATTGAAAGAAGTATAATAAATCATTTTTTATTTATACTTGAAACTTATATACAAATTGTCTTCACAAATAAATTACTTTTTAGTCGTGTTTCAACTTTGTTCTTTCTCTTTTCAGCTCCTCCTGAAATCATCTCTCGTTTTTTTGAATAGGAGTAGAAATTTTATCCTTTGATTCCTGTTAAGACAATTCAATCTTTTTTGCTTCTAGTAACCACTTGCATCTTAGTGGCATTATTGCCTTGCTTCGAGTTAATTGATTAAAAATATCTTTTAAGGTGTTAAAATAAATAAATTGTAACTTGTGTTACTATGATGTGAATATATCAGTGTTGTTATCCCAAATCTCCAAACTTTGTAACGGATAAAACAAGTATCTCTTTTTATTAACTAAAGGTTTGGATGTTGTGGTATTTTTGCATTTAACCAAGTATTAAAGAATTTAATAGAGTCTGCAAATTGGATGAGAGAGTTATCAATGATAATATTCTAACTTCAAATCCGTAGTTATCTCCCTTTCACACTCCTTCTGCTTTTTTTTTGTATTTTTTTAAAAATTTTTAGATGTACTTTTTATTGTGTTTGGGAGCTACTGATATTGAAGGAACGACATCATGTTCCAGTTCAATACTTTTTTCTTTGTTTTAAACAAAGATTTTTTTATCTCTTAATATTGTAATATATTTCTGTGACCTGATCAAAATATGAATGACATCAGAAGCAGGACAGACAAAAGTCTGATTAACATCAAAGGCAGAAAACAAACAGGACAAGCGAAAGTATGGTCAACGTCAGAGATAAAAAATATAAACAGTGATTGACAAAAGTCTGATTACATCAAACACAGCTGGCTTCAAATGCAACAGATTTACAGTTGTACTTGGCCATAGATGACACAATTTAGCAAAAAACTTGAGAAGATTGCAATTGCCGTCGCATTTAAACTTTTGGAGATTGTAGCCATCAGGGATGCAAGCAGATGGAAGGGAGTTCCACAATTTCACCTTACATAAGTTCAGGATTTTCAAACCAAAAGGAGAAAATTGAGAGAATGCAGAAAAGAGAGAAGAAGATGACGACTCCTGCAAGTCAACGACTCTTGGCAATCCCCTTGCATGAGCACAATATTTTTCTGGCTGCCCATTACTCTACTCGTTGATGACAAGACGATTGTTGGTTTCCTGGTTATACAACAATACTTTGCTTATCTTTTAGTCAAATCAAAACACAGCACACATGGCCTGAACATTAATTAAGTGTGAATCGCCTGGTTCACACTCCACCCACATCTATTGGACAGGTTAAAAGGCTCATCCCTTGTTCCCTGTTTAGGATGTGGTTTCTGGCTTTCTCTTTTCCAATCTTTCCACTATTACGTAGCCCCCTGCACATCAGTGGTGTTACCGCCTTGCTCGGGGTGATACGATTAAAAAAAAAAAAAAAAAATTAATGGATTAAATTGAGATACGTCTGTATATGTGACGACCTTGGGAGATATTTTTGCTTCTGTTGTGCATTAACGCATGATACACCCCATTTTTTAGAGCTTCACTTCTGATTCCAGATTCCCTTTATGAAATTTAGAAAGTTGATTTTAAAATTCAGGGTTGAGGGGTGGGGGGGGGGTGTTGTTATTTTCAAAAGTTCAGCTTTGATGAGGCTTTATTATTATTTTGCCTTTTTCATCGCTTACTTTCTGCTCAATTAGATTTCTTATGGAAAATAAATGTCTTGCTGAAAATATTTATACAGAAATTTCTTGAATAATTATATTTTTCCCCCTTGTATAAAAGCTATCTTTTTTGCTTTGTCAGTGAATGCATTTCATCCATTGCTGTCAGAACTTCTCTCGCTGTTCTAATGATTGATTTTAATTTAATTTTAGGAAAGATTTAACACTTCCCGCTAACAGTGCTTTGCTGACGTCTGTTTTATCTGTGATTGCTGGCCGTATAAAAGCCAACACAAACACTAATTTATCTTTGCAGGAAAGCTTCAAGTAAGTCTAAAGTAATTTTGCTTATTATTTGTTATGCATTTTTCTCTATTGTAATGACACTTCTTCTATTGGCTGGAGGGGATATTAATGCTATAAAAATGGACATATTAAATTTACATGTAAAAATAAAACGCAACACGATTGGTGGAGGGAGAAAGAAGAGAAAGGATAATAAGTCACTGTAGAGAAAAGAATCACAACAAATAAAAAAACAAAATAACAGAAAAAAAGAAGCTACCTGGTTTTTGATCCCCATATTTCGAGGCCAGTCGAGGACAAACATGCAAATTATGAGTGCTATATTTAAAAAAGTAATAAGTTAAGAATGGAAAGAAAATCTGCAAAAGAAAAAACATATGAATACATTCTGATTATTGTAAGCAGAAGGAATGGCTGCTGGGGCTTAATATAACTGGAGTGTGATTATTTATTTTTTTTCTTTAATGAGTTAAGTTTTGGCTTTTTTAAACATTGTGCTTAGAATTTTGTTGTCAAGTTTCAATGGTTAAGTTTTTATCTATCTCTTCACAATTAGATCACAAACCCAACTTTGATAACAAACTACAAATTAAATTAATTAACCCCTCTAAAACTGAGCTAGGACTTATTTCTAACAATATAATTTAAAAAAGTAATTATTTCTGACAGTATTAAATTGTTCAATAACGTTAACAAACAAAGATAAGACAATCTTTATTCAATTCAAATCTCTAGGTATTCATCAATAGATCTTTTGCTATATTGTTGGATAGTTTGAATTTCGCCAAGAACTATGTAGAAATGACTAATGATAAATCCAAGGTAATATTAACATCTAGAATGTCATTATTAACTAAAAATAATTCTACTTGGATAAATAGCAACTGTGATAACATCAATGTTCTTATAGGTACATTTGACTCTGCTCAAATTACAGATTTACTAGATATTTATATTTAAACATCCTTGTTAGGATAGTCAACTCCAATCAGATCAGTCTATATATGATGGACTTACTGTTATTCCTAATATTAATGGTCCACTATCCTCTCAGATACAAAAGAAAATCGCTTTCAAATTACTTAAGTTTAAAATAGAAATTTTATCTAATCTTAAATTAGTTAACTTTTTAGATATTACTGTAAATCTTTCAAATTAAGTATTTAAATCCTATCACAAAAACAATAAAACCCTAATCTATATTAATGTTAGCTCCAGCCATCCCCACCAAATAATCAAATTCCTGCCATTGTAAATACTAGGATCAAAACTTCGCATTTTATAAAATTGATAGAAAATATAATTTAATAACCAAAAAAATTCTTTTGTCTTTCCTTTTAATAAATATTTTGATGATAAAGCTTGTGCAACATTAGAATATACATGTGTAATAATTACTTTTATATAAAATATAGAGAAGAAAACTCAATACATAAGTAAATGATTATAAATCCAGAATTTATTTCGGCAGTAGTAAAAATTATAAACTGCTTCTTCAAACCTCAAAAATCAGATAGTTTAAATAACTGAAAATATTAAAAAAATATGTTGGCACAGAGAGAAAATAATGTTATGTGACGGGTAGAGATATATACAGTTAAATATTAAGGCAATGATGATACCAGAAATGTCACAAAAATAAAGAACACATACACCAAATCACATATATACAAAAAATCTTAAAGGAAAAGCAATATGCAAGAAAAAACAAAAGAATAGATATAACCACACACAAAATAAATGCAGACAAACAAACAACTAGAAGAGGCCATATATGCACACAATAGCATACACACAATCTAAACTAAAAATAACCAAAATGAGGAAGAAATACAAATAAAACTTTAAAAAAGGAAAAGGGCCTATATTTTTAAAATTTTGGCCATTTTTCTCATCAAGGTCTGCTCATTTCTTTTTAGCAAATCAGTGGAGTTACTGAAGTTAATATAAATGAAAATATTTTGAGTTTTTTTTTTCCTTATTGCAAATGCTTTGACATCTACTAAACTTGTAACCTGAGAAAAGGAAACATTTAAATTTTTAAAAATCTTTTTTCATTCAGTCTGACAATGAATTACATGTACAATTTTGGAAATACCATCCCAAATATCCAGGCAGCTGTCAAACTGACAGAATTGCTTGTCACATTGACAGAGAAAAGAACGAATGAAGAAAACCACAAACCAGGTGAGTAGACATTTGAGACACATTTAGTTTGCCTTCAAGCTTTTATTATTTTACTCATAGTTTTCTCAGTGCAAAGCCCGCTCAAGTAGAGGTACACTGAGTGTGATTCTAAGGTTGAGGAAGGAGTACGAAAGAAGATTAGGTGGGTGAGTAGGATAGATATCAGCTGACCCTGGAATTAAAGAGACCAAATTTCTAGTTGTCAGGGAAGCATGTAGTTATCTCCCTTTAACTTAACTTTCTAAGTTATTTCTTCACTTCTGTAGCCTGGTATTGAACTAAGAACTCTTTGGGTCAAGTCATTGGAACCAGCCAATGTCTATATTCACTGAGCCATGTGTCTTTGAGGGTTCAATACCAGGCTACAGCAGTGGTGAACAAATAACTTAGAAGAGTTAAGTTAAAGGAAGATAACTACATGGCTACCAGAAGTGGCATCGCACATGGAATGTGTATTATATACCCCAGTGATTCTAATAAAGGGTTTGGTTCAAACTTCCTAGCACCTGAAGAAGGCCGGAGTGTACAACGGCTGAAATGTTGTAAACCTGGCAATAAAGATGAGGACAATAGTTCGAACAATGTAAATAGTGTAAATACTACTTCATCTCAGAGGTATAGATAAATATTAAAAAATCTTGATATTTTTTTTATTTTTTATAATCATCTCTCCCCAAGCTAGGCAGAACTACCACTGGTGCATAGGGGGTTACATTTTTTTTTTTTTTTTTTTCAATCATATCACCCCAAGCAAGGCGATAATGCCACTGATGCGCAGGGGGCTACGTAAGAGTAAAAAGATTGGAAAAGAGAAAGCCAAAAACCGCATCTTAGACAGGGAAACAAGTGATGAGCCTCTTCACCTGTTCAATAGATGTGAGTGGAGTGTGAACCGGGCGATAGTTTAGTCTATCTACTCCAAAAGCACCATCATAGGAGAATTAAGAGAGAGGAGAATAGATCATAGTAGGTGTCTGAGAATGGGTAAGAGAAGGATGGGTACATTGGTTTAAAAAGAGTTATGTGAGAGCAAAGTGTAAAGTGAGAAGGAGGGTGGGAATTAAGGGTATGTAGAAAAAATAAAAATTCACAAGGAAAAATTTCACAAAATAAAGAAAAAAATGATTCACAATAATTATTCACAAAGACAAAAAAAAAATTAAACAGGACAAAAAGGAAAAATATTAAAAATTAATAAAAAAATAGAAACAAAAAAAAAAGAGCCTATATAGTAAAATATAAAATAGTCACAAGTAATTAGTAATAAAAAAACAAAAAATTTTAATTATAAATAAAAGAAATGAATAAAAATAAGAGAGCAGATTCACAATAAAAAAGGCAGCTGAATTTGCTAGCAAATTATTGATAAGGAAAACGTCTAATCCAACTAAACAGGTAATTTAAATTTATTCCTGTAACAGTATTTAAAAATAATTTAATTCCTTTAGTATTTGTCTATATTTCTCTGATGAGGTAGTGTTTACAGTATTTACATTATTTGGACTATTGTCATCATCTTTGTTGCCATTTGTACGCCGTTTCAGCCATTGTGCGCACCAGCAATCTTCAGGTTTTAGGGAGTTCAAACAGAATCTTTTATTATGAGACAATCACTGGGGTATATAATTCTCATTCCATGTGCTATGCCACTTCTGGTAGCCATGTAGTTATCTTCCTTTAACTTAACTCTTCTAAGTTATTTGTTTACCACTGCTGTAGCCTGGTATTGAACCTTCAAAGACACATGGCTCAGTGGATATATTACAATTGTAATAAAGGGTTCTGTTTGAAATTCCTAGCACCTGAAGAAGGCCGGAGAACACAATGGCTGAAACATCGTACAAATGGCAACAAAGATGAGGACAATAGTTCAAATAATGTAAATACTGTAATTTCATTCCATTTGTTCAAAAGCTGGTTAAATTCAATTATTTTATTTTTTTCATCTAAGTATAGGTTATATCTATTTTTAAGGCTAATGGGAGATTGTAATTTTCCTATAATCTTCTATTTAATCTGTGGAGTGAGTTCTCTGCCTTTTTTTGTCTTCCAATTTGAAGAAAATTTTTACATTCTAAAAATAAAAAATACCTGCTTTAAATAACCTGTAAAGGGGTGATAAGCCATAAAAATGAGTCAATTTAACCAGTTAATTGAATTAATAACTTTATTGATTTCATTGTTAGTGCTATTGTTTAAGTTCTTATTTTTAAAAAATTTTTATCAGTTCACCCCAAGAAAGGCGATAATACAACCAAAAGCAAGTGGATTCTGTAAGTAAAAGAGAAGGAAAACGTTTTGGAAGGAACCGGAAACCAAATCCTAACCAGAAAATAAGGGATAAACTTCTGCTTCTGTTCAAAAGAGTGGGTAGAAGTATGAACTGGACTATACGCAAATCTATTCACTCCTATTGAGTGGGTAAGGAATAGTAAATAAAATGTCAGGGTGTAGGTGAAGATGTTAGGAATATAGAATAGGAATATAGAATAGGAATATAGAATTGATCTAGAATTTAATAGGAGCCAGAAACCTAATCTTAAATAGGAAACAAAGGATAAAAATCTCCTCCTGTTCACAGAAGGAGTGTAAACCAGATAATAGGCAATCTGTTCTATTCTAATTCAAACGAGAAAAATTGGTTGATAAAAATTTCAGTGTTTGGATGAAGCCCTTAGAAGTGTAGAGTTGAAGTAGACTTTAAAAGGAACCAGAAACCAATCCTAAAGAGGAAACTTGGGATTGATTTGTATCGTATTTTTTTTTTAAAGAAACAAAACATTTCTGATCAAAGCGCAATGCATAATAATGATTGGTTTTGGTTGAAACATTTTAAGAAATTTACTTTTCCTGAGATTTCCTAACCTCTCATATGGGGGAGATGTTAAACAGATTAGTCATTAAGAGGGTAGTGGCTGTATTGATAATATAGGGGAGTTGTATATAATAATATAGGAGAGTCATGTAATATACAGAGGAATCATACTGATTTACTAAGCATAGCTTTGTAAATCTCAAGGCTGGGGCTAGAAAGCACCCAGTGAGGACTGAACTCACTACTCACTCAGAATTGATCTACCGAGACAAGCTCGTTAATCTTTGCACCATGTTGAAGTGCACCTAAGGATTTAGTAAGTGTAGCTTAGTTGTGGCACAAGGACAAATGTCTGGAAGATCTATAGAAGAAAAGATAATGTCAGAGTAGCTTTGGAGTGGCATAAGGCCGACATTATGGGAAGGTGTGTGAACGGGGCGATAGGTGACCTGTTCTAATCCAATGCAAAAGAGGGAGAAGAAATTGGTAAATAAAATTTCAGAGTTCAGACAGGGACTTTGGAAGTATAGAGCTGTAGTAGGCTTTAAAATCACTTATTTTCTGAAAAAACAAAAAAGAAACATTTAAAATCAATCTGAAACCCAATCCTAAACAGGAAACGAGGGATAAATCTCTACTCCTGTCCAAAAGACTGGGAAAGAGTGTGAATTGGATGATGGAAGCTGCAGTTTTCAGAGTAAATTCAAGCAATGAATATCTTAGGGTCAAAGATATTTAAATAAAATATCACCTCTCTTCCACCCAAAAGTAGTATATGTTTTATCATGTATAATGAGTTTTAAAAGATTGTGAGCTCCATTTTATACTGTGCAGCTCCATTAAACTTTTGAGCAAAATATTTAATGCTTCCTTGTACAAATTAACAACTTTTGACTTAGCTTTTCATTGTTTGGATTCTATTTACAGCGGAATTGGCTGAAATGTTTCTACAAAGAACTTGGCTGAATAGTGTTGGACAGCCAGAGAAAGGCGCTAAATTCAACAAACAGGTTCAAATCATCTTGAAGTAGGTCATTTTCACTACGTTTGTCTACTAATTGTATAAACTACTGAAAACTTTCTGAAATTCCACAGTAGTTTTTCTCTTGCCATTGAAATTTGATGCGACATTAACCTTGAATCGTATATTGAAATTGATTTTTTTTTTAATGCTAATGCAACTTTTAAACACTTTAGCAAGTAATTTGCATCAGGTCATTTCTATAAAGTAGGCAACGAAATTGCAAAAAGAGTGTTTTAAATGTCTCAGTATTTTTCAAACAGGTTTTTAACCTTTAGCACTTTGCATTATTAATATTATTTCTCTTTCCTCCGTATACTTTTTCAATGCTTCTCAATTGATGTAACCTTATAGTTAATTTCACTCAAAGTTGTTTTCTGTTACCATAGCTGGACTTGACAAAACAACTGTGTATAATGTGTGTGTGTGTGTGTTTGTATATATATATATATATATATATATACACACACACACACACACACAAGAGCTGTTGTGTTTTTATCTCCAGATGAGGTACTATAAATAGTACCAAAAAACAATTTGTGTGTAGCAATGAAAAAATGTTTTCATTATAAATTCCACTAAAAAAACTATTACTATAAATACTGGTCTACTAAGTATTGAGTACTGTTAAAAAATAATGCTATAAACAGTGAATTGTTATTCCATTAGTTCTTACTACTACTAATTTATATATATATATATATATATATATATATATATATATATATATATTTTCTAAACATATGCTATTAAATATAAGAGACAATGAATGTCTATTATGTTTAATCATGAGCCGTTCTAAACGTCGTATTTTTGCTTTAATTTCAGTTGAAAATAAAGACAAAAATTCTCCAACATTTGGATAATTATTTATTGGTTTTCTTCTAAGCTTTCGGCTCACATGAGCCATCTTCAGAGAGATAGTTTAAACTGAAATATTATAAAATCCACCATCACCGATGATTTTATTTTGTGTTGACATAAAACTCCGCTTGGCTACGGCAATAGTTACCAAAAATAATAAACGCAGTTCTTAAGTTTACGATACGGTTTTATGACGTCACACCGCAGGATAGCGGTGTGACGTCATAAAAATATATATATATATATATATATATATATATTTTTGTCTTTATTTTCAACTGAAATTAAAGCAAAAATACGACGTTTAGAACGGCTCATGATTAAACATAATAGACATTCATTGTCTCTTATATTTAATAGCATATGTTTAGAAAATTACTTGCTGCCACGATATACTAAATATATATATATATATATATATATATATATATATATATATATAGGTTTCATTGAATAATATAGACAAGTTCTGTCTATTTTGTGTAAGATTCTTTTGTATGATCTGATTAGCTTGATAGTGTTGTCATGAAAAGACGACAAGAAATCACAATAATTGTTGATTTTTTTATCAGGTCTGAGCTTTTGGCTCACATAAGCCATTATCAAAGGATGAACATTTAATAAACAGTGAACATGGAATATTTAAATTATTAACAGAGTGGAGTTATACAGAGAAAATTAAACAGGTCCATTTTTTTTTATATATAAAACAGAACTTTTTTAAAAATTAATATATATATAGTTAATTTTTTATTTACCCTGGATAGCAAGACACATCCATGTGTTTGCATTAATAAATGTCATCATTGATATTCTTTGGCTCATTAGCGCTTTTAGGTTTATCAGTATCAGATCCTTTGCTCAGTTTATGCAGCCAGACATAATCCAGTCTCTGTTTTCATGCCTTTTTCTTCAAATTATAGTCAAGCCTCCTTTGGGGAAAGTTAAATGTTATTTTTCTGCAAACTTGTATCTTTTAAGGACTTCAGTTCAGGCCAAAGATGCCAAAATATCAGTTAACGTTTATCAAAATTATATTTGTCAAGATAAATATTAGATGTTATCAAATTTAACAAAGTTAAATTTGTTAATAAATTGAAACAAAGTTAACATTTTCCATTTTCTTACAGATATTTTATATCCTTATCCAAGAATCCTTTGGATGCAATTGGAAAACTGACAAATGAGGCCGTTCCCGAGCTGTTGGATTCAAGTAAAAAAGCATCAGACATGTACCCAACGTTAACAGTGTCAGTGACATTTTTCTCTGTCTCCCTCACTTATTTTCTGAAAAAACAAAAAAGAAACTTTATTTTTGAAGATGGGCTGGAAAGGTCATAGGCTGACTATGAAGGAATTATGCTAGAGCTATGAAATTTTGCATGCAATCACTTCAACTGTTCTCATTAATAACAGCATTGTTTCTTTCCAGGTAAACTGTTATCTGACTGATCACAAAAGACTCCATTCTGTTGATCAAAAAGTCAACAACAGTAGATATTTATACTATTTACATTGTTTGGACTGTTGTCCTCATCTTTATTGCCATATTCACCTTCCACATCTGTCTGTATTTCTGAGATAGGTATTGGAATTATTTACACTATTTACATCTCTTCAGACTATTGTCCTCATCTTTATTCCCATATTCACTTTCAATATCTGTCTCTATTTTTGAGATGAGGTACTGTAACCATTTACACTATTTACATTGTTGTCCTCATCTTTATTGCCATATTCACCTTCAGCATCTGTCGTTATTTCTGAGATGAGGTATTGTAACTATTTGCACTATTTACATTGTTTGGACTGTTGTCCTCATCTTTATTGCCATATTCACCTTCCACATCTGTCTGTATTTCTGAGATAGGTATTGGAATTATTTACACTATTTACATCTCTTCAGACTATTGTCCTCATCTTTATTCCCATATTCACTTTCAATATCTGTCTCTATTTTTGAGATGAGGTACTGTAACCATTTACACTATTTACATTGTTGTCCTCATCTTTATTGCCATATTCACCTTCAGCATCTGTCGTTATTTCTGAGATGAGGTATTGTAACTATTTGCACTATTTACATTGTTTGGACTGTTGTCCTCATCTTTATTGCCATATTCACCTTCAAGTTTAGTCCACTGGGGTAGGTTGTTCTACTTCCATGTGTCATGCTTTTTCTGGATATCTCTGTATCACTTAATTGCTTTTCGTAACTCTCCAAGATTTTGTTCACCTTTGATGTGGCCAGGTATTGAACTCATAACCCTGAATCCAGTCGCCCATTCCCCCTCCTAAATTCTGCTGCCCACTTTTTGCAGCGTTCATAAAGCTAAAGCATCAGCCCCTAATGTAGCAATCATGTCAGCATGAATGTCTTTGTGGGCTAAACCCTTTCTCTGCAGGTAACACAACAGTACCAAATTTTGTCTTTTTTCAAGAGAAGTCGCTACTAATTACTTTTGAAGTCTTCTTTGAATTGTCAAATGTCAGTTTACCTGCAAATAATGCTTTGTACAGAGTGAACCTTACTGTAAAAGAAAAAAAATTATTTGCCTCTCTAAAAAAAATAAATAACAAATTCTTAATAAATCCTTTTAAATGAAAACTGTACTCTTAATCTTTTTGGGGGATGCCAAAGCAAAAATTCCTGTTTTCAAGCATTCTTGGCATAACAGTAAAACTACACTCAGCATCAAGGTCTCTGATCTGGAGGTTTTGACGAACATGGAATAACCTCTTAATTATTGTTGCTTGGGTCCCAGCTATGGACAAATAGTTAACCCCAAACTGTGGTCAAAATACAAAGTATAAAAATAGATTTTTATAGTAAAAATACTAGCAATGCATTTTTAGAAGAAAAAGAAAAATTATTACCAGCATTACTCATGAAAAAAACCCTCTTTGCAAAAATGTTAATGGAACCTGATTTCTTACAAAGAATACATATTCATATTAACCTATCCTAAAATCTTGTTGCCATTAAATAACCTACTGAGGTTGATATGCTGTGAAATAAAATAAACCAAATCCCTCACCTGGAGTTTTACTTATTCTACAACAGGGCTCTGAAGTGAAAAAGTTTGAGAAGCACTGGTCTAAATGGTGAGAGATGTGTGAATGATTACATATTATGCTTATAAAATCAGAATGGACCATATCATTTTCTTCTTACAGATCATCATTTCCCACTTTCTACCGAGTGGTGTTTGCTGAGCTGGTGGCTGTTGTTAAAACAATTACTGCTGGCAAAAAGGATGAATCGTATGAAGTGAGTTTGTTTTGTTTTTCTTTTTTTCTGATTAAAATTAGATTAACTGCAACTGTTTTTATTGTCTAGAAATTGTTAAACACAGTATACATTTTGTGTCTATTATATTTAATAATCATTTTGTTCTAATGAACAAATATCCTTTAGCAAATGTGGTTGCTGTATGCAGATAAATTGGTGAAGATTCATTTTAGTCATGGATAGTGGCCTCTGATCAGGAGTATGGAACCACTTTTGAATTGCTGCTGTTCCCAGGACCACCCTAACCCAGGATGGTAGCACCTGTTAAGATCCACACTATGAGCAAATAGTGAATTCCCAAACAAAAAGCTATGAAAGTATAAAAAATATTAAAAATACCAGCAATACATTTTTATATATATATAAAAAAAAAAACCTGCCAACAATACATCACTCGACATGAAAGAACTTGTATTTGTCTATATTTCTGAGACAAGGTAATATTTACATTATTTGGACTATTGTCCTCATCTTTGTATGACATTTTGGTCATTGTATGCTCTGGCCTTTTTCAGGTGCTAGGAATTTTGAACCAAAGCATTTATTACAATCACTAGGGTATATGAACTCCATTCCTTGCGTAGTAGTGCCTCTTTTGGTAGTCATGTTCTTGCCCTTAAAGACACATGGCCCAGTGGATATAGACGTTGGTTAGTTCCTGTGACTTGATCCAAAGTGTTATGAGTTCAATACCAGGCTACAGCAGTGTTGAATAAGTAACTTACAGGGTTAGAGGGAGATAACTCATGACTACCAGAAGAGGCACTACTATGCAAGGAGTGGAGTTCCTATACCCCAGTGATTGTAATAAAAGTTTCAGTTTGAAATTCCTAGCACCTGAAGAAGGCTGAATCGTACAATGGCCAAAATGTCGTATAAATGGCAACAAAGATGAGGGCAATAGTCTGAAAAATGTAAATACTGTCTGAAAGAACTCTTTCATGACATTAATCTACATAATATCCTACAATTTCTTAAAGAAATCAAATTGTATTCCAAAATATAACTTCAACAAAACTACAACTGAAAACCTTTATGTCACTGCCTCGAGTAATTATGTCCCCTACAAACATGTATATGCATAAAAGCTGAGTATCATCTACCATGTTGTGAAATTGTGAAAGCAGAATAATGTATATCTTATTTTTATTACTTCAAAATGTCCAAGAAAAATTAAATTTTGGCATTAAATGACCCATGAAAAGTTGATATGCAATTAAACAAACAAAATTCATGTTGAATAGCCTGAAACTTTTGACTCTCATGAATCATGGCTTGCAGCCATATCATGTTAAAACACTGGATCCTGTACAATCACTGAAGTCAAGCATGGTCAGTATCGAGGTGGGAATACCAGGTGCTGTAAGCATGTATGTGTGGGTGGTGTAATAGATAATGGCTTGGAATTGTTAATTGGAGAGTAGAGTTCTAATTTCCATTGGATTCATTATATTCATTTACAATTGGGAATGGTATGAATTCATCTTTTCTTCCCCCAGCTATGGGTTAACTAGTAAGACTTGTATCACTAAATCATTATTATTTCCAAAAATAATTAAATCAAATAAAAATTCTGTATAAAATATTTAGATTTCGGTATTAAATAACCCATAAAGGTGTTGATATGCCATTAAACAAAACCAATTAGCCCTTGAGTCATGGTCAGAACAGTGGGTTGAGAAAAGAAAATTGTGTTTTTTTAAGAAGTAGGTTGTGTCATAAATTTTGGAAAGCTGTTATTTTTTGAAAACTAAATCAAACGCAGCTGTGTAAAGCAAACCCTGCGACACCAATGTATAATAACATATTTGGAATGATTTAATTTACTTTTCTTTCATATGCATTCAAGAATATCTATTGTCAATGAAACTTGTTTAAAAAAAAAAGAATGATTGTTACCCAAGTATATAAATAATAATACCTCTGTACTGTCTTCGGATACATGTCTATTTAGGAAATGCACACGTCTCTAACAGTCAGCTAAACGTCTTTCAGCAATTAAAACTTTGAAACAACATTAGGGTTCATCTACAGATTTATTGACCACTGTTACAAGGATGCATTTATATATAAAATAATATTATTAATGTATAAAAAGTTATAGTAATGGATTCTATTGAGTCCTAAGTGTTATTCCAAGAAAGTTTTAATTCATGAAGTAGTCGTAAAAATAAGGAAATTAGAAATAGAAATATTTGGAAGATGCCCCCCATTTATGTTACGATATCAGAATCAGACGAGAGAAATAATAAAAAATGATTGAGCAAAACTCAGAGTTAAAATACAGATGAATATTTAATTCACAAAACATTAGATAAAAATATTTACAAATATACAGTTTTTGTCACATCCAAAACAAGAAACATAGAGTTTATTACTGGCAAGTGTTACGGAGAAGAGAAGGGGAAGGAAAGTGTCAGATATCTTTACCCAGTTAAGTTGGTGAAGAAGTTAAATATTATACTTTTTGGAAATCCTTAAATGTGTATATAAAGACTAATTATTTGCTTAGTCAATGAAAGGGGCAAAAATATGTATTTACACAGTTCCATGAGGTTCTCTTTCAGGTTTTAGCTGTTCAGACTTTTCTGTGAGATTCTTTCGGCTGGATATAAATCCTTGAAACTTAACCGGAGTTGATATGACAGCAAATCCTTTTAACAACACTTTCAAGTTTTAGTTTGTCGTCAACTTAGAGAGATTCTTTCGGCTGGATATAAATCCTTGACTCGAAATCGGTGCTGATGAGGTCAGCACCTCCTTTTATCAACTGTTTCAAGTTTTAGTTTTTGTCATCGACTTAGAGAGATTCTTTCAGCTTGATATACATCCCTGAATCAAAACCGGAGCTGATGAGGTCAACCCATTTTGCTATCAACTAACTACTCCATGCCCAAAACCTATTTTGCATATTTCTAGAACCTTTCAATTTCTCTCGACTCTACTGGAACATTCTGGCATCTTCCAAATGTTCTATTTCTAATTTCCTTATTTTTACGACCACTTCATGAATTAAAACTTTCTTGGAATAACACTTAGGACTCAATAGGATCCATTAGTATAACTTTTTATACATTATTAATATTATTTTTATATATAAATGCATCCTTGTAACACCACCAAGAAAGGATAATACTGAAAAAAGAATAAAATAAACAAAATTTAAATAAAACAAAAACACAAAATAAAAATTAAGGAAGTGCTAGCAGGAGCTGCGTTCTAATATAACGTATAGAGCCGATGGATTATTGTCCTGGGTATGACATTAAACTACATCTGGCAGCAAGGCCTCTTATCAGAGTGGTTTTGAGGAGTGTGGAACCACCTTTTAATTGGTGTTGTTCCTAGCTTCACCTTGACCTGTGGTTGTAGCACCTGTTAGTGTCTCAGCTATGGGCAAATAGTTAACTCCTAAAGTGGTGTCAAAATGAAAGTATAAAAATAGATTATAAAAAAATAAATTACAAGCAATACAATAGATTGTGTCATAAATTTTGGAAAGTCTCATTATTCTTTGAAAACTAAGTCAAATGCAGCTGTATACAGCAAACCATACAACACCAATGTATAATAACATGTTTGGGGGGGGGAAAAAAATTACAAGTAATATATTTTTGAAATAAAAAACAAGCATTACCAGAGATACATTTGACTATTGACATGTTGGATAGGATAAAGTATGTCACTTCAGAATGGGCACTACTTTAAGGAGATTAAATGTCAAGTTGATGTGTGTTGTAGTTTTCTGTATCATCATATCAATCCTGAAATTTTTGATCTTGTACCTCTTTCTTTTTTTTTTTTTTTCAGAAAAATGCACAAAGCCATTAGTTGATACTTAAATTTGTCCCATTTTTGTTTTTCAGATTAGAAAAGAGAAAATTCTTCAGTGGAATTGGGCTGTTCGCATCTTCCATGTTTTGGTAACTTTCATTAAAGTATGTAGTTTTCTCTCTCTCTCTCTCTCTCTCTCTCTATATATATATATATATATATATATATATAGATGTCAAATCTGTAAACAGCAAGGATAATCCAACAAGATCAACTTAATATAAAAAATTAAGTGTTATAGTTTTATAGAGAGCTCAATGGATGCTATCCAGAGCAATATAAAAAAACAAAAAAAAACCAGAAAGAACAGAAATAAAAAGTTAATAAATATATTAAAAAGGTTGTTTATACATACATACATACACACATATATATGTACATGGATCCATTCTTCATAGATGTATGAGTGTGTGAACACAATAATTATATGTGGATATAAATAGATGAATGCATGTATGAATAATACATTTGTATGCACACACATATATAAATACGTACATGTCGGTAGGGAGATATACGTGTGGATGTGTGTAAGTATGCAAATATATGCATATTTTGTGAGTATATGTGAGAATTGTTAGTATACTTGAATATATGTTCCTAATATTTATAGGCTTACAGCCATATCACGTTGAATACACCGGTTCTCGCTCGATCACTGAAGTTAAGCAACATTGAGCCTGGTCAGTACTTAGATGGGAATACCAGGTGCTGTAAGCATTTAGTGACAGATGTGCATTGTGGTGCAGTGGATATCTGCTCGGAAAGAGAAATTGGTGAGCCGAGTTCGAATTCCAGTTGAATACCCTGCATTCACTTAAGCACTGGTACCCTTGGGAAAGGTATTAATCCATCCCTTCCCTCCAGTTATGGGTTAAATAATAGGGTAGGACTTGGGGACCCTGCCCTTAAAAACAAATCCCAATGAATCTTGATACTCTTAAAGAAAAAAGTATTACTAGACACAAAAACTTATATAAAAAAAGACAACAATAAATTGTCGAAAGAAAAAGGTATTACCAGCAATAAATAAATAAAATGCAAGATTTATATGTGAGCATGGATGGATGTGTGTCTGTGGGTATATGTAAATATAAACACAGGCACATTTATATGTACATATGTAGATATATGGACATGTGAGAATGTGGATATAAATAAGTATACGTGAATTTGTTAACCCTCTAGGGCCATTCGTATCATATTTGATACAGTATGAAAACAAGCCTTGAAAGAAATATTTTCCTGAAAAATTTTTTAAGAGAAATATTTTATAAATTTCAAATGAAAGCGGTACTGACTGCTCAGTCAATGAATACCAAATGTTTCCTTATAGGGAAATACCAAATGTTTCCTTATAGGGAAATACTGTATCAAATATGATACGAATGGCCCTAGAGGGTTAATATATAGGGTTACACATATATACCTATCCATGAGTTTGTAAGTGGGTGTGTAATGACTTGATGGTCATTATCCAGGAAGGATGACCTCTTCGCGACTGGTCTAGATCTCCAACTGAGATAACGCCAATGTCTGTTTTTAAATTCTTTTACTTGTTTTTCTTTTAATTTTAAATAAATGCTTATTCCAGGAAAATATTTGTACTGAATGGAATGAATATAGTGTGGTCTAATGAAATGAGCTAATTTAGCTTATAAAAATGAATTATATTTTATAACCAATCTAAATGACGTGTTGAGTTTTCCTTTATATTATAAATAATACTTTAGAACATGTACAAACTACAAGTTACTTGTAGTTTGTACATGTTCTAAAGTATTATTTATAATAAATATTCATTGCTTTATTTTTATATTGAGCACTGTTTTCAATTTTTTGAACAATGTAATTATTTTTTTTGTTCTTTATTCATTTGGATAGTCTGATCCTATATAAAGTTGAACACTTGCTATTAATATAAATTTGGACATGGATAAAGTTAACTTTGACATTTCACTGAAAAATATTCCTATTCCAAACAAGCAGGAGTACTTTTAAAAGTTAGCCCTAAAGACTGAAGATCTTATATGAGTAGCGTGTAGTTTGTACATGTTTTAAAGTATTATTTATAATAAATTTTCATTGCTCTATTTTTATATTGAGCACTGTTTTAAATTAATGTTTTGAACATTGCAATTATTTTCTTTGCTCCTTATTCATTTGTGTTGTGTGTATGTATGCATATATATATGAAATTATTTGTTTGAACATTATTTTTAGTTGATACTTGTATTTGAGTAGATATTCTGTTTTTAATCAAACAGTATATTTATATATTTATTTCTACCGGCCTGATTATTTACGATAAATTTTGTACAAAAATGTGTGTAATTCAGCAGAATACGAACCTGTGACCCCCTATCAACATAAGGGGAAGCCGCTAATTGATCTGACAGGTCTTAGTCCACTCAACCACAATGTTACCACAGACTAAACGAAGTCAAATCAAGCCTATATAACACTATTTTTGATTCTATGCAAATAACCATCTCTGCTCTGAAATGTATCGTATTCCTGCTGAATGATACACGTTTTCATACAAAATTTATCACAAATAATCAGGCCACTAGAAATAAATATATAAATATATTGTTTGATGAAAAACAAAATACCTACTCAAATACGAGTGTCGACTAAAAATAATGTTTAAACAAATAATTTCAAAATGATGGTTGTTAAAACCATTTCATTAATCTTTGGGATTGATATATATATATATATATATATATATATCCACATACAAGCCTGTTTTGTTGTGTCACAGCTCATCATCCACTTGTTTCTAGCCGGAATCGAAACTCAACTGATTTGGTGTCAGTCAGAGCCCCTACTCCCTAAGCCATGGGTGCATGGAATGAGAGAAGGAAAATTTTAGCGTGTTATATATATGCAGTGTATACACACGCCGGTCATCGGGAGAACTTAATTCATTACTGAAGAGTATATATATATATATATATATATAGCAATCTTAGCAATAGCGAGAACAAATGGAGTAAAAATCCACAGTTCGTAGCATTTACTTTTTAAAAGTGCTCAATACAAAGTAGAGCAATATATTATTATTGTAATATTTTTTTTTATAGGTAGTTATAATGAAAACATTTTACATCAAACTATATAGTCGATAGTTATTCTTAACCTCCGTTTTGGTAATTACTTATGCAGTAACCTTTTAGGGTTACAACATATATATATATATATATATATATATATATATATGTTTTCAGTATATCTGGTTGTTTAATTATGAATTCACTTGCATGATTTGGAGGGATGGTAGTTAGGTTACCCTTTAGACTAATTCTATTCTGCCATGTTAGGCTAGCAGCCCTGCTCTTCCCTTCAACCAGAAAGAATTCTCTCTCTCACCACCACTTTGATCATCTCTACATTAAAATATGTAGCTGGCTACTTTTGATTGGCAGAGGGCTCCAAATAATGGGTAGCCTGGATTTCTAGCTTGTAACTTCCCACCAAGTACCACTTTATCCCAAACATTTTCATATATTTATTTGTCTGTCTTATTTTGGTTAAGTGGGTGGCTGCTTTTAAGGATGCAGTTTCACAGGCTTTACTATTGATCATAAAAACACAAGACATTTAAGACTATTATTTCTTCCATGAGGATATTCTTATCACAGTCGGGTTGCATCAGGTCACTCTTTTAACAATATCAAAGATACAAAGAAGTGGTTCAATTGTCTGAAAAAAAAAAATGTGGGTGTGGAGCAGTGTTTGGCAAGATTAGTCTGGTTAACCATTACAACCAAGTAGTGACTTCGACCTTCGCTGGGTGCCTCATACAAAATTTAACATGTCATAAAATCAACCTAACCTAATCAATAATTTCTCTCCACAGAAATTTGATGCACTTCTGAACATAGGAACGGTTTTGAAGGTGAGTGATATTTTTTTTTTGTTGCATTTTCATTGTACTGTTTTATGTCGGCTCATTCTACAAGTTCTAATGGTAGCCTGTAACCCATTATTACCTGGTGGATGGTTGGGTCATCAGCAACTAATCTGGTTCCCCCACCATGCTTTTCTGCTGAGGAGGGTGGCTAGACACTCAGCAGGATTAAAAACAACCAAAAAAGTAAGAAACCAGCAAAAACAAGACCTGTCAAAAGGTCGATGAACCTCCTTTTAGGATTAGCAGCCATTGAGGACAATCTAGCATACATTTCAGTGTTTACTGTTTTATTTAATTAATAAACAAAATTATTTTGACTCTACATACTTCCTTCTCTTCCCTATAACTGTGAGAATGGACTACTACTACTTTAAATATGGTAAGTCGCCACCTTGAGGACTTGAGTAGTTGATTTACTCAAATCTTCCCATTCTTTGTACAAATATTTAATAAACCTCGTCTTTGTTTCTTCCACCTCGTCTTCCATTCTTTCAATACTCTAACTATTGCCTTCCTAATTCTCAGCTTTATAGAGGTAACCATAAGTTCTTTGCTAATAACTAATCTTTTCACACTTCCCAGGCCCTGGGCATGATAGCAAACTGCATCTGGCAGCAAGGCCTCTAATTGGGAGGTTCTGAAGTGCATGGAACCCCATCTTAATTGCTGTTGTTCTCAGGTCCACCCTGACCTGGAGTGGTAGCATCTGTTAAGGTCCCAGCTATGGGCAAATAGTTTATTCCCAAACTAGAGTCAAAACACTATGAAAGTATAAAAATACAATTTTATACAAATATATACATAAAAATAGACTTTTATAGAAAAATATTACCAACAATACATTTTTGAAGAAAAAATTATTACCATAACATTTTTGAAGGAAAAAAAATTATCCTCAACAAAACATTTTTTAATACAAAACTAGAAGACATTTCCAGTTTTCTAAAATAGAAAGAATAAAAACAAAAGATTTTCATTAAAATCTGACTAAATCAACTTTCTCACTATAACCAAAGATTTTTAAAAAAACTCCACCTTTTTGGCATTAAATAACCCACAGAGGTGTTGATATACTGTTAAACAAAACTCAAACTCAAACAATCTTCAGTTTCTTGCTTTCCAGCCAACTTTGATTTTTATTTTTACTTTTTTTATCAATTCACCCCAAGCAATGCAATAATACCACTAAGGCTCAAGGGAAGTGAAAAAAAAAGAAAATATTTTAGAAGGAACCAGAAAACCAATAATAGTATAAATCTCAGTTTAGGCAGACATGTTAGGAGTATAGAGTTAAAGTAGGATTTAGAAGGAACGAAAACCCAATCCTGAATAGGAAACAACCTCTACTTCTGTCCAGTGTTAGTGGAGAAAAATGATGTCAAAGTAAAATAATAATTACAGATTTAACTTCTCCATGTCTCTTATGTCTGAATTTCTGGGGCCATTTTTTTTCTTTTTTTTCTTTTTTTTTTTACAGAAGTAATAAAAATATTTAAAAAAAACAATAAATTGTTTTTCTTAATAAACCTTTTTTCCTAAGCACTCGTCAGTTTACAAATGAATCAGTACCAAAAATCTTTCATCAAATTAGACAATTATAATTTTATTTTATTTTTTTAATATTAGAATTCATCTAATACCAGGTTCAAGAGCCATTCAAGGTAAAGGGTTATTGTTAAGATGATGAATGAGGTTTGTGATATGAATGAAAGAGGAGGTAGGAAGTGAATGTTGTGGGGATAAGGAGGATAGATAATGATTAACCATTGCTTTAAAGAGGCTAAGATTGTTGCTTTCAAAGAAGCACCCGTGCAGGAGTCTATGCCTTAAAGTAGCTGTTTTTTTTTGGAGCCGAGGAGAGATAAAAGCTACTCAAATGGAACTTGCTCCTTACATTTGGAACATAGAAAATAAAGATGATTTGGTCTTGAAAGTTTTCTCATGTAAATTATTATATTTTTCCAAACAAGTTTGAGGTTCTATTCGTTGGAATCAAAATTTTTCTTCAATCTTATGAATGGTACATAGATTATGATGATAACATTAAATTTTATACAATTTGGGGACTCAGAATCATATGTACCGAAGTCAGTATGAGAATATTCGAGCATTTTTAAGTAAGCATGCAGTTGAACACAAGATCTCGTCACCATATCTGTGGACATTGGGAAGGGAGTTACGTCCCTTTTTTATATTCTAGAGTGAGTTAGCTCCCTTTTGTTATATTCTACGGTGGGTAAAAAAAAAATATATATATCACCTTTTATTCCTAACCTGTCATCTTGACTTCAGTCATTTTCCCATCAATGTGACAAGACTTCCCTCTGTCTCGGATATTGTTCTTTTATTGTCCTTTCTTTTCATAAAAGTCTTTTAATTTTCTTTCACTCCTACAGTCACTTTGCTTGGGGTGAAATGGCTTAAAGAAAAAAGATGTGCATTGTGATACTTCTGTATTGTATATCTATATTTATTCCTGGTTGATTAGTGCAAAGAATACTTTTTTGGTAATTCTCTTCATTCTGATTTTTAAAAAAAAGTTCTTGTAAGTCTATGCAAATTATGTTCACTCCAAAAATGATGCCTTGCACGTTTTTAAATCTATTATCCGTACATGCATTAAATATTGTTGCCATGTCTTGGTCTGGTGCCTCTATGAAATTTGAGATTCTGGACAAAATCCAAAGGAGAATTTGCAATATTATCGGTTCTGACCTGGTATCTCGTATTTAGTCACTTTTCCACTGCTTTAATATAGCTTCTCTTTACCTTTTCTATATTTTCATGTTGTTTGTTATGCCGAACTTTCCTCTCTGATACTTTGACTTTATGAATTTAAGAACAGTACTAGATTGGTAATTAGATCTCAGCGTTGAAACTGCTAGTTGTAACCATAAATATTATGTTAATAGTTTCTTCTTTTGCAAATCTCACTTATGGAACTCTTTCATATTGCTTTCTTGTCAAAATAACGTTTAAATACAAAAATCACTTGTCGTCTTCTGTCTGCTTGAGCCCTGTTCTTTTCATTGTCTTTTCTTCTCAGTAACGTTTTCTCAGTTTCCTTACTCTTGTCATTCATCTTCTGTAGTCCCTCTTGTGTTTTAGTGGCTTTATCACCTTACTTAAGATAAAATGGTTTAAAAAATATACAAATTTCACCGTCACTGAAAAGCAACAGCATTTAAATGACCCATAACGTATTCATTTTTTTTTTTTTACTACCAACAGACTGGCCGCGTCTTTGTGGATGCTTTTACGCTTCAAGCAATGCCGTTGTTGGATCAGATGTACCGAAGTCAGCATGAGAATATTCAGGCATTGTTAAAAAGTATGCAGTTGAGCACAAGATCGCTCCACCATATCTGTGGACATTCCAAAGTGAGTTATCTCCCTTTTATAATATTCTAGAGTTGCTCCCCGCTATCATTCGGATTTCGGATATTTTTCTACTTGTAAAGAAATCCGTCAATTAAGGCGGTAACATTTTTTTTTCAAAAATTTGATTCTCGTAGTCATTAAACTCTAACTCAAAATAATTTCGTTTGTGATGAAATAATTTTTATCTCTATAACTAGTCTTTGGCTAGGATTTAAGCCTTGAGCTTTGGAAAAGCATTCTCCCTGTCCCCATATCCTGTGACTTGTAAATCTACTGGTTTAACCACCAGCATAGTTAAAGATCGTTTGGCGAAGAAGGGTTCATTAACCTGGTAAAGCAACCTTCTTAGAAAGGGACAATTTGCATAACTTTCTAAAAGACTATGATGGGCAACCTTTATGGTGCATCAATAAAAACACTCAGACTATCATGAGTGTCTGATTCGGTGATCTGGAAAAACGCCCAGCTTTTTAAAACCTTACCTAAAATCATTCTAACAGGTCCCAGTATGTTTTCAGGTCTGTGAAATTACAGTTGAGAGCAGCAGAAAAAGAGGACGGCTAGAACTAGCTGATGCTGTTGACAGGCATACATAAAGAGGTAAACTGAGATTCTCCATCAGGCAGCACTCATCTTGCTTTGTGTGAGATTAATCATGGTCCTGCCTGAACAAAAATAAAATAAAACATGGTTATGATGATTGTTTCCTCTCAAAATGGTTTTTAACTTCTGGGAAAGAAATCACTCAAAAGTGATTCTGTAAGATTTTTTTTATCAGTTGAAGCTTTAAAGCTACAATGTGATCAAGTCAACCCAGACACGGAACCCTAGGCTAATGAAATTATAGGTCCTCCCTCAGATGGAGCCACCTTCTATCTTACCCACATTTGTCTTGAATATTTTTTACTTGTGATATATTTTAGCAACATTTACATAGCTTGAAGAAACTTGTTGCAAATGTTTTTAAGTAAACTAGAATAGCCATCTTTTGTTTGTCAATAAAAAAATATTTAAAAAATACCATTATTTTACTATTTATTGCAAACCAAATTAGCATATATTACAATACAACCGTATTAAAAAAAACAAATAAAAAATAGTTTTTTTTATACCCAGCAATAAAACAATCAAAATAAATATGAGTTTGTCATATAGATATCATTTCAATTTCTGAAACTATTTTGAAATTATAATGTGTAGAAAATTAAAATTGCTTTACAAAAGCTTGGGGGGCTCTAGGCTTCAAGCCTAGGCAATCCCTGGACCCTTGTCTGCAGCATAGCCTATCCTAGGCTTCTGACCCTGGGCTCTATGCTGCAGCCTAGGCTTCTGACCCTGGGCTCTATGCTGCAGCCTAGCCTTCTGACCCTGGGCTCTATGCTGCAGCCTAGCCTTCTGACCCTGGGCTCTATGCTGCAGCCTAGCCTTCTGACCCTGGGCTCTATGCTGCAGCCTAGCCTTCTGGCCCTGGACCATAGGCTGCAGTCTAGCTTATATTAGCCTAAAGATTCAAAGCAACCAAACTATAGCAATTTTTTTATAGTATTTTGTTTAATTAAAAAAAGGCTCTTTTCTTTTCAATAAACTAATAATTATGAAGCATTATTTTTTGCTATTATGGGTTTAAAAATTGTTTTTAAATTATTTAAATTTTTGTTTTTAAATTGAAGTTCAGAATTACATTATTTCTTTTAGGGTTTTGAATTTAATTCACTTTCATATAGCATGCTATATTTAGAAGATAAAATTTAATTGTTGTGCATTCTCATAAAAAAATATGCTAATTAAAAGCTATTCTTTTATATTCTTTTACAAAGAAAAGCTTACTGATCCACCCAACCCCTTAGAAAAATAAAATGAGAGGTAATCTGAGATATAATCTGAGAAGAAATATATATAAGATTCTGTGACTTCTGTTCTTCCATATTGACTGATTGAAACCAAATTTTAGGAAGAAGTGCAAAGAAGTGAGGAGGTACAAAGTACAGCTGGTTTTACTTAAGTGCATAAAAACTGAAGTAAAGTTTTTGTCAATCTGTGAAATTGGATAAAACTTAGTTTGTAAATCTCAACAAAAACGTTAGCAATAACTTCAATAATACTAAATACTGTGAGGATTTCAATATATATAAGTGTGTTGCAAAACAAATTCTAGTGCATTGAAAAGTCTTAAAATTTATAATTACAGTTACTCATGATTGTATTTTTATAAACTTGTAAATATTAAATTATTCTTGTAAATAAACAATCAAATAAAATGAATGGTATTTTTTTCTTTTATTGTTCATTCTTGTGAAAAGGAGAGGGCATGCATCCAATTTCATTTTGGGGTTTTATTTAAATTCTAAAAATAAGCATTTTAAAACAACAAAAATCACAACGGAAGTATACAGTAATAGCATTTTCAAGAAAAAAACAACCTTTTAACACACCATTTTTTTGTGGGTATATATATTAAACTTTGCCATTATTTTTTTTTTTTTTTTTTTTTAAGTGTGCTAGGACAGTAGATCATTAACGAAGTGAGTTAACTTGGTTTCCATAAGTGAGTTATGGCCCCTTGGTATGAGCTCTCTAAAAAGTAGAGGTAAAGAAAGGAGGAAATTCATTGTGGCTGTCAAGCATTTTCTTGTTTTCTCAGGGACTCTTATTCCTCTACTAATTGACTGACCATATTTTCATCAATTTGTTTCTCAACAGTTCATCTATAAAAGTTTGAGTTTTGTATTTGTTCTTATTTAGCACAAATAATTACAGACATGGATGTGCATTGTGGTGCTGTGGATATCAACTAGCAATGAGAAATTGGAGAACTGAGTTCACATTCCAGTTGAATTTGTTGCAATCACTTATGCACAAATACCCTTGGGAAAAGTATTAAACTGCTGCTTCTTCCTCCAGTCATAGGTTAAATAAGCAGGACAGATTAGGTTCTATAGTCTTGGTTGGCAACCAGTCTACTGCAGAAAATAATGCCCAGTCAGACATGTCTCTTTTGAGACATGATTGGCTAAGCATGTATCATGTATAGCACTTAACTGACTGACTGAATTACAGACACAACACTGACGATGAGATTTTCACAAAAGCTCGACCACATGTTGTAATATTCCATTATGGAGATCAGGGAATAAAGTGAATGACGTCACTAGCACAGTTATGTTATTGGCCAAATCTATGATGTTGTGCAGTCATCTATCTGGATTCAACATGCAAATCAATTATGCTCTTCTTGCATAATGAAATGAAATGGTTTTATCATTTCACTCAAAATTTTATTGGACATGTTTGAACTTTTTCAAAATTTTCAAGTGAAACCCAATAAACAACCAAAGACTCAAGAAAAGGCACAAGAAGGAGAAATTCTAAGCACAAGCTATCCACATTGTAGTATAAAAAAAATAAAAGATGGATGATTGCGGTGGGGGGGGGTTGTCAAAAAGTGCAGTGCAATGCTTGCTCACTCAACGGCAGGCCAGCTGTTTTTCTTTCTTTTTTTGATTACCTCAAAGAAATGGGTTCCCTTTTTCGGGTCCGTTACACAGGGCAGTTGTGAAACAGACACCAACTAAGCTGCTCTTACTTCCTCTTTGTCAGTCTGACTGTCAATCCGCAACTTCAACACACGCGATCCCCGCAATCTGCTGAAAAATTCCTATCTCCACAGCAGCACTGGCACCAGCTTTTTATGCCATTTTAGGAGGGCTAAAATTTGCATGTGTGCAAATATCGTCTGGTTTTGGACAAGATAGACATGCATAAATTTGTATCTTCAATAGCGGCCATCTTTTTTTTTTATTATCTTGCAGGCAAGACATGTTCGCACTCATTTCGAATTCTGAGATAAGTCATGTTGTTCGTTACACACATCTCTAAGGTAGATACTTGTCAAACTTCCTATAAGCATCATACTTCCAGATGGCGGTGTTAGGATGGTAGGTCAATAATCAAGGACGGTGACTCACTCCCTAGATAGGAAACAGAGGTCCCTTTGATCATAACTCTCTAGAACACTGAAGTAAGAGAAGGAAGGGATTTAATATAGTTGCCAGACATTCATCATGTTTTCTCATGGACTCTTAATCACCCAGTAAACCACTGGCCATATTTACATCTATTTGTTTACCAATAATAAATTAATGTATAAGTTTCTGTAGCACTTTCGTTCTTATTTGACATGCACAAAACAATGTGATTGACATGTTATTTTTTTTATGTTCTTTATAGATAGTGAAGAGTGTGTTACTCACCAACCAAATTCCCTTGGTAAAAAAGAGTTTGGAACAATTAATGCTGAGAGTGAAAGAGATGCTGTCCATTAACAAATGTGAAGAAGGATACATGGTAGGAATACTTAAAAATCGAGATTTAATGGTTAGTAAAATCTTTTATAATTTTTTGAATAATAATTTATTGGGGAATGAGTAAATAAGCAAATTTACTCTGGGGAACCAGTAAATAAGCAAATCTACTCTGTGGAATGAGTAAATAAGCAAATCGAGTCAGGGGAATGGGTAAGTGAGCAAATCAAGTTTAGGGAATGGGTAAATGAGCAAATCGAGTCTGGGGAATGGGTAAATGAGCGAATCGAGTCTTAGGAATTGTTTAAATTAGTGAATGGGTAAATGAGTGAATTGTGACTGGGGAATGTGCAAATGAGTGAATCAAGTCTGGGGAATGGGTAAATGAGCAAATCGACTCTGTAACGGGTAAATGAGCAAATCGAGTCTGGGGAATGGGTAAATGAGTGAATCGACTCTGTTGAATGGGTAAATGAGCAAATCGAGTCTGGGGAATGGGTAAATGAGTGAATTGACTCAGTGGAATGGGTAAATGATCAAATCAAGTCTGGGGAATGGGTAAATGAGCAAATCAAGTCTGGAATGGGTAATGAGCAAATCAAGACTGTGGAATGGGTAAATGAGCAAATCAAGTCTGGGGAATGGGTAAATGAGTGAATCAAGTCTGGGGAATGTGCAAATGAGTGAATCAAGTCTGGGGAATGGGTAAATGAGCAAATCGACTCTGTAACAGGCAAATGAGCAAATGGAGTCTGGGGAATGGGTAAATGAGTGAATCGACTCTGTTGAATGGGTAAATGAGTGAATCGAGTCTGTGGAATGGGTAAATGAGTGAATCGAGTCTGGGGAATGGGTAGATGAGTGAATCGAATCGAGTCTGTGGAATGGGTAAATGAGCAAATTGAGTCTGGGGAATGGGTAGATGAGTGAATCGAATCGAGTCTGGGGAATGGGTAAATGAGCAAATCGAGTTTGGGGAATGGGTAAATGAGTGACTCGACCCTGGGGAATGGGTAGATGAGTGAATCGAATCAAGTCTGGGGAATGGGTAAATGAGCGAATCGAATATGGGGAATGGGTAAATGAGTGAATCGACTCAGTGGAATGGGTAAATGAGCAAATCAAGTCTGGGGAACGGGTAAATGAGTGAATCGAGTCTGTGGAATGGGTAAATGAGTGAATCGAGTCTGTGGAATGGGTAAATGAGTGAATCGAGTCTGGGGAATGGGTAGATGAGTGAATCGAATCGAGTCTGGGGAGTGGGTAGATGAGTGAATCGAATCGAGTCTGGGGAATGGGTAGATGAGTGAATCGAATCGAGTCTGGGGAATGGGTAAATGAGCAAATCGAGTTTGGGGAATGGGTAAATGAGTGACTCGACCCTGGGGAATGGGTAGATGAGTGAATCGAATCGAGTCTGAGGAATGGGTAGATGAGTGAATCGAATCGAGTCTGTGGAATGGGTAAATGAGCAAATTGAGTCTGGGGAATGGGTAGATGAGTGAATCGAATCAAGTCTGGGGAATGGGTAAATGAGCGAATCGAATATGGGGAATGGGTAAATGAGTGAATCGACTCAGTGGAATGGGTAAATGAGCAAATCAAGTCTGGGGAACGGGTAAATGAGTGAATCGAGTCTGTGGAATGGGTAAATGAGTGAATCGAGTCTGTGGAATGGGTAAATGAGTGAATCGAGTCTGGGGAATGGGTAGATGAGTGAATCGAATCGAGTCTGGGGAATGGGTAAATGAGCAAATCGAGTTTGGGGAATGGGTAAATGAGTGACTCGACCCTGGGGAATGGGTAGATGAGTGAATCGAATCGAGTCTGGGGAATGGGTAGATGAGTGAATCGAATCGAGTCTGGGGAATGGGTAGATGAGTGAATCGAATCGAGTCTGGGGAATGGGTAGATGAGTGAATCGAATCGAGTCTGGGGAATGGGTAGATGAGTGAATCGAATCGAGTCTGGGGAATGGGTAAATGAGTGAATCGACTCAGTGGAATGGGTAAATGAGCAAATCAAGTCTGGGGAACTGGTAAATGAGTGAATCGAGTCTGTGGAATGGGTAAATGAGCGAATCCAATATGGGGAATGGGTAAATGAGTGAATCGACTCAGTGGAATGGGTAAATGAGCAAATCAAGTCTGGGGAACTGGTAAATGAGTGAATCGAGTCTGTGGAATGGGCAAATGAGTGAATCGAGTCTGGGGAATGGGTAGATGAGCAAATTGAGTCTGGGGAATGGGTAGATGAGTGAATCGAATCGAGTCTGGGGAATGGGTAAATGAGCAAATCGAGTTTGGGGAATGGGTAAATGAGTGACTCGACCCTGGGGAATGGGTAGATGAGTGAATCGAATCAAGTCTGGGGAATGGGTAAATGAGCGAATCGAATATGGGGAATGGGTAAATGAGCGAATCGAATATGGGGAATGGATAAGTGAGCGAATCGAACCTGGGGAATGGGTAAGTGAGCGAATCGAACCTGGGGAATGGGTAAGTGAGCGAATCGAACCTGGGGAATGGGTAAGTGAGCGAATCGAACCTGGGGAATGGGTAAGTGAGCGAATCGAACCTGGGGAATGGGTAAGTGAGCGAATCGAACCTGGGGAATGGGTAAGTGAGCGAATCGAACCTGGGGAATGGGTAAGTGAGCGAATCGAACCTGGGGAATGGGTAAGTGAGCGAATCGAACCTGGGGAATGGGTAAGTGAGCGAATCGAACCTGGGGAATGGGTAAGTGAGCGAATCGAACCTGGGGAATGGGTAAGTGAGCGAATCGAACCTGGGGAATGGGTAAATGAGCAAATTGAGTCTGGGTAACGAGTAAATGAATGTGCGAATTGAGTCTGGAGGATGGGCAAATAAATGGATGATTCGAGTCTGGTAGCAAATGATGATGGAGAAGCGCATATACTTGGCCCAGGTGATTGAGACAGGCAAGATCTGACAAACCTGTTTGTATTCAGCTGTCAGATGTTTGGTCTGTCAAGGTCTGACTTTGTTATGCCAGCCTGACTGGTGCTTCCCTCTTCTGCTAGTTTGGCCATTGAGATCATATAGATCTTTGCCTATTCCTTAGTTGGTATCTTTGGGGATTGGTCACAATCAACCTGGTCCCCCCTTGACCTTACCACCATGGGTAGTTTTAAAAATGTTGGAATTGCAGATAGCTTCACTTTTGGGATCACTGGGATATGCAAACCCTCTACCCTGAGAAGGAACAGCCATATATATTTTACAGACTTGATGACAGGATGAACAGTTTGTTATCAAATGTCCCACTGACTTATTATTACTTTAATGACAATAATAAAAATGAATTAATAAATAAACAAAGAATAAATGTATAAAATTATTATTAAATATTGAACATTATTATTATTATTATTGTTGTTAAAAATATTTGAAAGATAAATAATAAAAGATGAAATTCACTATTGAACCAATGATTAAAAAAAAAACTTTAAATTTAGACACTGATGTCAGAGTGAACGTATGTGTGTTTTTAGTTTTTTTTCACTGCTTAAAAAAAGTGATGTCATATTTTAAAAGTGAAATCTTTATTTTAATAATCTATTTTTGTTTCTTATATTTTTCTTTGTTTATTATATTATTTTGTTATTGTTATGAATTCACAATATTTAATTATATGTTTATATTTCATTTTTTCTAAGATAAGTGGGGTATATTGATTGTTTATTTTAAAAATAAGTATTTTAGCAAGTTTTCTTTATTAAGAATGTCTATTATTATTGGGAATTGTTATATTTGGAACATTTCATGCTTTGTATTGGCATGAATAATTCTATATTTATATTTGAGTGTAACTTCTCTTTTTTATGAAAGGACGTTATTTTTGAGTTTGTAGGAAACGCATTTTGAGTTATAATTGTTTTGTTTATCTCTGTTCAGTATCGTCAGTTTCTATCATTTGTCATTCAAACGTTTTAATGACATTTTGCTGATAATTTTATTTTTTTATTCTTTTCTTATTTATTGATTACAGTGACATAACATTTTTTATGAAGATGTATTTTCTTTTTTAGGAAAAGTGTTTTCAAGTTATTTTATTCACTTATTTTTTAAAATCTTGAAATGTGTGACAATATTGCATTATTACATTCATTAAGTTGTTTGTTTGCGATATTAAACTTGTAAAACTGCGAATTTGTTGCTGTTGCAGGGAGAGGAGATCCGTTCCCAGTCAAGTACGACATCTCCAGCAGCTCAAGAAGTGGAACCAGAACCCGAAGAGGAAGATGAAGTGATGTCTGAGGAAGAAGACGGTCAGCTGAGTGATGTGGTAAGGATTCGTTGCCATATTGATTCACTAACAAGAAACAAAAAATGTCTGGAAAAAAAAACTGTCAGATTTTAATTAAATCTTTCAAATAGCGTTCAGTTTTACATTTAAAATTTTGAACCTATCTTAGTTTATGTCTAAGGTTTGATATTATCGTTGAAGTTCATAATCTGCAAAGTAGGTTGGGAACTAGTGGTCGTCTTGAAACTTATCAGCCTTGGATAATAAGGTCCTTTGTATTGGTTTTGTGTTTTTATAACATTTGCTTATAAGTTTGTCTATGCTATATTTTGCAGGAGATTTTCAATTGATTTTTGTTCAAAATTTTTGTTTCTTTTTCTGTCTAGGAAGAAAGAAAAAAAAAGTAGTTGTTGAGTCTTGTATATCTCTTTGTGTAGCCATAATTGTGACGTAACTCTCTGTGTCTAGTGCCGGCTAATTTGCATGTGATACTACACTACCCCTGAACCGGAGTGGTTGTGCACCTTTGTTCTTCCTGTCACTCCTAATTACTTTTGTCTTATACTGTCCTCCTGTTTGCTCTTCTGGTCATCTCTTAAACGGTGACCTTGGTCTTCCTTCATCCTCCTCCTCGTACTCATCTGTTTTCCATATCCTGTTTAATCTCACTTCTGCAACTGTCTCACCCTGCTCCTACACTTCCATTCTCTGCTCTGCCTCATTATTGCGCCTTCCTTCCTCTTCACATTCTTGATCTTTCATCTCCATATCCTTCAACACACTCCTACTTCTAAACTGGTCAGCATGCACCAAAATACACTGCTCTTTCTTTTCAATTTTGGCTGTGTTGTTTCCTTTCTGTAACAGAAAATCTGCCTCTTCCGGATTCACCATTTTGTTTTTCTTATACCGCGCCTTCTCCCTTGTCGTGAAAGACATTATAATCTGCCTTTTCATTAATGCCAAAGAGTTCAGTTTCCTTCCTGCATGTGGGACAGACCTATAGCTAAGAAGCATTTTTGATAAGAATGCCTCAGTACTCTCATCAATAGGTGAAAATGCCTTCAAAGTCATTTTCACAGTTTGCACCATTCTCTCTGCTATTCCATTAGACTGTGGATGGTATGGCGGTGTCTTATATGGGACACATCCAATCTGTCTTAACCAGACACACAAACACTCATCCCAAAATTCAGGTGTATTGTCTGTAACTTCCGTTTGAGGCACTCTATTTCTTGAAAACACAGTTCTTCCTGTTATACTGTAGCCACTCTTCTATCCTTTGATTACCTCTGGCCAACCTTAGTACATTGCTACTAGGATTAAAAATGACCTCATGTCCCTGATATGCATATGGTCCATGTGCACTCTAACCCAGAGCTCTGCCTTCCTTAGGTCATGAATGAATTTCTTTCTGTTTGAAACTTCTTATCTCATTACACTTTGGACACCTCCTAATATACTCCTTAGCATCCTTCAAATACTCCAGCCACCACATTTGCAGTTTTAACCTTCTCTATGTTGCTGTTACACCATAATGCACATAATCATGCACTCCTCTCAATACATCTTTTCTCAACACCCATGGAGCTACTATTACCTCTCCATTGTGTATTATACCATTTTCTATGGTCAGCTTGTTTTGCCTTCTTGAATGGTCATTCTACTATTGAGCAATTTCACCATTTATATTACTTTTTATTCTTTCTATCAATCTGCTTAACACTGGATCCTTCTCAGTTTCACTTTTAAGTCTATAGGAAGCACGCTTATCCAGTGAATTATTCTATTGTCACGAGTTTCATGCTCCTCTTTTGTTCCATTCACAAACTGTAACCTTGACAAAACGTCTACATAAAGAATAGGGTTTCTTTTCACATATATTATGTTGAAATCAAAAACCATGATTTTTATTGCCCAACACTGTATTCTTGAAGATGTAACCTTTGGCAATTCTTTCTTCAGGTTGAAAATAAATTCCATTGACTTGTAGTCTGACTTCAATTAAAACTTTTTATCTAAAAAAACATTTTGCACTCTCTCCATGCACCCTACAATTACTAATGCCTCTTTCTCAATATTTTGCCTTTGTACCCACTCAGACTCACTGCTCTTTTTGCGTAACTCTGCAAACGGCTCAGTTATTTTCCTGTACCTTGGAATATACTTGCTGTAGAAGATTATCAATCTGAAAAAGGACTCTAATTCCTTCTTATTTGTTGTAGTTGCTATATCTGTAATCTTCTTGGTCAACCTCTCATCAGGTGCTATGTCTTTTTTCGGTATATGGTAGCCCAAATATGACAAATTCTTACAATCAAAATTGCAATTGTCTTTCACTGTTAATCCTGCCTTTTTTAATCTTGTTAATATTTGTTCAACTTTGTTTTAATTCTTTCTTGGTTTTTGCTCCTACTCCAATATTGTCTTGGTATATAATTACGTTATTTCTTTCTTCCTAATAACACTCCTTCAATCGCTTTCTGAAAAATGTGACTGGCGGTCTTAATCCCAAACGGTAGATGAGTCTTCTAAGCAGACCTATAGGGGTGTTAATTCTGGCGACAACTTTAAACTTCTCACCAATCTCAATTTGGTTGTACACAGACTTAAGATCAATTTTGGCAAAGTGTGCGTTGTGGTACAGTGGATATAGGCTCGGAACGAGAAGCCAGGGAGCCGAGTTCGAATTCCAGTTGAATCCATTGTATTCACTTACGCGCAAATACCCTTGGGAAAGGTATTAATCTGTCTATTCCTTCCAGTTAAGGGTTAAATATCAGGACAGATTGGGTTCTATAGCCTTGGTTGGCAACCAGTCTACTGCAGAAAGCAATGGCAACCTACTGCGGGATAATCTTCTGCCCAGTCAGTTATGTCTCTTTCGAGACATGATCGCCCAAGCGTGTATCACGTATGGCACTTAACTGATTCTATATTTGTGTGTTTGTGGTGCAGTGGATATCAGCTAGGAACGAGAAATCAGGGAGCTGAGTTTGAATTCCTGTTGAATTTTTTATTTGCAAATAACCTTGGGAAAGGTATTAATCTGTCTCTTCCCTCTAGTTATGGGTTAACTAACAGGACATATTGGTATAGCCTTGGCTGGCAACCAGTCTACCGCAGAAAGTAATGGAAACTGTGGAATAATTTTCTGTCCAGTCAGTTATATCTTGAAATAGACATGATCACCTAAGCATGTATCGCGTATGTCACTTAACTGACTGATTCCATATTTGATAGCTTGTGGCTCGCAGTTTCATTATTTGGCAACATAAATGTATCTGAGCATATTTGGTGATTTACTCCTACCTTGTAGTCACCACTCATCGATCGGTCTCGATCAGCTTCTTTTATCGCCACAAGAAGTGACACCCAGTTACTTCCATCTTGAGTCTCCTTTTCCCGAATGCTTTGTTGGATCATTCAGTTTAATTTTGCCACCAATAATGCTAGTATGTTAACTGGAACTTTTCTCGCCTCTATATATTTCGGGTGATAATTCTCTTTCAACTGAATACGCCCTTTATACCCTTTCAACATTTCTATTCCACTTTCTTGTGTTTCCATGGAATTTATCAGCTTTGCTGTATCAACCTTTAATATGTCGATACCTAACAATCCATGATCCTTATGGCATGCTACAACCACAATTGGAATTACTTCAAATCATGTACCAGTTTCAAAGGTGCCCCGAAAGAAATTTGTTATTTTTATGGTTGATCCATCAAACTGCTTTAATTTCATATAATTTCTTTTTTTTTCATGGATCGTCCCAACTTAATCCAAAGATTCATTTGATTAAAGTTATTTCGCTACCACTATCCACCTGCATGAGGACGTTTTCACTGTTCGCATTTTCTCATACGTACATACACTCTGAAAATGATTTCTTCTGCAATTCGAACATAGTTTTTCTACCACCAGACATTTGGATTTATTTCTTTCATGCATTCTTCCACAATATCTGCATTTCATTCTGAATTTAGTCGTATTCATTCTGTACACTTCAACCTCTTCTTTCAGTTGATTGAATTCTCTTATTAACTCTAACTGTTGTAAAAATTCTACGCTTGTTTCCAAATTTATTTGGCTGCTTTGCACACACTCCAACCTTTTTCACTTATGACTTTAATCTTTTAATCCCTCAATCAATCTTAGAAGAATCAATTCGTCTACAGACATTTTTAGCATTCCTAACTTTTCGAACTTGCAGTACTTAGCTTGCTCCTTAAGCCTACGCAAATATTGCATTACATTTTCCTTTGGCCACTGACTTGCTTCCAGAAACTTGGTCCTTTCAGCAATAACAAATTATTTCTTAGATCTATTGTTTTTTTTAGTGACTCTGACAATTTCCTCAAAAGTTATTTGGTCCTGGGCATGACAGTAAACTGCATCCGGCAGCAAGGCCTATGATTAGGAGGTTGTGAGGAGTATGAAACCGCCTCTTAATTACTGCTGTTTTCAGGTCCGCCCTGACCTGGAGTGGTAGAACCCATTAGGGTCCCAGCTATGGTCAAATAGTTTACTCCCAAACTGGGGTCAAAAACTATGAAAGGATATAAAAATAGATTTTTATAGAAAAATATACACTTTTGAAGGAAAAATATTACCAACAATACATTTTTGAAGAAAAAATTATTACCATAACATATTTTTGAAGGAAAAAAAATTATTCTCAGCAAAACATTTTTGAATACAAATTAGAAGTCATTTTCAGTTTTCTAAAATAAAAAAGAATAAAAAAAAATTTTCATTAAAATCTTACTACTCCACCTTTTCACTATAATCAAAGATTAAAAAACAATACCTTAAAACGCCACCGTTTTGGCATTAAATAACCCAGAGGTTGATATGCAGTTAAACAAAATTCAATTCAATTCGAAAGTCATTTGCTCCAACTCTTTTGGGTTAGACAAGGTAGAAATTCTCATTAAAGCCTCACATCCCATGGTAGCCAAAAGCAAATCCATTATCTGATTCTGTTCTCTTACCATCCTTGAGTCCTTCAATTTTTTAACTTTTGCCCATGCCACAAAACTCTCAACTACACTTCAACGGGCTCTGGATCATCCAATGAACCCAAGGACCCTATTTACGGCACCATTGTTGAGTCTCATATATCTCTGTGTGCAGCCTTAGTTGTGACATATCTCTGCGAGTAGCAATAGACTTGAGGCAATGGATTGCTGCACGGCCTGTCAGTTACTTCCTACTTAAATGGTGCTGGGCTAATTTGCATGGTGTTACTTCTTTGAAAAGTAAAATACTAAGAAAAAAACTAGGTGGAAGGCTGTTCTGTTTTACTGTATATAATTTTATTTTATGGCGAATAAATATTTTACATAGTTGTCTCCCTTTATCTTCCAGCAGTTTGGTTAATTTAGCAACATCTTAAACCTTGTTAAGTTATTTATTATTGAATAGAATTCTTACTGGATAAAAATCAGAATGAATTAATAGACATGTAGGCATTGGTCTGGTTAGCATTAGAGTAAAAATTTGTGGGCATCACTCTGATTTGCAATATAGTAAAAAAAAAAGTAGATCTTGGTTTATATTAATGTCTACAAGTGTCTAAATGGTAAGTTAGCAGCAGATACACTTGGTATATTCAAAGCCCCAACAAGAGTGCAGGGTCTTTCTGCGATTTTATTTATGCATAATCAACCCCAGGCATAAACAATTTGTAAGTTTTATTTAATAACGAGTGTACCCCTGCTTTAAAAAATGACAGCAAAAATATTTGAGGGTATTATTTTTTATATATACTCTGTATCGAGCACTCTTTATAAAAGTAAATACTTGAACAGTGGATTTTTAATCTACATGTTCTTTCACTTTCTTGTAATATATATATATATATATATATATATATATATATATATATATATATATATTCTTCACTACTCAATGACACAATTATTGCCAAAAAAATAAAATAAAGCACTGTTAAAGAGCAAACATGTGGCAAGAATTTTCATAACTGGTAGTAAAGCTTAATAATTGGCAGTAAAGAGAATAAACTGAGCTGATGCTGCCTTGCTATTGTCTCTCTTCATGAATGAGACAGGAAGGAAATATATTGCTGAAATAAATTCTGGATTTATAACCATTTAATTATGTGTTGAGGTTTCTTATCAGTATATTTGCTCTGGATAGTATCAGTTGAGCTTTCTATTCCTATCTAATTGATAATTTATATTAGATAAAATCTTTTAGATTATCCTCTCTGTCTTCACAGGTTGCCATTCTCTTATATATATATATATAAGAGAGAGAAAATATTTTCATCATTTTATAATTAATTCATATATTTTAAAATATGATACAAGGGTGAGATATTTGTTGTATATTAATATTTGTAAAGATTACTTTTACGTATGTGTTTAATATATGTTACTATCTTTGTAACCCCCTTTCCAGATGGCTGGTATTAATTTTTATTGATTTTAAAGATGAGAAGAGATTTCTCTAAAATTGGAGAATACAATTATTTTTATTGGGGAGAAAAGTAGTCCAGGTGATAAAATTGAAAAATACAAAGAATACAATTGTTTTTGTCGGGAGAAGTAAGCAAGTTTATCAAATCAGGTTACCTAAAAGTACAGTTTTGACGAATTGTGACCCAAGGTCAAAACTTTATTATACTTTAGAACATGTGCAAACTACAAACTACTACAAAATTGTACATTTTGTTTCGACATTGAAAGAACAATGTCTCATCAGGTAGTTAATAATAATGATGGCAATAAACGTTTTATTGAAAACAAATTTTTAAAAAGTCAATTTCTTTTATTTTTGAAAATCTTTTGGTATATACAATAAAAATGCTGTTTGACAAAATCCGTTTTATCAGTAAAACCACTGAAAAAACGAACCAACTAAAATTATCACAATTAAACATTAATTCTCACATTATATATAGCCACACTGATGAGCTGTGATACAGCGAAACAGGCTTGTATGTGGATGACCAATATATATATATATATATATATATATATATATATATATGGCCGTATCTGACTACCGGGCACGGGTCTGGGCCGATCCATGCAATCATAGTAAAAATTCGGGTAAGGAAAAATGTCTTTGTCAGAAATCAAACTAAACAATTCACGAAGAAAGAAAGAAAGAAAACAAAGAAAACATCCGAATGAACGCAGTAAAAATCTGTTTATTAATTTTGGGAGAAAAGATTTTGAACCCGATTTCCTGTTTTCGTTCATGTTCTGTGCTTAATTTCCATTGGAATAGCCGAAAAAATCTGCAAAAATCATAGTTTCTGGAAACGGATGATACTGATGATGTCATCACATTGTCAACTAATAAATCCAAGCAATTTTCTCTGTGCCCAGTGTTTTTTTTAGCATCAGCTACGGCCCTATATATATATATATATATATATATATTGAGAAAATAACTGAAGACAGAATTATACATACCGTTTAATTATATGTCAATTTTTCCTCTCAATTTATTTGCTCTGTATAATATCCATTAAGCTCTCTATTTCTCTCTAATTGATAAATTATATTAATTAGATAATATTTTTCGATTGTCCTCTCCATCTTCACAGATTGCCATTCTCTCATATATGCACAAACACAAAATCATCTTTATTATAATGAAGAGGATGATTCCAAAGTAAGAATTTAGATATGTCAAAGAGAAGCTGTGAAATGTTTCCTTTAAGTGAAAAAGAAAGATGTTTCAATTTGATAAGCAAAGAAAACAAACATCTGCCGAAGTGTCTCACATGAGCAACAATGTGATGTTGGAGAGGATGCAAAGGAGAAGAAAACTCGTACTTAACATCAGGAAGACAGATGAGGTTCCTAGGATATGTAATGAGGAAGGAGGGCTTGGAGAATTTAATACTAACAAGACAGAAGGAAAGAGTGACATGGGAAAGCAGTGCAAGACATATTTGATAAGCTTTAGGAAATGGATGGCAGAGTGGGGTTTGGGAGAGATACCAAGAGAAAAAATATTGAGAGCGACAAGAGACAGGGCGAAAGTGGAAGTCCATGATCTTCTATATCCTGAAGGGATATGGCGCATGAAGAAGAACCTTGTATCTGTCATGTAATGTTTATTACAGTATATTGTTCAGTTTTATCATTAGTTATTGTTGTTAATCTGTGGCAATTGTGGAACTCTGAAAGTGAGGTGGGGCACTTGGGGGCCGAGATTTTTCTGAGGAGGAGGGGATTAAACTCAACAGCATTTTTAATTTCATACTACAACACTATCGTCTACACAACCTAGGAATTAATTTGAGTATAAGTATGTTACTTCACTAAATTAAACGGAATTACTTTTCAGTCATAGTAGTGGAGCTCTAATCTATTCTTGCCCTCTTTTCCACTCTCAAGGTGTTGAAACACAGAAGAGGTTCATTTCAAAACAAAATCAATGCTATCAGAATAGTGTGATTTGTCTGCTTTGATTTTTTTTTTCCTTTAATTTTTGTTTTAGCACAAAAGATAAATGTGAGAAAAAAATAAATGCAAAAATAAAATGATGCAACAAAATCAATCAAAATTCGGTGGACACCACAACTGTACAAAAATCACCTAAAAAATTAATTTATGTTTTCGGCAAAATCCGACCATATGATCAAGAAGCTATTTTGAAATAAAGAAATAATTTAAATAATATTTCTCCTGACCTTGAACCAAAACATCAAATAGGGCAGCTAGATTGACACAAACCCAACATATATGCTTCAATTTTACTTATTTCTCTAAGTTGTTTTATTTTGTTTGTTTTTCTTTCAAATTGGTCTTTGTATGTGTTTTTAAAAAAACTAAATGAAAAGAAAGTGCTGAAGATCCAATCTTATCGAAATCAGAGACTGATCAGTTGCATAAATCTTTTGAAGCTTATAAAGTGGAGAGGCCAACTGAGTGGCCAGCCAAATTTCAGGGTGGGGGTGGGGGGCTTGGCTCTTTCTGGCCCCTCTGTAGAATCGCCACTGTTGTTAATCTTTTATTGCAACTAAATTATAAATTAAAATTCCTCATAGATATTTATAGGAAAAAACATAGCTTATATGAAGGTCAGTAAAAAAAAACATTCTCCTCACTTTAACTGGAACATATTAGGTTTATCATACTTTCTACTTATGCGTGCTTGTAGCTGGTACTATTGTGGTCGTGTGATCAAAGTTTGAGCTTGATTGCACCAATTTTCTTGTTGTTACAGTGTACACATGGTTGCTCTGCTAGCAGTGTGCACCTAGGAGGAACAAACAGCATAGTATTTTCTTTTTTGTTTGGGTAGGGTCAATATTTGTCCATAGATAACAGTTGTTACCACCCTGGGTCAGGGTGGGACTGGGAACAACTGCAATTCAGAGGTGATTCCCTGCTCCTCAAAGCCCCCAATCTCACAATCAGAGGCCTTGCTGCTGGATGTAATTTATCATCATGCCCAGGAATACTGCAGGTTTGGAAAGAGTTTACTTTGATGGGATAAGATTAAAGAATACTTAAAATTTATTCTTGTAAAATCTTTGCTGCCTTGCTAAGATAATAATTAATTACTTAAGTGTTTCTGTTTTCTAAAATTTAATTTCTTTTTTCTCTTTACTTTTTCAGGAAATGGAAGAAGCAGACAAGAAAGGTGATTCAAATGAAGAACAAAGTGAAAGCTACAGTGAAGTTTATTAATAAAAAGTATAAGAGAAACCAGAACACATTTTGTTACTGTGGAAAAGACGTCTACAAATTGCATTGTGGGGATAATTATTGCTTTTATCTCTCTTGGTCTTTTCAGCTCTCTCTCTCTCTCTCCCTCGATCTATTCATATCTCTCTCTCTCTCAGTTTATTCTTATCTATAAAGTGACTGATAGATAAATTTAATATTAGTTCTGTTATCAAGTACTGTTGTATTACTATTAACACTCACCATGTGCTAATATATATATATATATATATATATATATATATATATATACTTATTTATAAATGGAACTTTGTGTGTGTGTGTCCGTTACCTATAGACTCCGAAATGGCTGAACCGATTTTCTTCAAAATTGACACAGTTGTACTATAAGCATCTGTGAGTGTTCTTAGCTAGGCTTTGTGTCGAGGTACCCCCGATAAATATCGAAAATCGATAATCGAAAAAATCAGTTTATAGAAGGAGTGGTCCGATTTTAATCAAATTTGATACACTCATAGACAAAGACATAAGATATTCAGAAGTTTCAAGGTTGCAGTTCTTACAATAGTGCAGAAAATAGATTATATATATATATATATATATTATATATATATATATATATAAAAGGCAAGATGTTTGTGTATGTCTGTTTATCTGCCTGTATGTCTGTATTTTTTTCAGCCCTTTTATTTTAGTTTTTGCTTTGGGTTTGGCTCTAAGTAGCTATAATTGTAGTTCTTAGTCTCAGCCATGATACCATTTACTTATTTAGCCTTCACAATTCAGTTTACGACAAAAGACTTATTTGATATCGATAGCAGGAAATCAAAATTTGACTTACATCCATTCATTTTTCTTTCAGTCTACAGTTTCGCTTTAACTGGAAACAACTATTGCTTTTTAATCTTTTGTGCCAACGTCCAAAGAGTCTGTGCTCCAGAACCATTGATTAGTTTTAGTTATCATTACACCTGAGCAACGCCGGGCTATACTGCTAGTATATATATAATTTCATACAGTGAGTGCTGGTGGTAATAAAATAGTGCTGGATGTATAATAAAAGAATTAAAACTTACATTAAAAATAGATATTTTTTCCTGTGCTACTGGTGAGGAGGAAAAATGTATATTTATTATTAATTTTTCTTTAATAAGATTTCTCAAACATTCCCGTCAGTAGACAATAATAATAAATATACTGTTGAATAAATAAATACTGTCTACTCAAATGCAAATATCCTCTAAAAATAATGTTTAAAGTGATAAAACGATATATAAATTATAAATATATTGCACATTGAGTGCTGGTCTTAATAAAATGATACTTGATGTAATATAATGGAGCTATTTTTTTTTTTAATCATTTCACCCCGAGCAAGGCGGAAATGCCACTGATGTGCAGGGGGCTACATAAATGTAAAAAGATTAATTAGAAAAGAGTGAGGAGTACAAAATAGTTAGAAAGGAACAATAGAAAGCTGAGAAAGCAGGTGTGATGACAGATACATGGGCGGAGAGAAAGGAAAAGTTATACAGGGGTGGGGAGAGAGCTAGAGTCCAGTGGTTAGTAGATGAGTATTGACTTTGCATTTAAATTTCTAAGTACATATTAATAAATGTTTGTCTTATCCCTCACTGGAAGCACAACTCAGGAGTTTTATGCATGATGCAATATTCAGGTGCTGAGTGTAGACTAACTGTTAAGTAATTTAACTTTTAATAAAAAAATATCTGGTTACCACAATGTTTGCATAGTCCATATATTATATGGAGATTATTGTTTTTTTTTTTTTTCAATTTTGTATTTATTAGAATAGGTTAAACTATAAGATTTGTATCACTAAACCCTGCCCAAATTCTTACAATCTAAAAATAATTCCTAGCTTTAAATAACTTGCAAAGGGTTGATAAGTCATAAAAAAATGAATGAATCAATCAAATAACCAAGTTCATTAAGCTTCTCAATATTTTTGTTTTTATTGATTTTTTTTTGTAAATAACTACCCCACATTGTGATAAGAGTAGAGTCTGGATGTAAATTTACCATTGAAAACTCAGAAATCAGTGCGCATTCTATAGATTTTTGACTTAGTAAATTACTTTGTTTTATTTAAAACTGCATTTTTTAATTTGTATTTATTTCTGAGATGGGTAATTTTCAATAATCTTGGAATCATTTCAAACTTTTATTCTCATCTTGGTTGATATAGGTGTTATAATACACACAATGTTTCGACCAAGTACACTCTGGTCTTCATCAGGTGTCCATAGATTGGCTGATGTGGAATATTTTGTTGATTATTGTGAAATATCCTGTGAAATCAATTGTTGTTCTTTCATGTTGGAATTTGGTTCTCTCACTATCAAGTCCAAGGATTGAACTCATGACCAACATGAAAGAACAATAATTGATTTCACAGGATATTTTGCAATAATCAAGGAAATATTCCACAGCAGCCAATCTATGGACACCTGATAATAACCAGAGGGTACTTGGTCGAAAGGTTGTGTCTATTATAACATTTATATCAACCAAGATGAGAATAAAAAATCAAAATAATTCTAAGATTATTGCATTTTTTAAGTTGAAATTATCATCAGATTCATTATGATGTACAACTAATCTCTTCTAAAAAAATCTTTTATGTTTGAGGATTTTAAGTGAAAGAATTTACAAAGTCTCACCTATGCATTTGCTGTGACAATTATTACAGTATATAGTACATCAGTATTTGTTGTACATTTTAAACGTTTCCTTATAATAATAATTGTCCTGATTACATTTTCATCCACTCCTTCTACATACAATTTCATCAATAATGATATTAAATTTGTCTGATGAATTCTTTTTAAAGGACGAAACGCATTATCTATTTTTTTTTCCATTTTGTCTTTATCAACGACACGCACACAGGGTGCGATGGGTAAATTGTCGCTATTTTATATTTTTAATTTCGCACATGGAAAATATGGAAGCTCCAATACAAATATTTTGGACTGTGTGGGTGAATTTAATGGTAATTACAAAGATACAGCAGCTCAGAAAACTCTTTGTCCTGTTAGGAAAAGAACTCCTGAATTTGTTGGTGATATTTAAGCTGTGATTAAAAACGATCCTCCCAAGTCAGTCAGATCTTTAGACAGGAGATGTAGTGCTGCTCTGGGTCAAGAGGGTAGCTGCTGGAAGACCCTAGGTCTGGCAACAGGACACTGCACCATGCCACACAAGCAGAAAATTCGGTTATGGCTGTCAGACAATTTCTGCAACCACATCACCCCTTACATCTGGCCAAGACTGCACCCCTCCATCTTGTTTATTATGTGTGGGTTGCAGTTGAGCAAGAGATCAACAAAACTTCTAGTAACACCAAAGATGAACTGAAGGCAAGGATTATGGCAGCATTCACCAACTTAAACAAGGAGACCGTCCAGAAGAGATACAGGAGATTCTGAAATCGTCTGGAGGCTGTGGTTGAAGTCCATGACGATTTTATTGAAATATTAGAGAGTAAATTTATTCAAGACATTTCTGTGTAAATTTGGTAAATATATCTGTTAAAATAAGATGTCAGTGTTATTTTCATTTTTGCATAATTTAGATGACAATTTATCCATCGCACCCTGTAAGTATGTGTGTGTAAGTAATATATTAACTTTGAAAGATTTATAAGCATTTCTGATTATGAATTAACTGATGAACAAAAATAACTGTCATATATACAAAAAATATAATGGGCTACTTAAAAAAGTTAAGATTGAGACACTCTATCAACATATAATTAATCTCCAACAACAGCAGCTAATTACTACAGAACCAGAACTCCGAGATCTACTCAAGGCAGAATCTATAAAAGACAATAAAAAGATATATTCTTCTAAACTCAAAGACTTCATCGAAGATTGCTGCAAAAGAATTAATCTGACATGTCTAAAAGAAAGTTGCTGTCTAAATACACAAATTTTAAATTTTATGTACACAGACATACGAATTGAAATTCGACAAGACGATAGAAATGATGATAAAAAAAGAACAGATAGGAAATATATAATTGCTGTCCAACATACACTTGAACAGACAAGCATTTCCACACAAACATACATTATACACTTCACTATCCAAAATATTCCAGGGACATACATATAAAAATTATCTATTGTTTTAATACACGTGACACATATCTATGTGCATTGTGGTGCAGTTGATATCGGTTTGGAACGAGAAATCGGGGAGCCAAGTCCGAATTCCAGTTGAATTCTCTACATTCACTTACGCGCAAATACCTTTGGGGAAAGGTATTAATCTGTCTCTTCCCTCCAGTTATGGGTTAAATAACAGAAAAGATTGGGTTCTATATCCTTGGTTGGCAATAAACTTTTTTTTTTTTTTGCATCAGAGTAAAAATGGTGCACGGGTAAAAAAATAGTTGAGAACCACATATACCTGTTTTGGAATTAGGGTGGTCCCGGAATTGAAAATCTGCCCTTCGTCTGGTGTTTTCAAATTCAGCACTGGGATTTGTGCCCAGATGAAGAGGGAACAGTTAAAAATTTAAATTTTAAAATAACTGAAAAAAAATTAGTGATTTTTGAGTTTTAATTTATATTGAATTTAAAGTAACACAAAAACTTTTGAATTTAAACATTTTTGTTTTAAATCCAGTTTAAAATAATCCCAAAACTTTGTGAATCAAGGAAATCAATTTTATTTCTTCAAAATGTCAAGGAATCAGAGTTAAAGTGAGAGGTTTTGTGATGTTTAGTTTTGGGAGTTCCGCAGAGTTTGTGATTTTAAGATCTCAACTCAATAGAAGTTTCTCGGAATCTGAGATTTGAAGAACTCAATTTTCGGCCTGAATGGGAATTTCGGATCAAATCGGTTCTCTGGCCAGAATTTGACTTCTAGACCGAATCAGAATTAAAGATTTTAAATTCCACAGTGAATTGAGGAACTCAAAGTTATTTCTTCAAAATGATCGTTGCTGTTCTGGACCAGAAGCCTCTTTAGTTTTAGGCTAGAGGCCCAATTAATCCCTCGAAAGAGCTAGCTTAAAAGTCTACAAGAAATGCGTATTTGAAATTAGTAATACTGAGCATCAGGAAGAGATAATTGAAAGTTCCTGGGACATGCAATGAGGAAGGAGGGCTAGGAGAACTTGATACTGACAGGCCAGATAGAAGGAAAAAGAGAGAGAACGGCAGCGGATAATATATTTGAGGGGCCTGATTAGGTTGATGAGATAGGGAGACGTGGAAAACCATGATCGCCTACGTCCTGAAAGGACAGGGCACATAGAAGAATAGTCTGCGAGATAAAAAGCTAATATTTTAAAACTGCCGCTTCCATGTGGTATAATGCAAATATTTACTAAGCTTAGTCTCGCAAATACGTAGTTTGATATATAAATAATCCCTAGAGATCCTGCTAATTATCTTGCTTTACAGTAATTAATTGTAATGTTAATGCTAATGTTAAAGCTGAAAAAGTCGGGGATTGCTTTTCAAAACTATTTTGACTTCGTATGCAAGATTCCTTCGACACAGCATTTGTTTTTGCTACGTCATCATAATATACCACACTGGGTCTCGTAGGTTGGAGCCATGGTTAACAGGCTGGTCTGATCGCCCGTTAACTTGTAAAATGAGTTTGCTACTTACAGGCAGCATCATAGCGGGAGTTGCCAGCGCTCGGAGCAACGCAAATATTGCGCCCCGCACACCAACCTATGAGTACCACCCTTCGATAATTTAGACAATTTTTATTTTGACATTGTCGCGGAAATCTTATTTTTAAAAGAAATTATTTCACACCAAGCAAGCCACTAAGACGCAAGAGTTTACGGGTTACTGAGTGTTAGATAACATGAGAAATATAAGGACAGAAGACAATAAAAGAATAAGCATTAAGAAGACAAAAGATAACAGTTGATATTGCATTTAAATATTTGAAAGTCAATGTTGGCTGGAATGCAAAATGCCGGAAGAGTCCCACTAGCGAGAGAAGAAACTTTTAGCATAGGACTTGTAATAATATGAGAGAGAGAGAGAGAGAGAGAGAGGAAGAAGAAGAAGAAGAAGATGACGGTCAATAACGATTGGCATTGCATTTAATTTTTTCAAGAACAAATTTGATGGGAAAGTAGAAGTTGGAAGAAAAGTTCCACAAGTGAAAATTTCGATAAAAATCTATTAGCATAGAACTTACGGTTATATCTAGCCATTTCAACTGTAAAATGAGGAGACATAGTTGCCAAGATAGTCAGTTAAGTGCCATACGTGATACACGCTTGGGTGATCATGTCTCGAAAGAGACATGACTGACTGGGCAGAAGATTATCCCGCAGTAGGTTGCCATTGCTTTCTGCGGTAGACTGGTTGCCAACCAAGGCTATAGAACCCAGTCTGTGCTGCTATTTAACCCATAACTGGAAGGAAGAGACGGATTAATACCTTCCCCAAGGGTATTTGCGTGTAAGTGAATACAATGGATTCAACTGGAATTCGAACTCAGCTCCCCGGTTTCTCGTTCGAAGCCGATATCCACTGTACCACAACGCACAATCCTACTTCGGTTTAATTCACAAAGTTTAGGTACCACAGAGTAAAGTTCATCAGAACAATTACCATGAAAGTTTTTATATAAAAGACACAAGTCAATGTACATTACGGCCGTGGAGAAATATTTGAAGCCGAGATTTCAGTCCAGGATCAATAAAATTGCAGATTTTTCTTTGGATTTTATCCAGAATCTCTTATTATATAGCAGGAGCACCGGAAAAGATATAACAGCAATAATCAAAGCAAGGACAAATAGTAGACTTATAAATATGTAAGATAGATTCTGGCAAGAGACAGGAAACGAACTTTCCTATCAACAGATCTAGAAATTGATTCAATAAAATGATCGATTGTTATTCTACTGCAACAAGTGTTATATCAGTGTGGATTTTTTAATTTGTCATAATCGATATATGTTTGTTGATTCTTATTAAGAGGTGCGATAGAAGAAACTGTTAACATAGAACATACGGTTACATCTAGCCATTTCAACTGTAAAAAGATGAAGGTTTCCTGGCAAACAGATCCTGAAAGTAGCTACGAAAAAAACCTCACATATGCCCGCGTTTGTAGTCACGGTCCGATTACCCGGCAATGTGACACAAGCGATATTCCTACTGGATGCATTTCTAATTTTGTCTGAACGCAGTTCAGCAGCCTTATTCGTTGCTTACGGAGACATTCTTTTTAATCTAGCCACAACTACAAGAGCTTGATCCTTTTTGATAAGTAAAGAGGGCAGTTTCACCCGAGCTAAGGCTACTTCCCCACTATCAACGGATCTAATCGCCTGATCAACTTTATTTTCACATACCTTTTGTGCTTCTAACCTATTCAGATTGAGTCGACAACTATACTCAGCAGCAAACAACCTAAATTTAGATTTCAGTGAATCTAGCTGTTTAGTTCCGACCACAACCCCCGTCAATTCCTGCTGTAGAATTAGTCCTGGTCCTGGAAATCTCGCTCATCAAATAATGATTGCCCCCCCCCCCCCCAGTAGCCAGTCATCCTAACCTTAATCATAATTGAATAAAACTGAAGAAAAACTTGAAAAAGACAATCGAAAATCCCAAATCCGGAGACACACTTCATTTTTTTTCTTTATTGCAAAAAGTAAATCTTAAAGTGCAACCTAAAATATGTTCTAGAATCATTTAATGCTAAGTTCCTGCCGATTAGAAGTTACTAGAAGAACGAGTTTAAGCTGATAATCCGTTGTGTCTTTTTCGGCTAAGTTACCCGCCTTCACCGGCTCGAAATCTAAAAATAACTGTTTCTCGTAATCTTGAATAGTGGTTACTTTCACTTACGCGCAAATACCCTTGGGAAAGGTATTAATCCGTCTCTTCCTTCCAGTTATGGGTTAAATAACAGGGCAGATTGGGTTCTATAGCCTTGGTCGGCAACTAGTCTACCGCAGAAAGCAATGGCAACCTAGGTTTGATGACAATATAAAGCTTCTAACTTAATAAGAAAAGCATAAGAAAAGCAAAAACATAATTTTCCTCAACAGGAGTAGATAAGTTCGATGACAAGATAAGGCTCCTAACTCAATAATCATAAAAGTATAAAGTAGGAAGCTCGAGCAGTTTATGAAATTGGCCTTGTACCAAACATATAACCGAACTCCCTATAATATACTCCAAATCAGAAGGTTGAGAGAATAAAGTGTTTAGTATTTGCATTATGAAATTATTGAATTGTGAAAATGTTCTAAAAGAAACAGTAACGAGTTTAAAGAATTAAGAGTTCGTTCGTTTTAGCGAAATGGGATTTCTGTTAAAAAATAAATCTATGCTTTCACTGTGTATATCAACAAAGTAGTAGTAATGTCTTGTTCCTCTCTTTTTGTGTACGGTGACGAAGAAAAAGAAGAGATAAAGAAAGTAGCACGTGAGAAGGTGAGGGAGTGCAAATGTGTGCGACAGCTGTGTCCGCTCAGCAGTTTGAAATATCACTTGTTACATCGTAGCTGTGTTGATTGTTCTCGGCTTTCTTCTCCGCCTGACCAACCAAAAAAACATGAAATATATAACCAACTCGATCAAGTGGTCGGCTCCAAAGCAAACTCATTTTTAGGCAGGAAGAAATATGACACGGGTCATTGAAAGTTCAATTTGTTGTTTTCGCTCCGTTTTTATTAGTTGATAAATATTTTTAATTGGCTCTTGAAATTTTGCCTTGGTTTTCTTCTCTTAGGATTTTCGCACTGGCTCGCGAATTCGAAAACAATGAAGATAAGTGAGTTATTTTTTATTTCGTATTCACCACAGCAAAGGAAAAGAAAAAAACAGTTTCCTCAATAGAAGTAGATAAGTTCAATAGCAAGATAATGCTTTTAACACAATAATAATAAAAGTTTAAGAAAAAAATCATCATTTTTTTTCAGCAGGAGTAGATAAATTCGATGACAAGGTAAGGCTCCTAATTCCCTAATAATAAAAGCAGAAGAAAAGAAAATTTCGCACTGTCGTGGCATACGACCATATTACGTTGTAACAATTATTTTTATCTGATCACCGAAGTTAAGCACCTTGAATCTTGTCAGTACCTTGGTGTGTAATGCTGGGGAATACCAGGTGATATGTGGATGGTGTAATGGATAAAGGTTCGGAGAGTCGAGCTCGAATTGCAGTCGTGTTCTTTGTATTCACTTACGTGCAAATACACTTTAGAAAGTTATGAATCCTCCTTTTCTCCCCCAAGCTATGGATAAAATAGTAAATCATGTATTATAACATCATTGCGATCAAAAAGAAATTTACTACTTTTTTAAATCATTTCACCCCAATCAAGGCGGTACCGCCACTGATGTGCAGTGGGGGAGCACATAATAGAATTACAAGTTTAGACAGGAAGAGAGTGAAGAGAAAGACGAACCTGCTACAGGGAGTGAAAGAGAAAGGGCAAGAGAAGGATGTGAACCCAGGAGTGAAGACAATTGCGAAGGTAGAGAGAAAGGGAAAGATACACGGGTTGATGTAAAAAGGACTGGAATCAAGTGGATAAGAGATGGGAATTGACATTGCGTTTAAATTCCTGGAGGTTGTAGCTATTATGAAAGCAAGTATATGTTTCCACATTATTTTTTGTTATTTTTATTTTATTTTTATTTATTCGGGTGACTTCACGTGTCCGTCACGCCAACCCCCACGGTTCTGCATCAAGATCGAATGGTCATTAGAGAACCATCCTGGTCAATGTAGGTGGTTGCTAGGCGACCAACCAATCTTGCTACATTGTGAGGTATCCAGAGCAGTAGATCACTTGCGAGGTCTTGTTTTGCTCGCCAACAGTAAAGCGCATTCTGCGTTCGCGTAAGATTCTAGAAATATCAGTGATGGGTTAAAAAATTGATAATCTGTAAGAGTCAATCAATGAATTGTATTTCCGTAGGCAAATTCAAAATAAAGCAATTATATAAATTTAAGTATACGGGAAGTGTTATAATAGAATATGTAAAAGGTGACGTAGAAATCCAAAGATACATTGGAATCATGAAAGATACCTTTCAGAAACTAAGCAATTATTAAAAAACAAGAAAATTCTGTTAGAAGAAAATATAAGAGCACTTTATTGTTTCGTACTATCAATATTCCGATGAATGTTGGACAATTTAATGGAAGAGGAGACACGAGTTAACGGAAATGTAATTCTGCAGAAGTGTTGTGGATCTTCGTCGCCAATTTGTTGTAGAGTTGTGGCGAAACTTCACCGCCAAGTTGTACTGACCGATTTGTGCCGGAAGTAAGACTCAGAACAAGAAGGTAGGTTCAAAACAGTATATTACTATAACAAGAAACAAGATATTCAAAAGAAGCGCTAATAATAAGTAACTAGACATAAGTAAGTCCGAAGGTATTATTACGCTGCTTATTGCCTGGCTAGTAGACCGAATGCATGGTCATCAGTAAAAAGGGCAGTCCAATATGCCAAATACAGGTCGATGATACTAGAATCAAGCAGCTACAAAAATTTAAATACCTGGGAAGTTTTATAACAGAAGACGGAAAGTGCAACACAGAGATTCGAAGGCGAATTGGCATGGCGAAGGAAGCATTCCAGAAGTTGAGTAAGGTATTAAGAAACAGGACAATTTCGCTAGAAACAAGGAAGAGAGTACTGGCTTGCTAAGTGCTGTCTGTCCTTCAATATGGCAGTGAATGCTAGACAATATCATCAAAGATGAAGGAAAAACTTGAAGCAACTGAAAGAAGGATGCTGCGAATATCATGGATCGAGCATGTGAGCAATGATGAGGTCTTGGAAATGATGGAAACAAAAAAGAAATTAATATTGAGCATCAGGAAGAGACAGCTGCAGTTCCTGGGACATGCAATGAGGAAGGAGGGCTTGGTGAATCTGATACTAACAGGCCAGAGAGAGGGAAAAAGAGACAGGGGAAAGTAACGGATAAAATATTTGATGGACCTAATCAGGTGGATGACGGAACGAGGATTGCATGGTGTAACAGGAGAAGGCGTGCTCAGGGATAGAGAAACGTGGAAGGCCATAATCGCCTACGTCCTGAAGGGACAGGACAAATAGAAGTAGAAGTAGCTATCGTCAATTGCTGTTAACTGCTTTTGTTAACTGCTCACTGGAATACATATAACAAGAGGAAGAGTCCATTCCTCGTAGGAAGGCACCATAACAAGAAGGATGCTGAGAATTGCATGGACAAAATGTGGGAGCAAAGAGTAAATTTTAAAGAAAATAGCTACAAAGAGGTCACTTTTGATTAGCATAAGAAAGAGACAATGGAAGTTTCTGGAATATACAATAAGGAAAAGCAGCTGCGCGAATTTGACACTCTCAGGACATAAGGAAAGGGGCGGAAAACAAACTGACTAACTAGCTTGGATGGCAGAACAGGTAGTAGGGGGAGATAGTAATAGGATCAGAAGTAATGGAGGGCCATAATCACTCACTTTCTTAAGTGACATGGCACATAAAAGAAGGGGAAATATCGTCTGTATACAAGTATATTATGAGAACATATCAGCCACACTTGGTCGCGCGATGTCTTTTTCTACCCAGTCAGCTTTGTCTATCCCTTAGGGTTTAAGTATGTAATTCATAAGTGAGGGTAATGAGTTCATCGTCAGTTTTGCTCCACCCCTCAAGAGATGGGGGAGAGTAAAACTAGGTTGTGGGGGATGCGCGATTAAAATGGTGAGGGTTTACTGAAGAGTTAAGAGTCAAGAAGAGCATTCTCATTTCCTTTGTCCTCGGACACCTGCCGTGTTTTCCTTCTCTCTCTCTCTCTCTCTCTCTCTCTCTCTCTCACACACACACACACACACACACACACACACACACACACACACACACACACATCCTGAGGCATCGAATTTTCCGACAAAATTTGATAACATCATGCGGTGAAAGTGCTTCTCGGATAAATAGAAACCGCAGTAGTCATCTTTTTAATTCAAAGAGTGGCGAGTTTAGATAAAATTCTATCTATCTATCTATCTATCTATCTATCTATCTATCTATCTATCTATCTATCTATCTATCTATCTATTCCAGTATGTTTGTATGTTTTCATTATTTCAGTCAATCAGGCGCTGCCATTTATTTTTACCTGTGAAATGTTATTGTATAGTTAGATGACACTCTTAATATATATATATATATATATATATATATATATATATATATATATATATATATATATATTTGGCAACAAACCCTCTTTTATACAATTTCATTAAAAACAACTGACAATGTGCTCTGTTATTAAGATTTTTATTTAATTTTTCTTGTGTTTTTTAAAAAAAAAGGATTTCTTTGCTGGACATAAAGTCTGTGGGTACTGGCCATAGTTGCTGCATATCGGAGATCTTTTGGCTAATCTTTTAGTCATTATCAAGGGTGATTTTTATTGAATTTGATTTTTACTGAATGTAAGGATTTTTATGAACAGGGTGCTATGGATAAATTGTCAATTTTTATATTTTTAATTTCGCACTTGTGCGTTGTTCTTTTTTTATTTTGTTGATTGCACAATATAGTAGGATCAGTTGGGCACCGACTGTATCTTGTTGTAGCTCGTCTTTAATGAAACATCTATCTATCTATCTATCTATCTATCTATCTATCTATTTATCTATCTATCTATCTATCTATGTTCGTGTGTATGTATGTGTGTGTATGGGGTGGGGAGATTTGGCCATTTTCTATGGGCGTTAATATGTCTATTGGTTTGACCTATTAATAGTCGTGATGACTGCACGACACGACCGGAAAAAAAGCCTCTCCTTTTCAAATATTTCCCGCACTTCCTTCCTTTTCGCTTTCTTTGATCAATTCAATTGCTCCGGAATGAAATTTACAAACGGAAAGTAATGAATTCCAAATCACAATAAAATCCTTAAGCAAATAAACAATATTTGAATCGTAGGCCGAATCGACCGACGCGAAACTGACTTTTCTAATTTGCATTATTTCATTATAAATATTTTCAAATATTGAGTTTTCTCAATTATTTTCAACGGTGTATTTTCAACATTCAATAATATTACTAGAAAATAAATATTACTAGAAAGACCTATGAAAATTTCACTGTTTTCCTCCATTTAGGTAATAACTAGCAGTATAGCCCGGTGTTGCTCGGGTGTAATGAAAGCTTTAAAACTAATCCATGGTCCTGGAGCTCAGACACTTTGAACGTTGGCATGAAAGACTAAAAAGCAATAGTTGTTTCCAGTTAAAGCGAAACCGTAGATGGAAAGAAAAATGAATGGATGTAAGTCAAATTTTGATTTCTGGTATCAATGTCAAATAAGTTTTCCGTCGTAAACTGAATTTTGAAGGCTAAATAAGTCCTCTGAGTAAATGTTATCATAGCTGAGACTAAGAACCATAATTATACCAACTTAAAGCAAAACCCGAAGCAAAAACCAAAATAAAAGGGCTGAAAACCTGATTTTGATCAGACCTGGTCGGATATCGGGGTATTGATTTCCGAGATCGGGGGGAAATCGGAAAAAATAAGTAGCCCATGACCTGACCGGAAGCCTAAAAAATATTTGTGTGAAGTTTGGTAAGAATCAGATAAAAATTGTGGATTTGTATAAAGGACATACATACATACATACATACATACATACAGACATCTTACCTTATATATATAGATGCCATATATATATATATATATATATATATATATATATATATATATATATATATATATAACCTTTTTATTTATTTATCTTTACCCAGAAGATTTTCTCTTAACACATTTCCATCTAATATTAGTTGATTTTCTTATAATTTGATTTGTATCTACAGTCAATGGGAGAGAACTTTCATCCACATTTTGTACACAGTCTAATTGCATGCTTTGTTTTTTACTGTTGTATTTTATAAATATATGTTTATTGTTGGTTACCAATTGGCATTGTTATTTATTTCATGAAGAATCTTTAATATAAAAAATAGCGGTATAAGACCTCTACACGACCGAATACCGAATTCCTTTAAAGTTTAAAGGCATTCGTTATTCGGTCGTGTAGAGGTCTTATACTGCCACTTTTTAAAGCATTCGTTTAAAGCAACCGTTCTCTGATTTGAAATTTAACTTTAAATTAAAAAAAAAACTATTAGTGTTTAATGTTAAGCTGTTTAAAGAGTCTGTTTGTCACTTGGCCCACGAAGTGTGTAAGGGGCAAGCACTATTATAATAGGATGAGTCATTTTCAAGCACTGAGTTTTCTGAAGTTTCGTGGCAAAATATTTTCATTAATATTCTGTAGAACCACTTCTACATGCACGTACATACCTACATACATCGTCATGCACACACGTTCGTACGCATATACCCACACACACCTACGTAAGGACTGCACGTGAAGCTTTCTTTTTTTCCCATGTTTATCAAGAAATATATAAACTGATTCCCACACGTGTCTAAAGAGTTGAAATATGTTTTCGGAGCGTTCAGACCAAGAACCATTCGTCTCTTCCAATTCACACAAACCACTAATTGCATTCAGCAATTAGACACATAAAAATGTTTCTCTCTATTCTATAAGAACATTTCAATACATATATTATTATATTCACTAATAGTCAGTACAAACATATTATTTCCTTTTTCATGGATTCTCCTAACATGGATATATTTAATATCTAAGAGAGAACACTTTTCACGACATCTTGAATTTGTGAATTTATTGGAGTAGATAGACTAAGCTACCGCCCGGTTCACACTCCACCCACGACTACTGAACAGGTTCCCTGTTTAGGACGTGGTTTCCGGCTTTCTCTTTTCCAATCTATTCCCTCTTACGTAGCCCCCTGCACACCAGTGGCCTTACCGCCTTGCTTGGGGTGATGTGATTAAAAAAAAAAAAATTCAGTTCTGTAACCTTACTTAATACAATGTTGTTATATTCGTTACATTGTGCCTTGAGTTATTTTATTTTAATTGTGGTGGTCTGGACAACCAATTTTTTCTTCACTATTAAAATCAATACTCCGACGGTCAGTCTACTACAAATTGGTACCCAGGTTGACCAAATCCCTTAGAATTCCTTTCAATAGGCAGAGTTTTAAGAAATTAACCGAAGCACACAATGGGGGACAGTAATTTTGTGAAATCTGTGGAAAAGAGTCTGTTTTTCACTTGTGCCATTGTTTCTTCCTTTTTCACTTGCGCCATTCTTACCGTTAACCAATATTGCTATTTGAATTTTATGATGAAGCTTAATTATTAAGGTAATGATTAAATTCATGGCGAGTTTTACAATAAAATATCCACGTATATTTACCTATCGCACTGTGAAATATTTGACCTGAACAACTTTATCAAAATGTTGCAAAAACAATCTTAAATATGAATGTTGGTTGTTATTTTAAGTAGGTACAAATTAAAAGATTGACAACTTCTTCATTTCATAGAAACAGCTATTAAACAATTCTCTCCTTCTTTCTTTCTTTCTTTCTTTCTTTCTTGTCATATGAAAACGGAATAGTCCATTATTTATGAGGCAAGAAAGGTTAAACACTTCTTTCTTTAATTTTCTCACTGAAAACAATTAGTATCTTTGCCTCTCTTACCTCGCGAGGAAAAAGGAATATTCCATTATTTATTGGCAGGGCGCAACGGTCGTGCGAAATAATGAAGTAGGTGAACAAGCACAAGAAGTTTCTCGAGAAAATATTTGTGCTAATCTTTCTTTCAAGATAATCGAAGCAGACAATGGTGGATTTTATGAAATCTTCTGTGGAAAATGCAGATCTTAAATACGAATTACCCATACAACCAGGTCCTTTGCACAGAATGTTTTTTAGTTTCAATGATATTCTAGAAAAAATGGAAACATAAAGGACACTTATACTTAGAATCAGAAAGAGAAAATTGAAAATTAAGGGGCACATAATAAGGAGAGAGAGTTTGGAAATTTAATACACACAGGAAATATTGATGACAAGAGTAGAGAATGAACTATTTAAAGAGCGTAGGCAAATGGTGTGCAGAACGTGAATTACGAAAGATGGCAAGAAGTTAAACACTACAAAGGACAGCAAGGTGTGAAAAGCCATGATTACCTACGTCCGAAATGGACACGGTACATAGAAGAAGAAGGTGAGTCAGCTTTTAAGTCACAGGTTAGACGAGTAAGAACCTTCATACTAAAAGGATATCATTTTCACAAAGAGGCTGGAGTCAGCTTATCGATGTTTAAAAACTTGCAGGAAGTTGTTATTTTCTGAGATAAGATATGGTAACTATTTACACGATTTTCATTGTTCGGAGTGTTGTCCCAATCTTTATTGCCATATTCACATTCAACATCTGTCTCTATTTTTGAGATGAGGTATTGTAACTATTTACACTATTTACATTGTTCGGACCGTTGTTTTTACCTGTATTGTCTTATTTACGACGTTTCCATGTCTTATACGTTGGAATTCCGAACAAACCCCTTTATTTCGTCCATTCGAGTAGATTATTCTAGCTCAACGTGCCATGCCATGTAACTCAACTCTACAAGTTTTTGTTCACCGAAAGGACAGGGACAATAAACACTATGGACAATTACTCAGCATTCTTAGCCTTTAAAAAAGAAAATTGAATATAAAAGTAAAAGAAATACATTGCGTTCTTTTTGTGCGTCCTCGTTCCGAATGGCCGTTATGCATGACGTCACGAATGGCCATTTTTAACTTTCACCTTCCCAAAGAATGTCTGAATGTAGACAAAAGAATTCTAATTCACACACATTTGTTCTTGATGATGACTACGATAGTCAAAAGTATTTTGCCGTAAAATTAATTGCATAGAAAATCCGAGCTTACACACATCTACACCTTTTCATGAACCAATGAAAATGCATATATATTTATACATTCTCAAGTAGAAAATCACTTTTCATAAAGCTACAAAATTGTACCACATGCTTACATCTTTAAAAACAAAATAAATACAACCACTTATTTATTGGCCAATCAGGAGCAATGAAAAAATCTTAAAAGTACATCCATTTCTATTTTTCACAATCGAATAATTACGTGTGATTTTTCCATTTTTACAGTGAGAGACTGATCTTCAAAACGGATGTCATATCAAGGCAACATGACTTTTTCGCTCTCTTTCACACTGCACAAATTGATTCTCCCCTTTCCTCATTGACTTGTCGGAAACAAAAGAAAGAGACGCAGCGACATCAGATTTTTTTTTTTCACAAAACACAGACTTCATACACAATAGTGACATCATTTTGCCTTTTCTTCAGAAGTCCATTTCATCTGATCTTAAGTGAACGTGAACTCTTAAATATACATTCAAAATAAAAACTTTATGCGGGACTTTCTAAAAAATTGATGTCATTCTTCTTCTGAAATAAATTTACACTTATTTATACAAACAAGACCCTTTTATCTTTTTTGCAACATTCTGATACTTACAAATGTGGTGGGCTCGGTTACCTCTGACACAAGGCCATTTCACAAACATAGACGACGCTCTCTACAACTTGAATGAAAATAACACAATATGAACTTAGAACAGTTTATCGACAACTTCGAGCACAATACTCAACAGTCAGTCAGTCAATTAAGTGTCATACATAAAACACGATTGGGCGATCATGTCTCGAAAGAGACATGACTGACTGGGCAGAAGATTATCCCGCAGTAGGTTGCCATTGCTTTCTGTGGTAGACTATAGAACCCAATTTGTTCTGTTATTTAACCCATAACTGGAAGGAAGAGACGGATTAATACCTTTCTCAAGGGTATTTGCGCGTAAGTGAATGCAATGAATTCAACTGGAATTCGAACTCGGCTCCCTGGTTTCTCGTTCCGAGCCGATATCCACTGCACCACAACACACATCAACTTATCCGAAAATTAGAAAAATATAATAAAAATTAACAGTCAGACCTTTGTTGTTCTTTAGAATAAAAATTGTTTGATTATATATATATATATATATATATATACATACAATTTTGCACAGAAAATCCGAGCTTACACACATTTACACCTTCCAAACTATAATATTTTTTTTCCAATATTCTAACATGTCTTTCTGTTAGTTATGGAAGCGTGCTCATTCTACTTTGGAAGATCTCTTTAGATTTTTAAATTCCATTTTGATGTATCTTCGCTTTGGCTATTGTTAATTGTTGTACCTCAAATGTTTCTCCGAAATCGGTTATTGTTCTGTTTCTCCCCCACTTTTTTTAATAACAAAATATGAACTTCGGACAGTTTACCCACAACTTCGAGACTCAACACCTTATCCGAAAACTGTAAAAATACGATAAAAAAATTATACAGACGTGCACACAAGCGCTCGCGCACGCACACACGCGCACACACACACACACACACACACACACACACACACACACACACACACACACACACACATATATATATATATATTTAGTATATCGAGGCGGCAAGTAATTTTCTAAACATATGCTATTAAATATAAGAGACAATGAATGTCTATTATGTTTAATCATGAGCCGTTCTAAACGTCGTATTTTTGCTTTAATTTCAGTTGAAAATAGACAAAAATTCTCCAACATTTGGATAATTATTTATTGGTTTTCTTCTAAGCTTTCGGCTCGCATGAGCCATCTTCAGAGAAATTGTTTAAACTGAAATATTATAAAATGTACCATCACCGACGATTTTATTTTGTGTTGACATAAAACTCCGCTAATCAACGGCAATAGTAACCAAAAATAATAAACGCATTCACACCGCGGGATAGCGCGAAATGACAACAAAACCATGTAGTCAAATGCAATGTAATATGTTATTTCCTGTTTTAAAGTTGATTTTATTGATTGTTGGTTGTTTTGATTTGATGTACATGGCCTCCAATATCTGCAGGTTCCTCTTACTGTGTGTATGAGTAAGGATCACCGTATTGTTAACCAAAATCTGTCTGATATTACCTACATGTTTATGTTTTTCAGAGAAATGTTGTTTAATAGTACTCTGATCAGAAAGATATATATATATATAATCTCCTCGAGTAGTGGTTCGAATTTTGTTGTGACGTTGAGAATCGCAATTGCTCATACTTGCTCTTAAACATATTTGAAGGGGCTGAGCAGGTGGATGACAGAACGGGGTCTGCGAGATGCTATTGGAAAAAGAGTGCTAAGAGCCACCAAGGATAGGCAGACATGGAAGGCCATGATTGCCTACATCCTGAAAGGACAAGGCACATAGAAGAAGAAGTATGTGCTCTGTCCCTTCAGGACGTAGGCGATCATGGCCTTCCAAGTTTCCCTATCCCTGGTGGCTCTGAGCACGCCTTCTCCTGTTACACCATGCAATCCTCGTTCCGTCATCCACCTGATTAGGTCCTTCAAATATGTTATCCGTTGCTTTCCTCTGTCTCTTTTTCCCTCTATCTGGCCTGTTAGTATCAGATTCTCCAAACCCTCCTTCCTCATTGCGTGTCCCAGGAACTTCAGCTGTCTCTTCCTGATACTCAGTATTAATTTCCTTTTTGTTTCCATCATTTCCAAGACCTCATCATTGCTCACATGCTTAATCCATGATATTCGCAGCATCCTTTTGTAGAACCACATTTCAGTTGCTTCAAGTTTTTCCTTCATCTTTGGTGATATTGTCCAGCATTCACTGCCATAATGAAGGACGGACAGCACGTAGCAATCCAGTACTCTCTTCCTTGTTTCTAGAGAAATTTTCTGTTTCTTAATACTTTACTCAACTTCTGGAATGCTTCCTTCGCCATGCCAATTCGCCTTCGGATCTCTGTGTCGCACTTTCCGTCTTCTTTTATAACGCTTCCCAGGTATTTAAATTTTTGTACCTGATTGATTCTAGTATCCCCGACCTGTTCTTGGCATTTTGGGTTGCCCTTTTTACTAATGACTATGCATTCGGTTTTCGTGCAGTTTATTTGTAGCCCTTTCTTGTTACTTTTTTTCAGCTACCTTCTGTAGGAGGTCTTGTAGTTTCCTTTCTGTATCTGCTATCAGCACTGTGTCATCTGCGTACCTTAGGTTGTTTAAAATGTGGCCTTCGATTACGAATCTAGGCATAACTTCTAGGGTCCTCAAAATATTCTCACTGTACAAGTTGAACAGATCCGGTGAAAAGACACATCCTTGTCTTACACCCCTTTCTATCTTTGTATATATACTCAATTCATTACCTGTCCGTATGCAAGCGGTTTGCTGCCAGTAAAGATTCTTGATTACTCTCAAGTCTTTCCCAAATATGTCCAGGCTGCCAAGCATCTCCATCAGTTCTTTGTGGTGTATTTTGTCAAACGCCTTCGCATAATCAATAAAGCACAGGTATAAGTCCTTCTTCATTTGTATTGCCTTTTCGGAGAGCATCCTAATCATAAATATGGCATTCCTTGTTCCCGTGTCTTTAACGAAACCACACTGTTTTTGTTCTATCTCTGGCCTGATTCTGCTTCTCGCTCTATTCATCAGGATTTAGACGATCAGTTTTGTTATATGACTCATTAAACTGATGGTTCTATGGAGTTCGCACTCGTTTGTTCCTGGCTTCTTAGGCAGTGCTATGAAGATTGACTTGCTGAGGTCATCTGGTATAACCCCATTATTATAAATTTCATTTATTATTTCAGCAATTGTTTCTATACTAAATTCTTCCAGGGCTATCAGCAGCTCTATGACTATGCCGTCTGGTCCCGCTGATTTGTTTCTATTCAGTTTGGCTACTGCAGATTCCACTTCAGACTTTAATATTTCCGGTCCGTCCTCATCTTTGCGTATTATTGGTTGCTTTCTCTTGTCGTGGAAAAGATCTTTTATATATTCTTCCCATCGTTGGAGTATTTCCTCTTTTGATCGAAAAGTCATCTATAGTAAATTTGTGCCCTGGCTCTTACAACATGTCACCATTCCTGGCAGAACTTTCATTATCACAGTGTGAGATATCTACTAACAAAGAAATAAAAATAATTTAAATGAACTAGACTAGATTAAATAGACACCCTAAAAAAAGATTAAAGTTTTTTTAAATTTTCCAACATTTTCGTGCGCATTTGTTGGCACACCAACGTAACAAATTTGTTCCGATTAAGTACGTAACGTGTCACTGAGTGCTCTATATATACGGCCTTGGGCCACATTTATGCTACGCTTAGTGAATCACAAGGAAACTTTTTCTACTTTACCATACGTCTTTTTCCATTATAAAATACATATCATATCTCTCTCTTTATATATATAAATGTGTGTGTGTGTGTGTGTGTGTGTGTGTGTGTGTGTGTGTGTGTGTGTAAACTTTTTTCCTCATGAGGTGGGAAGGGTTTAGGCTATTCACCTGTTTACTCCTCCAAGATTTTCTTGTTCACACGAATTTGGGTTGAGATTCTTCAGCAGCTGACATTCCTCATTAGCATTGCCAGATTGACGACTAGAAACCTCACCACCCTTCCATAAAAATGGCCGTCTAGGTCACTGATTCCGACCCCAACAACTTTTCCAGTATCAAGGGTTGACTATCGGGCAAGTCATCCCGTTTTGTGAGGAAAAGAAAAACAAATAACAACATTAAAGACGCCGAATGAAACGTCCACCTGGTCATCGCAGCGAGTTTAGCGACCGAGTCGATTTGATCATCACAATTGAGTAGTGGGTTCGATCAACTGTGAGTGCGACATCAGTCTGTTAAGTGCTTCTGGGCAGAACATTTTCCTGCAATAGGTTACCATTACTTTCTGCAGTAGACTGGTTCTAACAAAGGCTATCCCCTTCGTATTACATTGGTGAGATACAAGATACAAGTTCATTTGGGGCGTTTATTTTCACGAACCTCTGCTTTGTGGAACCGACTTCTAAGAGGATATTTACCCGGTCATTACAATCTTAACCAGTTCATATCAGGTTACCTTTCCCACATATCTGGCTATTACTCTAACACTCTACCTCGACGAGGATCTCGTGCCTTGTAGAGGTGAACATCAATGTAAAAAAAAAAAAAGAAGCAAAGTGTGATTGTATATGAACACTGACATTTTGTCTAAGTAATTTTTGTCCAACACAAGGCCCAAGAGCCACTCAAAGTAGTGGGTTACTGAAAGTTTACTGTATGTGCATAAGATGAAGAGGAGGAGGTAAGAGGTCTCTTGAGAGTCGGTTCTGCTAAGTAGGGGTCACTTGAGATAAAATTACAGAATAAGAGGCACAGTTTATGTGAATATGTTGGGAAGGTAACGGTTGACCTTAGACTTGAAGTGGTTAAGATTATAGTGATCGACAAAATATCTTCTAGGGAATATGTTCTGCAAAGTATCGGTTCTTGGGAAGAAGCAGCCCAGGTGAAAATTCCTTCTTACTAAAAACCAGAACCATTTTATCATCATTTCACCCCCAATTAAGCCAATAAAGTCATTAGGACGCAAAAGATTGGTGGGTGTTAGAGAATATGAAAATCTATTTAGGAGAGAGGATAATCAGTTAGTTAAGTGCCATACGTGATACACCCTTGGGCGATCATGTCTCGAAAGAGACATGACTGACTGGGCAGAAAGTTATCCCGCAGTAGGTTGCCATTGCTTTCTGCGATAGACTGGTTGCCGACCAAGGCTACAGAATCCAATCTGTCCTATTATTTAACCCATAGCTGGAGGGAGAAAAGATGGATTTATATATTTCCCAAGGGTATTTGCGCGTAACTGAATGCAACGAATTCAGCTGGAATTCGAACTCGGCTCCCCGATTTCTCGTTCCAAACCGATATCCAATGCACCACAAGACAAAAATTCTTCTTCTTCTTCTTCTTTGTGCCGCGTCTCTTCAGGACGTAGGTGATCATAACCTTCCACATCTTCCTATCTGTTACTCCACCCAAACCCCGCTCTGACATCCACTTGCTCAAGCCCGTCAAATATGTTACGCTTTGATTTCCTCTTTCTCTCTTTCTCTCTATCTGACCTTTGAGTATCATATTCTCCAAGCTCTCTTTTCTCATTATATGTCCCAGGAACTTTAGTTGTCTTTTCCTGAAATTATTAGTTTCTTTTTCGTTTCCATTCTCTCCAAAACCTCATCATTGCTCACATGCTCGGTTCATGGTATCCGCAGCATCCTTCTGTAGAACCACATTTCGGTTGCTCTCTTTCATCTTTAATGAGATTCTTCCGCATTCGCTGCCATATTGGAGGACAGACATCACATAGCAGTCCAGTACTCTCTTCTTTGTTCCTAGCAAAATTTTCCTGTCACTCAATATTGTACTCAGTTTCTGGAATGCATCCTTGACCCAATTCGCCTTTGCATCTGTGTCGCACTTTCCTCAACTGTTAGAATACTTCCCAGGTAGTTAAATTTCTGTACCTGCTTGATTTTAATGTCTTCCACCTGTAGTTGGCATTTTGGGCTTCTCTTTTTGCTGATGACCATGCATTCGGTTTTCTTGTATTTTCTTTGTGGTTATTTCTTTTCGCTTTTGTTAGCTGCCTTATGTAGTAGTTCTTGCAGTTTCCTTTCCGTGTCTGCTATCAGCACTGTATCATCTGCGTATCTTATATTGTTCAGATTGTGACCGCCGATGACAAATTCTGGCATGACTTCTAGGGTCCTCGGAATAGTATCGCTGTACAAATTGAATAGATCCGGTGAAAAGACACATCCTTGTCTTACGCCCCTTTCTATCTTTGTATATCTGCTGAATTCATTTCCTGTCCGTATGCAGGCGGTTTGCTACCAGTAGAGGTTCTTGATTACTGTAATGTCTTTCCCAAATAGGTCTAGGTTGCTGAACATTTCTATCAAGTCGTTGTGACATATTTTGCCAAATGCTTTTGCGTAGTCTACAAAAACACAGGTACACGTCCTTCTTCATTTGTATTTCCCTTTTTGATAGCATCATAAGCATAAATATTGCATTCCTTGTCCCAGTGTTATTGCCGAAACCGCACTGTTCTTGTTCTATCTCTGGCCTGATTCTGCTGCTCGCTCTATTCATCAGGATTCGGATGATGAGTTTTGTTATGTGACTAAGAAGACACAAGATAACAAATCTCATTGCATTTAAATTTTTGAAGATAAAAAACTGTGAAGCAAGATGCTGAAAGAAAGTTCCACAAGCGAGAATAAACTGTTAGCATAGAACACACACTTACATATAATTATTCCAACTGCAAATTGATGAGACCTTACCGCCAATCTAGTCAGTAAGTACCATACGTGAAACATGCCTGGGCGATCATATCTCGAAATTGACATGATTGACTGGGCAGAAAATTATCCAGCATTGGGTTGCCATCACTTACTACGGTAGACTGGTTGCCAGCCAAGGCTATAGAACCCTATCTGTCCTGTTATTTAATTCATAACTGGAGGGAAGAGATGAATTAATACCTTTCCCAAGGATATTTGCGCGTAACGGAATGTAATGAATTCAACTAGAATTCGAACTCAGCTCCCCAATTTTTAGTCCGAGTCGATATACTTTTCACCACAACGCACACACTGCGCTTAAATTCATAAAATCTAGGTACCATAGAGGAAAGTTCACCAGAACAATTAATATGAAAGTTTTTATAGAAAAGGCACAGGGAAGCTACATTACATTGGAGAGAAAGTAATCGAAGCAGAGATGCCAGTAACAGTGCAGATTTTTCATTGGATTCTATGACAAATCTCTAAATATATAACAGGGCACCAGAACAGGTAAGGCCGCAATATTCAAAGCATGATCGAATGGTCGGCTTATAGATGTGTAAGACAGATTCTGGCATGAAAAATTGTCCATCATGTTATAGCCAACCAACTTTCTAAGCTGAAGACTTAGCAGCTGATTCAATATAATCTTTTCACTTCATGTCTGTGGAAAACGTTAGTCCGATAAGGCGCAATGAATCACTCTCCTGGAGGTTAGTGTTGTGGCCTGTTAGGAAGAAAGACACGAAAAGAAGGTAGGTTGAACCAGTTTATTGGAATAACAGAACATATATACAAAGTAAGAGTGTTATTAGTCATCAGACAGAAGCGTTCGTCCGAACTGTCCAGTTACACTGCGTCTCGACTGCAGTATTCAGTCACCTTCCCACTAAAGCAAAATGTGGCATAAGGCCATATAGCCCGGTCAAAAATTCGTGTCTAATTGTGCCCAGTCGAGACTCTACCCTTTGGCGGAGCCTCGACAGAATTAATACTCCCCGCCCGAAGGCAGAGAGCTCGACAGTGCGTTGACTGCCTCCCAGTCTCGTAGGTCAGTATTTATGAAGGAGGAAGAGTTCATTACAATGTAGATAGGGCACGATAACATTTAGCATCAGCCATGGTTATGGAAGACAAAAATGGTTCTCTTACATGATTACAAGAGAACAGTTTTGTTTTTGGGGCGCTAAAATTAACACAATTGTTGGAACTAAGGAATGTATTCCGTCGAAAATAATGGAAATAGCGATTGAGTAGTGTGAGGCTTGCAACGTTTCGTTTGTGGCAAAGGGCTTGTATAAAATAATAAAAAGAAATTAATCATCTACAAGTCTGCGTAGACGCTTTTGAACAATCAAAGCTGCAATGTGAAGACTAGGCAGCTCCTACCCAGATATCTTTGGTCTGATTTGGTTTTTGCAAAGATAGAGCACAGCAGAAGGAGTCCGGTACTTATTGGAGCGCTATAAAGAACTAGCCATTTCCCCAGTTTTATTTTCATTTTTAAAAATTTTTTTCCTAATTGAGATGTTAGAGCTTGATCAGAGAAGAGATCAGCTGCCAGGCTCTGGTTATTTAGATTTTTGTAGGTGCAAAACTGTTGGATGATTTGCTTATATGTTTACTGAAGTATGATTCTCAGGCAGATTGTTAATGTTTTGTTTTAATCATTTCATCCCAAGGAAGCCAGGAATTGTCTTTTCTGTATTCTTTTTCCTTCAAGACGGGAATGACACTAGCCGTAGAAGTGAAAGAGAAAACTAAGAACAGGGAGAATTAAGGAAAGGACAAAAGATGAACAGGGTTCAAGAAGAGAGAAGAGAGAGTTTGACGTTGCACTTAAATCTTTGAAGATTGTAGTTATCAGGGATTCGGGGAAACGGAAGGGAGTTCCACGAGTGGAAAGTGCGAGAATAGAAACTATGGGAGTAGAAGTGGCAGTTACTTTTAGCTATTTGGACAGTAAACGGGTGAGACCAAGATGACAATCTAGCTGCAAGCTTAAATTCATCAAGTAGGGGCATCAAGCAAAAATAGCTCATCAAAGGAGTCGCCATGAAAATATTTGCAGAACAGACAAGGAAGTGCGAGAAAAGAAACTGGGGGAGTAGAAGTGGTGGTTACATCTGACTATTTAAAAGGTTGGGACCTAGATGCCAATCTAGTAGCACGAGTAAATTCATGTAGTCGAGGCACGAGGGAAAAGAGCTCGTCAGAACAGAGGCCGTGAAAATAGTAAATACAAAGGGAAGCCACATCACGTCCGTGAGAAAGGGACTGAAGTTGAGCTGCCAAATCAGGACAGATTATATTGCAGATCCTTCTTTAAATTTTGTCGAGAACCTCATGATGAATAACAGGAGCACCCGACCAGATATGAGAACAGAATTCAATGCACGGACGAATAGTAGATTTATAAATGTGCAAAATGCATTCTGTCAAGAAAAAACTGCCTGACTAGATACAGTTAACCAACCTTCCTAGCAGTAGATGCAGCTATGGATTAAATGCAATCGTTCCATTTGAGGTCATTAGTGATATTATCGCCGTTTCGGAAGAGAGATTTTATTAGGATGAGTCATAAATAATTTAAAATTTTTTGTATCAAGTCAGGATCGATTACGTTACAGATCCTTCTTTGGATTTTGTCAAGAATCTAGAGATGACTAGCAGGAGCACCAGACCAGATATGGCAGCAGTATTCAATGCACGGACGAATGGTAGATTTGTAAATGTACAAGATGGACTCTGACAAGAAAAAATATTCTGCCACGACACAGTGATCCAATTTTCCTTTCTATGCAGCTATAGATACGATGTAGTCTCTCTACTTGAAGCCAGTTGAAAACGTGATGCCAAAATGTAGACAGTGTGTTGGTCTCCTGGAATCTAGTGTCAGCCATGCTGATGGCAGGCAGAAAAAATGTCTCTACGATAGTTAAAGGAGAGCAGTTTTTGTTAAAAGAAGGTAAGTCTAAGAAGAGATCTGAGCATTAACAAAGTGTGATTAAAAGAGAATGAAGGCTGGAAATATAAATAATTACCATTGGGTAGAGGAACATACTTTGTTAATTTTAACAAAGTATGTTGCCAATAAGATGTGCGTTGGGGTGCATTCGATATCGGCTCGGAACGAAAAATCGGGGAGCCGAGTTCGAATTCCAGCTGAATTCATTGCATTCACTTACGCGCAAATACCCTTGGGAAAGGTATAAATCCGCTTATTCCTTCAAGTTATGGGTTAAATAACAGGACAGATTGGGTTCTATAGCTTTGGTCGGCAACCAGTCTACCGCAGAAAGCAATGGCAACCTACTGCGGGATAATCTTTTGCTCAGTCAGTTATGTCTCTTTTGAGACATGATCGCCCAAGCGTGTATCACGTATGGCACTTAACTGACTGACTGATGTTGCCAATATTGAGCAATTAGATAAAACCACACAAGGACAAGACTCCCATTATTAATAAAAAAAATAAAAAAAACTTTTAAAAAACAGTTTATTTCTATTACTGTGGTTTAAATATTATTAAATATATACTACTATATAAACTATATTGTAAAACAGGTATACTGATCTTAACTTGTATAAAAATACATATGCTGTTGGCACACTGAATGATTTTAAAACTCTAAATCGGCACTTAGCAAAATATTGCCAAACCCTGTTCTAGTAGGCCTTGAGTGAAGTCTGTAATCGGGCAAGGTGAGATAATTCCACCATTGTAATCAAGAATTTGTAAGGGGATCATGTTTCGACACTAAAATAACTCACAATGGGTTGATAAGTTGTTAAGCAAACAAAACCAAAGTAAAGCTTTGTACTTAGAGCACCTCATCGTGGGGTAATGGTTAACGAACTAGTTTTATTGACCACTCAATATTGTACTCAGTTTCTGGAATGCATCCTTGACCCAATTCGCCTAAGTAGTAACAGAGTACTGAAAAACAGAAAAATCTCATTGGAAACAAAGACGAGAGTGCCGGATTGCTATGTGATATCTGTTCTTCTGTACGGTAGTGAATGTTGGACAATCTCCTCAAGGATGAAGGAGAGGCTTTAGGCAGCAGAAATGTGGCTTTATTCAGAGGATACCATGGGCTGAGCATGTGACTAACGATGAGGTGATGGAGAGGATGGAAACGAGGAGAAAATTCATACTTAAGAAGAGACAAATGAGGTTTCTGGGACATGTAATGAGGAAGGAGGGCTTAGAAAATTTAATACTCACAGGACGGATAGAGGAAAAGAGAGACATGGAAAAGCAGCGCGAGACCTATTTGATAGGCCTGATCAAATGGATAGAAGAGTGGGGTTTGGGAGAGATACCAAGTGGAAGGATATTGAGAGCGACAAAAGACAGAGCCAAGTGGAAGTCCATGATCACTTACGTCCTAAAGGGACACGGCACATGAAGAAGTGAGTTTGATCGATGGGAGTCCCATATGTGGGGCCTTTTTTCAAACTAAGCTAAGCTTAATGAATAATTATTGAAAGATAAACTGTAATGTTCCTGTAATATTTTCTTGGCTAAAGTAACGAGGAGGCAATTTCTAGTGTAGATATCCTCCTCGGGGACTCGACCATTGTGATCTTACGCTAAAATAATTTAAGCTTACAAAATATGACTGGATCTAAACATAACTTTTATTGACTGGGCCATGCGTGCTTGAGGACTATATGAATTTTGGGACTTATTAACCTAGCGTCTCATAAGAATTTTTACCACATCTCATATTACAATCTTAATGTTTGTAACTGGTTTTCTTTAGCACTCTGTATTACTGGTTCCCATATTATATTCATTTTTTTTATGCTTGGCTGGCTTAGAAGACTTTTTTGTGCATGTGGTACTGATTTCTTGAATTTACGTATTTTCCAATAGTGTTCTCTCTGTATTATTTTAACTTCATCCCACAGTGGGTGGTGATCTCCTATTTCCTTCCATATGTGGTCGCCTGATTTTTTCTATTCCCTACCCACCTTGTTATGGCCTTGCGGTGTTTTTGCAACCTTACTTCATATCTTTATATTTCTATGTTCTGCAGCTCCAACAAACGCGGGTTGCAGGGTACAATAGGATAACAGTTCTCGGAAAACAACCTCGGTCTGCCTAGCCTATGTGAAGGGATTATTGGAAAGAATATAAAAGAACTGTGGTCCATATAACACCAGGACAACCTTCAAAAGTCGTTCAGCACTTCGCAAATATCTTCCCTGAGTAAAGCCTTCGGTAGAGGAGAAAATGACTAAGGACTGCGTATACGCCATCCCATGAAACTGCGGTAGAGATTTTTTTTCTTTTTTTATAATCGTGTGGCCCCAAGCAATGCATTTTATTGCCACTGTTGTGCAGGGGGTTACATAGGAGGAATGTTATGAGAATGAGTGACAGGGGTGTCAGGAAGAGGGTATGAGAAGGATGAGAATACTGATGAGAGGTGGGTAGACTGAGAAAAGGGCATGAGAAAGAGGATGCAAGTTAGTGAAATAGGAGATGACTATTGACTTTTCATTTGAATTCTTGAAGATTGTAGCTGTCGGGTAAGCAATTAAACGGAAGCGAATTCCACAGGCGGGAAGTGCAAGAAAAGAAGCTGATGGAGTAGAATTTGCGTTTACAATTTATTGGTTTCACAGTTGAGTTAAATAGAGATAACTAAAACATCAGGAAGAAGCATGAATAATGTAACGAGAACAATCTACCCCAATGATAGAAATAAAAGGTTCGGTTCAAAATTCCAATCACCTAAAGAAACTTACAACAACCGAAACATCGCGAATATGACAATAAATATGAAACAAGTTCGAACAATGTAAATTTATACACTTTTGGCGTTGGTGGGAAATTTAATGGGAGGACGAGAGTAAAGCAAGAATATAGAAAATATGTGAAAGGGAAGAATATATCTACTAACAAATACGTAAATATATACATAATATATGAATATTTAAATAAATAAACACACACACACACCCACATACACATATAGACATATATATATATATATATATATATATATATATATATTTTTTTTTTTTTTTTTTTTTTTAAACAAGATAGACGTCATAATTATTCGAACCCGAGGAACCTTTCGGCCAACACTTGTCAAGGACTACGTTGGCATTATTACAAAGGGTCAAAAATAGAGGACAAAAAACAATGGAAAATTTACAATACTGGGGGAAGATGGAACTCGATTAAAAATCAACTTAAATTTATATTCAATAAATATTAAAATGTAAGGGGGTGTAAATATATATATATATTGAGTGTTTAATTAATTAGTTTTTGGTCATAATAAAATTAGACCAGTGCACATTTGTATTAAAAAGTGTTCAATACAATTATATTGTAGAACTTTTGAATATTTTCCATTTGTAAACGAGTTATTACGCGACCCAGGTTTCTACCATGAGTGGTGTCTTCGGGCGATTTTCAAGAATTATTCAAGTTATTGAAAATCGCCTGAAGACACCACTCATGGTAGAAATCTGGGTCGCGTAATAACTCGTTTACAAATGGAATATATATATATATATATATAAGCATTTGTCTATACTACTGAGATGAGGTAATATTTACATTGTTCGGAGTGTTGTCCTCATCTTTATTGCTATGTTTACGACGTTTCAGCCGTTGAACGCTCCGGCCTTCTACAGGTGCTAGGAATTTCGAACCGAACCCTTTATTTCGATCACTGGGGTATATTCTTCTCATTCCAAGTGTGATGCAGTTATCTCCCTTTAACTTAACCCTGTAAGTTATTTGTTCACCACTGCTCTAACCAGGTATTGAACTCACAACTCTTCGGGTCAAGTCACTGAAACAACCAACGCCTATCTCCACTGGGTAATTTATCCTTCAGGACAGTCTAAACAATGTAATAATGTGTTGCCTCGTGCCACGAAAAGAGTGGTAGAAAAAGAAAACTTTGCGACTGAAGGTTACAAACCAGGAGACAGAGTTTTCTTTAGAAATTATAAAGGTGGCAAAAGTTTCTGGGAAGACAGAATTATCACTTGGCAGAGTTATATTCATGCTCAAAAAAAGAAGATTTGATGTAAGAGATATTTAAATCAGATAAGGCCAAGACATACAAAAGAATTACCAATAGAGGTTAATATATGATACATTCGAAATATCAGTTCTCATATTTCCACCAGTACCGATGGAAGTATCTCCAGCCCCACCAATGCCGGAAGTGTCAGTTTCCCGAAAATTGCTAATGCCTCAAATCTCACCAGTACAAAAATTGGCGAGACGTAAAAGTACTAGGAAGAGGAAAAAACTCAAACAATTATGTCCTGACTCCAAAAAGAAAAGGTGTTGAGCAAAATTTCATGGAAAATTGTAATGGAATGTCCCACACTTCCTATCGCCTATGTGGACTGACTATATCAGTAGCCATATATAGTGAGCGCAGGAGATACCTGTGACTTGCTTCAACAATTACTAGCCTGCTATCAGATTCCCTGTCTTGCCGTAGTGCATAGGTTCCCACCCATTTTTGCTGCGATTACCCCCAAATACAATTTCACTATTATCCATTACGCCAATCAACAAATACCTGTAATATAAGAAAAGATGTAATTATATTTTCATACATCAAAAGCAGACAAAGTTAATGGAAATTATTCAATACAATAGTCAGTCAGTCAGTTAAGTGCCATACGTGATATACGCTTGGGCGATCATGTCTCGAAAGAGACATGACTGACCGAGCAGAAGATTATCCCGCAGTAGGTTGCCATTGCTTTCTGCGGTAGACTGGTTGCCGACCAAGGCTACAGAACCCAATCTGTCCTGTTATTTAACCCATAACTTGAAGGAATAAGCGGATTTATACCTTTCCCAAGGGTATTTGCGCGTAAGTGAATGCAATGAATTCAGCTGGAATTCGAACTCGGCTCCCCGATTTCTCGTTCCGAGCCGATATCCAATGCACCGCAACAATACAATAGTACCAATCTATAATAATCAGAGGTATAGTCGCCGTAACCTAGCCGTGATTCTTAATGTGAGTGTTGCTAGTTTTTCCTGTACCAGCGCCAGCTTATTTATTCTTGGATTTGTGACTGAAAGGGTTATTCGGGTGTTGTTTGCTACGTTGAGTCTACTACATTTCTTGGTCTTCACTTCAAGGACACAATGTGAAATTATAAGCTGATTTCCTCTTCCCAAACCAAAAATCCATTACCCACAAAATATGGGCTCATTACACCACTGGGGTAATTTACCCCGGGGTTGGAAACCATGGCAGTGTGTTTACAATAAATCTATCTTCTTTCATCTACATGTTGCTGTTGTTTCACTCGAGTACCACCTTTTCTGTATGTAACCTCTTTAAAGGATACAATAAAATAAAGGATACAATAAAATATAAAAAAGCATATAAATATATAAATAAATATATAGATAAAAATATATATAATTTTTCTACTTTCATCCGAGTTCATATTGTTTTAATAGATATTTTTTGTATGTATACAAGCTGCCATTACTTCAGATTTCTTTTTACCAAGGTCCTTGCTTTAAATATAGCTCCAGCTTTTCTTCCTTACACAATCAGCACATAAAATTTCTAATAATGTATGGCTTGACTTTTTCTAAAATACTCTAACATAAATTAGATTCTTTTCGATTTTTTTTCTTTTAACTGCCATATGTGGTTAACTAGTTTCGTATAATGTTTATAACTTTCTAGTTTAAATGTTGAGCGATGACTATACCATTTTTTATTAAAATTGCCTTTTGTACACCCCCACACACTTTATTTTGCCCTTTTTTATATTACATCTCTGCCTTGTAGACTAACTCTTCTGTTTTCATACTCCGTTCAGTGGGCAATTAATTTATATTTCTACAGTTGCACATCTGATCAGTTATGTCATTATTTTCTCGCTATATTTATTAAAATTTTAATAGAAAAACAATTGAACAAATTTCCACTTGCTGAATAAGTCTTCATTCATAGAAACCGTAAAAGGTTAGCGTTTCTAATATTTTAGACGTTAACTAGCCCTACACTCTCGATTTTTTGAATTGTGCATTAATCACTTTTAAAATATAACCGTTTCCCGGACAGGGTAAACCTTGTCTATCAAAACAATTTTATTATATATATATGCTCAGATGAGCTTAAGTCACTGATGCCTCCTCAACAGGTGCAACCAGACTGGCAACTGGGTCCCACCCATTCACAGTCAGGTTAGCCAAATGCAGACGACAATTCTACTCCTGCAACTTCCTCTCTCGCACTTCCCGCCTGTGGAACTCACTCCCGTATTCTTGCTTTCCTGACGGCTACAACCTCCAGAAATTTAAATGCAAAGTCAATACTCATCTACTAACCACTGGACTCTAGCTCGCTCCCCTCCCCTGTATAACCTTCCCTTTCTCTCCACCTATGTATCTGTCATCGCACCTGCTTTCTCAGCTTTCTATTGTTCCTTTCTTACTAGCTTGTACTCCTCACTCTTTTCTAATTAATCTTTTTACATTTATGTAACCCCCTGCACATCAGTGGCGTTTCCGCCTTGCTCGGGGTGAAATGATTAAAATATATATATATATATATATATATATATATATATATATATATATATATATATATATATATATCCTAGAATTGATTCCCCAACATGTTCTAAAGAAAGCCTACGAATGATCTTAGGAGTCGTGGCATCATTTGGCTGGATATGCAGGTCCATGGACATCAAAACTGCATTTTTACAGAGCAAGCAGTTAGATCGTCCAATCTTTCTTCTTCCCCCTAAGGAAGCCAATGTGCCTCCTGGTTACATCTGGAAATTATTCAAATGTGTTTATGGTCTAACAGATGCCTCTCGATCCTGGTACTTAACACTTAGGGAGGAACTGATCAATCTAGGGGCCATACCTTCAAAGTATGACCAAGCCATCTTCACATGGCATTTTAAGAACAAGCTAAATGGCATAATTGCTACTCATGTTGACGATTTCTGTTTTGCTGGATCAGAGGCCTTTGAAAAACAAGTCATTAACAATCTTCGCACCCTCTTTAAAGTTAAATCTGAAGAAGTCGCTAAGTTCCAATACATTGGACTAAAAATAAAACAATCAGATAAAAACATCAGTATTGGGCAGGATGAATATGTAAAGAAACTTGGACATATCCCCCTGCAGAATGGCAGAAGACTGGAAGATAAGATATCACCAACTGAGATCACTGAGGTTAGACAGTTAATAGGCCAGCTTAATTGGCTGGCCACCCAAACAAGACCTGACCTCAGCTTTGACGTCAGCACACTAAGTTCGATACTCAAACAAGAAAATGTTGACTGCATAAAACAAATCAATCGAACTGTAAAAAAGGCAAAAAAAGAGAAATCGCAAATTCACATTCCAGACCTAGGTAACCCTAATCTTCTGCAAATTATAGGATTCAGTGATGCATCCTTCGCTAACCTGACTGATGGTGGATCACAAGGGGGCTATATAAATTTTTTGGTAGGTGACAATAACCAATACATGCCCATAGCCTGGCAATCCAAACGGATAAAAAGAATTGTTAAGAGCACTCTTGGTACAGAAACCCTGGCCATGGTTGATCTGACTGAGGCCTGCTTATATTACAGAAAATTAATATTAGATTTTTTGCAGCTGAAAGACCATCCTATCAAAATAAAAATAACATGCAAAACAGACAATTCCTGTTTGTATGATGCAGTGCATTCCACTACGCAAATTTTTGATAAAAGACTTCGAATTGAGATAGCTATCCACAGAGAAATGGTTGACAGAGGAGAAATTGCAGATATCTCATGGATACCTACTGAAAAACAAATTGCAGATGCCTTAACTAAAAAGGGGGTTCCTTCCTTCAAAATTCTTGGATTCACAACTGAACCCAAAGGATCCTCTATTTAACTTTTGAGTTTCCAGGCATATAATTTTGTTAATTTTGTTTTTGTTTTTTGTTTTTCAACAGATAGCATCCTGATGCTCCTACCAAAACAAAAAAATATATCCTCAGCACAAGAAAGAAAAGAGGGGAAGTATTAACATCTAACACAGTCTATCTCACAAGTTTGGAAGACCGGTTGTCTTCCCTTGAACCTGAGAGGGGCCATGAGAGGAACATGGGGAAGAGGGGAGGCCACAAGGGGCATTCGGGATGACATTCTCTTAGATACCAGTCGCACACAGCATTCGGTCAAATAAATATCCTGTTCACTATACTTACAACTGGTTGTTGTTTATCTTCTTTAACAACATCTTTTATGTTTTCAGTTTCTAATAAAGTCTGATAGATTAGAAAAATGAGCTCAATCAAAATCTGCGGATTCCAGAAGAAATCTTCCTTTGTACAAGGCAAGAGTCAATGCAGGAAAGTGGACAGAGTAGGCATTCAGTTTTCAAATATTCTTGTTTAAACTTAAGACATGTATTATCAGACCAAGGCCTATTTCCTTTTTAAAGATCGTTCGGAAGTCATTAAGTGTTCAAATATTTTTGAATTGTAAATATTAAAGCTTTTGTTATTTGCTTATAAAAAACATCAGTGAGAACATTAGACATGTACCATATTTCTCAGGAAAACTGATCTATATAAAACAAACTTGAAACAAACCAATTTTTTAAGACTTGATAAAACTATCATTGACATGGTCTATTTATGTAGAAGTATTGCTGTTATATCTAGGCTGTTGGTGTCCATTCTTCAGTTGCCTGTCTTGATAGTTCAAAAGTACCTACACAGCCTTGTGGGTGATGAATCATTTCCCACACTCCTAGCCCTTTTGTTACAGATAAAATATTGGGTGATCCTCTTGCTAGAAACAAAAAGGACTCTTATAGTTAACATCGGATGTTCGTTGTGGTGCAGTGGTATTGGCTCGGAATGAGAAATCGAGGAGCCCAGTTCGAATTCCACTTGAATTTCCTTGCATTCACTTACGTGCAAATACCCTTGGGAAAGGTATTAATCGGTCTCTTTTCTCCAGTTATGGGTTAAATAACAAGACATTGGGTTCTATAGCCTGGCAGCCAGTTTACCACTGAAAGTAATGGCAACCTACTACGGGATAATTTCTGCCTAGTCAGTCATGTCTCTTTCGAGATATGATCGCCCAAGAGTGTATCACATATGGCACTTAACTGACTGACTGAATATAATAGTTGAAAACATGATTAAGGCTTCGGCTGGGCATAAAGTGAGGGATCAGTTTTATACTGTTATGAAGACTTTAATTGGAGTAGATAGACTAAACTATCGCCCGGTTCACACACCACCCACGTCTATTGAACAGGTGTAGAGGCTCATCCCTTGTTCCCTGTTTAGGATGTGGTTTCCGGCTTTCTCTTTTCCAATCTTTTCACTTTCTTTTTTTTTTCAATTGGAGTAGATAGACTAAACTATCGCCCGGTTCACACTCCACCCATGTCTATTGAACAGGTGTAGAGGCTCATCCCTTGTTCCCTGTTTAGGATGTGGTTTCCGGCTTTCTCTTTTCTAATATATATATATATATATATATATATATATATATATATATATATATATATATATTCTTGCTGGTTATATATATATATATAACCAGCAAGAATTAAATCAAACAAGTTTTATTCAATTCAGCCAACCGTTGAATAAGTTTTTGCACATTTCTTGAATAAAATTTGTCGAGAAAGTATCTAAAATTAATGTTTTTGTTCGACTATTTTCGGCCATTTCTGCCATTATCTGGAACCTAATGTTGTCAGTGTCATAGAAAAAAAATGATTAGCTTCATCTTTGAGGGTTTTTGAATTTTACATGAAATTATAATTTGTCAAAGAAACCTGTATATATTTGATGCCATCAAATATGATAACAATGAAAATTCTTCATCAAATAAATCTGGTTGATTTACGATTACTACACTATTAATACGAAGAGTGGGTACCTCGGCGTGGTGTAATGGTTAGCATGCTTGTCTTGCTAGAACCTATTACAACTGAGTAGTGAGTTCGATCCTCACTGGATATCCCATATATTCGGCTTTGTGTCACATCTATGCGGAGCCTAAAAAATCAACTATTAATCAGAAGTGTAAACAAACAATATAGCGAGAGAAAATTGGTTTGGGAAGACGGCGATTATGGGATTATGGGATTATAAGCTTGTTAATGAACTAAGGAAGACTCTGGAAGATGAAAATTTAGAAAAGTCTTCTGCTATTCTCAGCTGTTGGACATCTCTCCCGAGATCTTTCATCTGTTTGAAGAAAACTGATTTTGCTTTTCTTTCAGCTTCTGGTTCAACTTATTCCTGTGACCAAATGATTGAGTTCGAAATGCCTAGCCCCTGAAGAAGGGCGGAGCGTAAAACAGCCGAAACATCGTAAACATAGCAATAAAGATGAGGCAACAGTTCGAATAATGTAACAGTGTAAATAATGTAAATATTGCCTCATATCAGATATGGTAACATTCATGGCCGTATCTGACTACCTGGCACACCGGGCACGGGTCCGGGCCGATCCGTGCAATCATAGTGAAAATCCGGGCAAGGAAAAATGTCTTCGTCAGAAATCAAACTAAACACTTCACGAAGAAAGAAAGAAAGAAAGAAAGAAAGAAAGAAGAAAAAAAACGAAGAAAACATCCGAATAAACGCAGTAAAAACCTGTTTTACTGTTTATTTATTAATTTTGGGAGAAAGTCCGAACCCGATTTCCTGCTTTCGTTCACGTTCTGTACCTAATTTTCATCGGAATAGCCGAAAAAATCCGCAAAAATCATAGTTTCTGGAAACGGATGACACTGATGACGTCATCACATTGTCAACTAATTAACCCGGGCAATTTTCTCTGTGCCCGGTTTTTTTTAGCATCAGCTACGGCCCTGGTAACAATGAAAATTCTTCATCAAAGAAATTTGGATAATTTACGATTATTACAATATTAACACGAAGTGAAAAACAAAAAATATAACAAGAGAGAACTGATTAAAGACGGCGATTATAGGCTTGTTCACGAACCACTGTGGCATTACGTCTGGTACTACTAAAAGAAAACACAAACAAAAATAATTTGAAAGAAAAACTTGTCTTAACTTTAAATTAATATTGAGAATTCTTCATCAAAGAAATTCTAACTAAATTATTATGCTATTAATACGAGGTATAAACAAACAATATAACGTGGAGATACTCGAATTAGGAAGAAGATGACTACAAGATCAAATATGAATTTCCCTCGTTAATGTGCGAATTCTAGTTGAATTGCTTGCATTCACTTACGCACAAATACTCTTGGGAAAGGTATTAATCCGTCTGTTCCCTCCAGTTATGGGTCTTAGCTTGCGACCAGTCTACCGCAGAAAGCAACGGCAACCAACTGTAGGATAATCTTCTGCCCAGTCAGTCATGTCTCTTTCGAGACATGATCTCCCAAAGCGTGTATCACGTATGGCACTTAACTGACTGAATGTACCGCTCTGATATTCACTTCAGTTTTTAGTAGATATAAGGAAGCATTGTGTGTTGTGGCGCAGTGGATATCGGCTCGGAACAAGAAATCGGGGAACCGAGTTCGAATTCCAGTTGAATTCATTGCATTCAATTACGCACAAATACCCTTGAGAAAAGTATTAATCCGTCTGTTCCCTCCAGTTATGGGTTAAATAATAGGACAGATTGGGTTTTATAGCCTTGGTCGGCAACCAGTCTACCGCAGAAAGCAATGGCAACCTACTGCGGGATAATCTTGCCCAGTCAGTCATGTCTCTTTCGAGACATGATCACCCAAGCGTGTATCACGTATGGCACTTAACTAACTGACTGAAGGAAGCAACAAAAATAAGAAGAAAGAAAAGCTAGTCAAAAATGAATAATGACAATGCTTCATCTAAGAAATTCCCAAGACTTAAGACAATGAGGAATTTCATTAAAATCTTAACCTGGTAAAAGACTGACTGATTCTTCGAAAGAGATTTTGTAAGTTGGGAGCAAAAGCTTTGTAAATGTTCGACTCGTTAAAGCCATGAGAATATAATGAAGCATGCATATTGCCTCCCACTGAAGTCACTGACTGGATGAAGCATCTCATCGTTTCACATATTCACCAGTGTTTCTCATTTAAAACTGATTATTTTCCCTTACCCCTGTATAAGCTTCACCGCGACTCACTTCAAACATTCGTCCCTGGGGGATATTGGACAGCGGTCAACCCGCACTGAAAAGGATACCCGGATGATTTTTTACTTCTACACGTCAAAGTATAAAGGAAGTATTTGTTGGATCTGGTCGAGTCATCAAAACATTTTAACTACAAATTGTACTTCCCCCAAACCATAAAATGTGTGTAAAGAAAAAAAAATTAACGACTACCTGACGTTATTTAAATCTCAAACTAGTCACAAAAGAGAACTGATAAACAAATGTAAAATAAATTAACCACTTGTGTGATGAACTCGACTTACTTTTAACAAAATTATTTTGTTTTAGTAAGTCAGTGAAGTGTCATACGTGAAACACTCTTGGGCGATCATGTCTTGAAAGAGACATGACTGACTGGGCAGAAGATTATCCCGCAGTAGGTTGCCATTGCTTTCTGCGGTAGACTGGTTGCCAGCCAAGGCTATAAAACCCAATCTGTCCTGTTATTTAACCCATAACTGGAAGGAAGAGACGGACTAATACCTTTCCCAAGGGTATTTACACGTTAGTGAATGCAATGAATTCAACTGGAATTCGAACTCGGCTCCCCGATTTTTTGTTCCGAGCCGATATCCACTACACCACAACGCACATCCCCGTTTGTTTTAGTAGTTGTTTTATAATCATTTCACCCCAAGCAAGGCAGAAATGCCACTGATGCGCATAGGTTACAGTGAAAGAATAAAAAAAGCACAGGTTATGTCGAAGAAAAGATAAGAGATGAATGGAAATCAAGTAGATAAAAGATGGCAATCGACGGTGCATTTAAACTTTTAGAGAATATATCTATCAGGGAAGCATGCAAATAGAAGTGAGTTCCACAAAAGGGAAGTGTGAGAAAAGAGATTACTATAGTAGAAGAGTAGGTCACATTTAACAAGTTCGACGGTAAAATGGTGGGACCTTAATGCCAATCTGTTAGCACGAGTAAAAATATGAGCTCGAGCTACCAGAGTATTTGCCATGAAAATCATTGTAGAAAAGATATAGGAAGGCCATATCACGTCGGTGAGAACGTGATCGAGGTTGGGCTGCCAAGTCAGGATCGATTATTTTGCAGATCCTCTTTTGGATTTTATCGAGAACCACATGATGAATAACAGGAGCACCCGACCAGATATGACAACAGAATTCAATGCACGGATGAATAGTAGATTTATAAATGTGCAAAATGAATTCTGACAAGAAAAACTTCCTTTATCGATACAGTGAACCAACCTTCCTAGCAATAGATGCAGCTATGGATTAAATGTAATCATTCCATTTGAGGTCATTAATGATATTATCGCCGTTTCGGAAGAGAGCTTTTATTAGGATGAGTCATAAATAATTTAATTTTTTTTTTATCAAATTGACTCTTTTAAAAAGAATAAAGTATGATTACTTTTCAATCAATTGCTAGCTTAAAAACCGTACCCCAACCCAAAACAAAAGGACCTTCTGAGCCAGTTTAGAAAATAGCAATGATAATTTTGACGAAAGAAATTTAAATTTTTCAATTCACCCCATGAAATTTCAAAACCTCACTTTAACTCTGATTCTAGCTATAAGTCAAATTTCAGCCCATATCCGCGATTTGGGCTGAAATTCCAATTAAGGCGAAAATTGAGTTCTTGAAACCACTAAACTTCGCAGAAGCCCAAAACCTTACGTCACAAAACCTCTGACTTTAACATTGATTCCTTGGCATTTTGAAGAATTAAAATTGATTTCTTCAATTCACAAAGTTTTGGAGATATCTTAAACTGAATTTAAAACAAAAAAGTTTAAATTCAAACAATTTGTGTGTTACTTTAGACTGATTATAAATTAAAGATTTTTAAAAATCAATAATTTTTTTCGGTTATTTTAAAATTTGAATTTTCAACTGTTCCCTCTTTATCACACATCCCGATGATAGATTTTGAAGCACCAGATGAAGGACATATTTTTATTCTCGAAATCATCCTAAAAAAGGTATCATATGTCTATGTGGTGGATGTGCATTATGGTGCTGTAGATATCGGCTCGGAACAAGAAATCAGAGAGCCAAGTTCGAATTCCAGTTGAATTCGTTGCATTCACTTACGCGCAAATACTCTTGGAAAAGGTATTAACCCGTCTCTTCTGTAGCAGGACAGATTGGGTTCTACCTCCAGTTAAGTAACAGGACCGACTGGCTTCTATAGCCTTGGTTGGCAATCAGTCTATCGCAGAACGCAATGATAAACAACTGCGAGAAAATCTTCTGTAATTCAGTGATATCTATTTCGAGATATGATCGTCTAAATGTGTAGGCCACAACTTACTGAGAGCAAGTGTGACCAAAGTTAGAGAGGTTTCAGACACACGAACGGGAAGACAGATTTTGACGTTTATTTATTTCGATATATTCACCCAGAAGCCCCCGACCAAGGTACGGGAACCTGATTATGTACCCCGAGCAGTGCTTTGCGTTATTCTTGCTGTATGCAGCCTTGTGTTGTCATAGAGGATAATACCTTTTTCTTCCAAATGATAAGCGCAAGACTCTTTTCAACCAACTTTTATGGACACGTTGTATCTGCTGGACTTAAAACTGTGCATTTACTGTGCTATCGCGTTCTAAGAACTCTGAATAAATAATACCCCAACGACGCTATCATATTCCACCATTTATCTTTTTTCCATGGGCACATTAGTGTTAGTGGTTGTAATTGATATTTTTCAATCCACTGTCGTTTGCGTTGAATATTCTCGTATGCTAGTGTATTCTGAATGTGTTCTTAACAGTTACACACGATTCGTAGCTAACAGGACCGGTGCAAGGGGCCCTTGTCCCACAATTCTACTATACTCCTCGGAATCTATGACAAAAGATGGCAAAAGGGTGCATTGCATTCAAACTTTTAGAGGTTAGAGCTATCAGGGTCGCATTCAAATAGAATTGAGTTCCACGAAGGAGATGTGGAACTCTACTACATCTCAATTTTTCATAAGGTCAGTCAGTTAAGTGCCATACACGCTGGGGCGATCATGTCTCGAAACAGAATTGACTGACTGGGCAGAAGATTGCTATTATTTTCTGCGGTAGATTGGTTACCAACCAAGGCTATAGAACGCAATCTGTCCTGCTATTTAACCCATAGCTGGAGGAAGAAGCGACTGATTCACGTACTTGCGCGTAAGTGAATTAAACGATTTCAAAATGGAATTCGAACTCATTTAAATGCCATACACACTTGGACGATCATATCTCGAAAGAGACATGACTGACTGGGCAGATGATTTTACCGAAGTAGATTGCCATTACTTTCTAGGGTAGACAGGTTGCCAAACAAGGCTATAGAACCCGATCTATCCTGTTATTTAATCCATAGCTGGATGGAAGAGTAGGATTAATACCTTTTCCAAGAGTATTTGCGCGAAAGTAAATACAATGAATTCAGCTGAAATTCGAGCTATTCTCCCCGATTTCTCGTTCCGAGCCGTGATCCATTGCACCACAATGCACATAAGGTAGTATTCATATAAAATACAAATTTTATTGAAACCTAATTAAACACTAAAGGATCATATTCAATATAGGTGAACAATACAACTAGAAAAATCTTAAAGAAATTCAATGCAAATTAGAGGCATATCATAATAGTTCACTCCATAAAAAATGAACCATGATTTGCGGCAATTTTTAATATCAACTTGAGATTTATCTTGTTAAAAAATTGAATAATTTTAGCACATTCGACATTATCGGAAAAATAGTAAATTTTATGCAGTGTTTTTTTTGTTTTTTTTTCTAGACTTAGCATGATTTGGATAAAGAAAAACGTTGTATAAGAAAAAAATAAAATCCCCAGAATAAAGTCAGAATCTGCGAAAATTTGTCATCCTTTAATAGTCAGTTGTTCTTTCTTTCATTTTCTCACTGAAACCAGTTTTTTCCTTTTTTCCACCTGATCAAAAAGAAATAGTTGTTTAATTTGAAATAAGAAAGCCGAAAGCTATGACGACCGTGATAAAAGCGGCGTTTTGCAGACGCACATTAACGAACGACTGAAACCGTGTAGAGCAATCGCTTAAAATCCAGTTAACATGAATAAAATAACCATCGCCTGCTGAATTATTTTAAAATTTTTTATTATTAAAAGAAATGTTCGTAAGACGCGGATTTGCCTAGTATGAAATAATTTTACTGTGCAGACACTTATTACGGATACACTGACTTGAAGGCCGCAAAACATTTTGACACCAGGCTTACATTAGAAAAAAAAAAAACTGAGAAAAAAAAAGAAAAGAAAAAAACAAGCAGTGAACAAAATCTTAGTCTCATATATATCTGAATCTGAACTTATTTATAAATGAAACTTTGTGTGTGCGTGTGTCTCTGTGTGTGTGTTTTCGTTACCTGTAGACTCCGAAACGGCTGAACCGATTTTATTGACAATTTACACAGTTGTACTATAAGCGTCTGCGAGTGTTCTTAGCTAGGTTTTGTGTCGCGGTATACCCAATAAATATCGAAAATCGATAATCGAAAAAATCGGGTTATAGAAGGAGTGGTCCGATTTTAATCAAATTTGATGCACTCATAGACAAAGACATAAGAAACGATATTCAGAAGTTTCAAGGTTGCAGTTCTTACAATAGTGCAGAAGATCGATAATATATATATATATATAAAAGGCAAGATGTTTGCGTGCGTGTCTGTTTATCTGTCTGTATGTCCTTTATACAAATCCACAATTTTTATCCGATTCTCACCAAACTTCACACAAATATTCTTTAGGCTGAGTCTGATCTCCAGGACCATGGATTTGTTTCAAAGCTTTCATTACACCCGAGCAACGCCGGGTTATACTGCTAGTATATATATATATATATATATTCCATTTGTAAAGGAGTTGTTATAGCGGAGTGGGTTTTGAGCATGATAACAGGAGGAGAGGTGTTTAGAGCTACAAGGGATAGAGAGATATGAAGAGCTATGATCGCCTATGTCCTGAAAGGACATGGCACATAGGAGAAGAAGTAGTTTTCCATAAAACCCAGTTATGTGAAGAAAGTTTTCATTTGCGAAATAACTTTCTTGTTCATATAAGATGTACGATAAAAGCAAGTATTATTATTGTCTCATTTTGACATTAAAATTTGAATTAAAACTTGCTTGAATCTTCAATGTCTCAGAGATTGCGATGTGTTCACTTTTGGGTTAACAGACTGGGATTTCGTCTGGCAAGCTTTTGTCCGCTTGATTTTTGTCCACCCAGTTTTTGTCTGCAGGAATATTGTTCAAAGAATTTTTATGCGCGGGATATTTGTCTACGGGAATTTTATCCGTTGGGATTTTTGTCTGCCGAATTTTTATCTGCTGCATTTTTTTCTGTTGTATTTTCATCCACAGCGGTATTTTCTGCCAGGCCTTCACCCGCAAGGATAGTGTTTGCTGAATTTTTATCCGTCGAATTTTTGTCTGTCGGATTTTATCCGCCGGATTTTTGTCTGCTATATTTTCGTCCGTGGTATTTTTTGTCTGCTGCAGTTTTGTATTTTGTACTTTTGTCTGCTATATTTTTGTCTGCTTTATTTTTGTTTGAGGTATTTTTGTCTGCTGTATTTTTATCGGCCGTATTTTAACTGCTGCATTTTTGTCTGCTGTATTTTTGTCCGCTGTATTTTTGTCTGCCTAATTTTCTACAAAGTTTTTTTTTGTCTGCTGTATTTTTGTCTGCTGTATTTTTGTCTGCTTTATTTTTGTCTGCTGTATTTTTGTCCATCGTATTTTTATCTGCTGTATTTTTGGCCATCGTATTTTTGTCTGCTGTATTTTTTCCGCCATATTTTATTATTTATCCTAGTTTTAACAAACAAAACAAAAACATCACCAGCCTGCTCAAGATACAAGTTAATAAACTAATTATAGCTAATAACGCGTAGGTCAAATCGCTCAAACTGCACAAAGCTGTGTGTGAATACTACCCAGTCAGTTAAGTGCCATTCATGATGGATGCACGAGAGACATGACTGACTAGGCAGATGATTTTGCCATTACTTATTTTGGTATACTGATTGCCGACCAAGGCTATCAAACCCAATATATGCTACGATTTAACCCATAGCTGGAGGGAGAAGAAACATATTAATACCTTTCCCAAGGTTATTTGCACGTAAGTGAATGCGATGAATTCAACTCAAATTCGAACCCGGTTCTCCGATTTCTCGTTCCGAGCTGATATCTAATATATCACAACACATATCGTACAAGTATGTGTTCTTTTTTCTTTCCATTTTCCTTAAAACTTTCGCGTAGCTCACATGTGCCATCTATAGCATTCTTATCATCCTTCTGTAGAGCCTTATCTCTCTTGTCTTAAACTCCACCTTCACCTTCACTGTCATATTAAAGTATTGTTAAAGTTACCCACTGTTTTCCTCTCTACCTTTTTCTCTTCAGTAGGCCTTGCCTTTTCCAATACCATTTTTCAAGCTATGCATGCCAGGAATTTCACCTATCTTTTTCTGGTTCTTGCATTTTATTTTCATTTTCCTTAAAAATTCCTTGTTACACATAAATTCAGTCCGTGGTATTGTCCTTCTGTTAGACCATATTCCTGTTGAGACACTACTTGGTTTCAGTGAGAAAATGAAAGAACGAATGAAAGATAAAAGTGTTTAAAATCTTCTGTCAATAACTTACAAATAGTGGGCTATTTCGTTTTGATCGGGTAGAAAGAGGGGAAAAAGACACTACTTGGTTTCAGTGAAAAAATGAAAGAAAGATTGGAAGATAAAAGTGTTTAAAATCTGAGAAAATGACTGAAAAAAAGAAAGAATTCCTTTAAATTATATTTATCGTTCCTCACTAATCACGTCACAGCAAAAAGCGTCACTTCACGGCGTCACTCCACGACCTGAAACTGGCTATGGCTCACTCTGCCCCCAGGGTTACTATATATTTTTTATATCTCTGATACAAGGCGTAGTAGTAGAAGAAACAGCCCCAATAATGAACAAAAACATAGAAAAGAAGCATTTAGTCATGATGATAGAACCCAGCGGGTTAGCATTGGGTCAAATTCATAAACTGTCGGGTATAGGGTCTCTTGGTACTGTGAATATGACCCTTGGTCGCCCTCCTGATGCCTTCTTTTGTTGTTGGGGATGGTTGGGATATACATATATCAAATCCAATGAAGTCCGGAACTCATAAGACGCTCAATTAAGCTAATAAACCTGTCCAGTAGTTTTTGACGCCAGTCTTCTCACGTCAGATGTTATCGACGTTCGTACATTGTTGAGATATTCACTTATCTGGAAGACAGTTTACTCTCGACGTGGAGTAATAGTTAACAAACTGCTGTAGTGCAATGACTCCAGTTTTCATGAATTGTCTTATCGACTCGTAACGAGAGATCAGAGTACCGAGTTCGACTTCCAGTTCAATTCCTTGCGTTCAATTACGCACAAATACCCTTACGCACAAATACCCTTTTTATTTTATTATAAACAGTGCTCAATATAATGAGTATTATAGAGCTTAATATAATATAATATAATTATATGGTTATGTCAAGTTTTCATTGCTACATGGAGCAATGAAAACTTGACATAACCATATAATTATATATATATATATATATATATAATTTTTTAAATTTTTTAATATATATATATATATATATATATATATATATATATATATATATATATATATCGTTAAAAAATGACCGACAAGGACGAATTTATTAAGTTTTATATCGTAATTTATTTTGTGTTTTTGAAAAGGAGTGTTTTCTAAAGTTATTACGTGATGCACGCTCGTTTTAAAAAACAAAATAAATTACGTTATAAAAAAATTATAAAATTATCCATGTCGGTCCTTTTAAAACGATATATATATATATATATATATATATATATATGTGTGTGTGTGTGTGTGTGTGTGTGTGTGTGTGTATATGTCACCACTCAATTGCCAAAAACAAAAAAAAAAACAGCATAGCATGATGTTAAAACTTATTAAAAACAAACTTTTATCATCAAAATATTGTGATTATTTTAAAAAAAAAATTTAAATTCTTTCTAACACGTTCGAAATTTCAATTAAATTTTATTTTTTTGTTTTCCGTCAGCGATTCACGCTATGTTTACATAAAATGACTGTTAAGCAAAACTTACACTAGTCGTTTTTTGACGTTGAAAATTCTTGCAAAAATCAACTAAATATCTGATTTTAATGAAACTTTCAGGACTTATTCACAAAGGAAGAAAATTATTTATGCAATTAATATTTTGAGAAAATATTCGTAAATATTCTTTTTTACGTCTGTTACCCCTCATTTCAATTAATTGCATAAAACTTCTAGAAATACATAATTTTTTTATTTATCATTTTATTTATTAATGCAGGGCTCATTGGGGAATATAAATTATGTAATTTTATTTTTAATTTCGGGATCATTTTTCCGAAAATTATCTCTGAATAGTAAAATCAAAAATGCATACAAAGTACGCTATTTTTTAATGTAAATAAAGTTTTAATTGATTTTATAAATAAGCTAATTTTAGGATATATTCTGAAGAAAAAAATTCGATGAATAATGAATTTTTATAAAAATTGTTTTCATTTTTTCTTTGCTAATTAAAATTTCAAACATCTTTTTAAATTTCTTCAAGTTATTCAGTATCTTCGGTTACTAATTCATTAAAAATAGACTTTATTTACAATTCGAAAATTCATAAGCTTAATACAAACCATTTAGAATTAAGATTTTTAAAACAATTTCTATTTTCTTTTATTTATGTTAAACTCCACATTTTCTTTTATTATGGAATCTTATAAGAGACTTATTAAAAGGTCACATGTTTCCCTTTACAAAATGTTAAACTGGGTTATGTCAACTTTTGGTCTCCATACTTCCAGGTAGATTGATTGGTGCCGTCATCGCCTACTTCATAGGTCAACGAGTCAAACCTTTATGATTAAGAAATACTTTTACTGTAAATATCATGCCATAAACAGGTAATATTTGTTTCAGACCAAATTAATTTAACTTTAAGCTTGATAATTTTTCAAAAATAACGAGAGATGTATATTTTATTTTTGCAAGAGTTTTAAAACCGATAATCAACTTTTGTTTACAAAATGTCGATCGCTCAAAAAAAAAAATAAATAAATAAAAATAATAATGGTTGAAAAATTGAAAATTAAAAAAAAATCTCAAAGTTTTAGATTTCAATGAATATAATTTCTGTTTGAAATACACCCGAGTATTTTGCTTAGTGTAAATAGTAAATTTAATCATTTAGTTTTCAATTAAGCTAAAATTAAAGTTTCAAGTAAAAAGTTTTTATTTTTAAAAAATACTATTTAAACCCTAGGTATCAAAAATGGAGTGTAGGTACCTCCAACTATCTATCTCAATATATATATATATATATATATATATATATATATATATATATATACACATAAATGATGTGTGAGTGTATGAATTTTAATATCCTTATATATATATATATATATATATATATATATATATATATATATAGTCATCCGCAAACATCTGTTTCGCTGTATCAGTACGGTTAGACAGTCGATTGGTTTTTACCCAGGATTGAAACCCGACCGAATTATCAGTCGGCGATTCTACCTCTGAGCTACGGGCGCTCGGTAGAAGGAAGCAGACTTTTTAGCGTGATGATGCATGCCCAACAGCTGAGAGTGCTCTAATTCATTGCTGAATGAACGATGCGTATATGCTAGAGTAGCTACTGTCTTTCAAAGTTTACCATTCTTCCAGAGTGCCCAATTAGGGTGTGAGAGCGTAAATAGTCATCTGCAGACAAATCTGTTTCGCTGTACCACAGCTCATCAGTTCGGTTAGACAACCGATTGCTTTTTACCCAGGATTGAAACCCGACCGAATTGGCGTCAGTCGGCGATATGAGGGTGTTTAAATTCATATATCAGTAAAATTAAACTACCGGCCGTAATTATTAGGCCACCGAATTAAAAAAAAGTGATGTATTTCATACTATTTTTTAGCATTTATTGCCAAGTAAAAAATTGTAAATGAAAATAGAATGGTTCTTTTGTTAATACTGCACAATAACATGAGCATCAAATGAATTTATAAATGTTTAATAATTACCTATATTGCAGTTTTATCGATGAAAGAATGAAAAAAATTTAGGGTGATACGGACGAGTTCATCGCTGCTTCCTTGCCTTGTAGAATTTTGCAAAGTAATAATAACAAAAGAACCATTCTATTTTCATTTAGAATTATTCACTTGGCAATAGATACTAAAATAGTATGAAATACATCATTTCTTTTAAAAAACTGAGGTTGCCTAATAATTATGGCTGGTAGTGTATATTAATAAATATACTTTATAGTTTTTTAAAACACTGGGGTGACCTAATAATTATGGCCGGTTGTCAAGACAACGTGAATAAAAAGAAAACGAATTTTTCTATTTACCATCAATAAAAATGAGACACTTTTAAAAAGAGACCATAATTTTCTTCACGAAAATTTATTGAGAGTGTCGCCATCGAGTCTTCCAAAATGTAAGTCTGCATTCTGGATTTAGTCAAATATCTCCTTTCCTAAAAAAAAACAAAAAAATATTGCTTTTACCAAGCCAGCATGCATGACAGAAAAAAAAAATGAAATTAAAACGGTTAGATCAAGACTTACTATTATTTAAATAAATGCCTAAATAATTTATCAAATTAAAATGAAATATTTGCATCAATATCCAAATATTAAGTAAATACCTTTCATTTCTTAATCATTACCTTCGTCGATAGTTCACCTTGAATTTAGCCTTAAGAATATTTTTTAAACTTTTTAGATTGAATTTTTTTAATCTTAACTGTATGTTTACTTCTGTTTTACAAATACATATTGCGAAATAATATCCTTACATTTACCTTGATAAAGTCCATTGGAGGACGAGACGCGTTGGTAAAGAAAAGTACCTTTGTTTTTATTCATATAACATCAGCCAGCTAAGTGTCACATTTTATTTGCATTAATTATATATACACAGGGTGGATCAAAACTAGTGGGTACAGTAAATTATAACAATAATGAATTAGACGACCCACCTACTTTTGGACCACCCTGTATAACCGAGTGAATAAGGAACGAAGAAAAAAATACAACGCCCAAAACATTAATTTAAAACAGTGCTCGATATATAATATAGAGCTGTGAATATTTATTATAAATTATATTTTAGAACATGTACAATTTTAAAAAAAATATATATCCACTACAAATTGTACATTTTGTTTCGACATTGGACTTCCAATGTCTCATCAGGTGGTGTGGAAAGAAATGAAAAACCTATTTTCTTATATTTGGGAGTTGTGTGTGGGATGTTGGCGGGGGTTAGGGATAATGGAATAAGTCTTGTAAACTGTCCGTTAGAATTTTGAAGAAAGTGGGATAGGTAGGGGATATAACTGATTCATGAATTTGTGTTTTACGACCGCCTGGCTAGCCTTTATTCTTTGGTTTTATTAGAGGGGGAGAAAAATACTGCACAAGCCAAAACTAGGACCCCCTCCCCCATATATATATGCGGGAGGGGGTCCTAGTTTTTGCTTGTGAAGTATTTTTCTCCCTAGAAAGAATTAAATTTTTTTTTTTTAAATAATCACAATATTTTGATGATAAAAGTTTACTTTAATAAGTTTTAAAATCATGCTATGCTGTTTTTTTTTGTTTTTTTTTTTGCAATTGAGTGGTGATATATACATACATACATACATACATACATACATACATACATACATACATATATATATCGTTTTAAAAGGACCGACATGGACAATTTTATAATTTTTTTATAACGTAATTTATTTTGTTTTTTAAAACGAGCGTGCATCACGTAATAGCTTTAGAAAACGCTCCTTTTCAAAAACACAAAATAAATTACGATATAAAACTTAATAAATTCGTCCTTGTCGGTCATTTTTTAACGATATATATATATATATGATGTATGAGGGTCCAATTTGTTTAGTACATAAAACATTAAGTTTTATGTTTGTGTCTTATATGCGCCATCAAGCCTGCCTTGCTGGCGCATAACAGGCTGTAGAAGGAGTATTTAAAACCGCACGCTTGGGAATCAGTAGTCTCTGGTGCAGACCCGGATTCTGGGTGTTTATAGCGAGTGTGAACCTTTCAACCAGTTTTGGGTTTGTAGAACAAATGACAAATTGGGTAAATGAACGTCGCCACAAATGGTGAAATTGGCATGAAAGTTTGAGTTTTAAGTCCCAAACAGGGTGCATCAAGATATTGAAGGCGATTCTGTTCAAAAGTTGCAATGCCACGATGATAATTTAACCTTCACTTCATTCGATCGAAAGAAGATAATTCGATGAAGGCAACTGCTACGGGAGCTGCTCCGAGATTGTACTTTATAACAAAGCAGAGGTCTTTTAACGTTTCGAGCCTCGTCAAGCAATTGAGAATTTTCAGAATTTTCGGCATTCTACTATCTTCCATTCGAATAACGTGGTCAATCCATTAAAAAAAAAAGAGGCTTTAACAGAGAAAGTGAAGATTCATTTCAACGGTCTGAAAGAGAAAATGTATGTAAATTTACATTGTCGAAATATTCCTGATTTATAATCGTTTAAATATGTGTTGAGTTTTCCTCTCAATATATATATATATATATATATATATATATATATATATATATATATATATATATATATATATTATAAATTATATTTTAGAACATGTACAAAATTTTATATATCCACTAAAAATCGTACAATTGTTTCGAAATATATATATATATTTCTCTGTTTAATTCTACTTTGTTAATAATTAAAATGTTCTATGTTCACTATATATTAAATGTTCATTAAATGTTTATGTAAGCCGAAAGCTCAGACCTGATAAAAAAATCAACAATTACTGCGATTTCTTGTCGTCTTTTAATGACAGCACTATCAAGTTAATCAGATCATACGAAAGGATCTTAGACAAAATAAATAGACAGAACTTGTCTATATTATTCAATGAAACCAGTATTAATGAAAGAATGCTGCCAAAATACACACACACAATGTATATATATATATATATATATATATATATATATATATATATATATGTAATTCGTATATTAAATATATATATCATAAACACTTAAAGATACCTTCTCCTCAGGTGAAAGATATTTAATGTGGGGAGTTTATTTTGTATAATAACAACTTCTGTAATTTTACGTTTCACCTTTCATTGTGTAGTGTAGATTTTTTTTTAATCGTATCACCACAAGCAAGGCGGTAACGCCACTGATGTGCAGGGGGCTATGTAAGAGTGAAAAGATTGGAAAAGAGAAAGCCGGAAACCACATCCTAAACAGGGAATAAGGGATGAGCCTCTTCACCTGTTCAATAGACGTGGGTGGAGTGTGAACCGCGCGATACTTTAGTCTACCTACTCCAATTGAAAAAGATATAAAAAAAAAAGAAAAGAGTGAAAAGATTGAAAAAGAGAAAGCCGGAAACCACATTCTAAACAGGGAACAAGGGATGAGCCTCTTCACCTGTTCAATAGACGTGGGGGGAATGTGAACCGGGCGATAGTTTAATTTATCTACTCCAATTGAAAAAGATAAAAAAAAAAAAGAAAAGAGTGAAAAGATTGGAAAAGAGAAAGTCGGAAACCACATCCTAAGCAGGGAACACGTGATGAGCCTCTTCAACTGTTCAATAGACGTGGATGGAATGTGAACCGGGCGATAGTTTAGTCAATCTGCTCCAATTGAAAAAGATAAAAAACAAGAGAAAAGTGAAAAGATTGAAAAAGAGAAAGCCGGAAACCACATTCTAAACAGGGAACAAGGGATGAGCCTCTTCACCTGTTCAATAGACGTGGGTGGAGTGTGAACCGGCCAATAGATTAGTCTATCTACTCCAATTGAAAAAGATAAAAAAAAAAAAGAGTGATAAGATAGGAAAAGAGAAAGCCGGAAACCACATTCTAAACAGGGAACAAGGGATGAGCCTCTTCACCTGTTCAATAGACATGAGTGGAGTGTGAAGCCGGCGATTGTTGTTTTGATAGTATCGACTTATATTCATCTTGTGTAGATGATTGTATTTTGAGTGTTCGTGATGTGCTGGTCGATATGTGCATGAATTGGACTAAGTTCCAGTAAGTGACAAGGCAGCCTCCGAGAAAGTGCGGTACATATATGCCCGATGTAAGAATTTAATGCTCTTTTTTGAATATCAACATTAGAGATGCAATCTCCCATAGAGAATGAGAGTTCATAAATCATATTAATTTTACACCGGAAAAATTCTGGAGGCCCCGTCTTAATGTTTTGAACTTTTTTAGTACATTATAAATCTAAAGTGTTAACTATGATTTTTAAGTATTATGTATCAGCTCAGTATATTCATAACTTTCAATTCTGTTCAAATTTTAGGATGCATCTGGTTACGATGTGCGTTGTTGGGCAATGGATATAGACTCGGAACGACAAATCGGGGAACCGAGTTCGAATTCCAGTTAAATTCCTTTCATTCACTTATGCGCAAATACCCTTGGGAAAGGTATTAATCCGTCTCTTCAATCCAGTTATGGGTTAAATAATACGACAGATTGGGTTCTATAGCCTTGGCTGGCAACCAGTTTACCGCAGAAAACAATGGCAACCTACTGCGGGATAATCTTCTGCCATGTCAGTCATGTCTCTTTCGAGACATGATCGCCCAAAGCGTGTATCAAGTATGGCACTTGACTGACTGGTTCCGATATAATAAGTTAACGGTACGCATATTTTTGCTTGTATCAGAATGATGTCTTGCCTTCCTTTTGTCATTTTTTATGATAATTTTACTTCAGGCAAGTCAGGACTGGCATTAGTGCACAGAGGGTTACAGTGAGAGAAGAAACGAGATACAGGGGATGCCGAAGAAAGGATAAGACATAGAAGGAATTTAGGGAAATGGGTGGGATTTAGGGAGATGAATAGGATTTAGGGAGATATAAAATGACAACTGGTGTTTCATTTAGACTTCTGGAGATTGTTACTATCAGGGAAGTAACTATGGAAGGGAGTTTAACAACCAGGAAGTGCGAGAAAAGAAACTGTCAGAGTAGAAGTGAGGGTTACATTTGGCTATTTCGACGGTAAAGGGGTGGGATCTAGATGCCAATCTAGTAGCACGAGTAAATTCATGTAGACGGGGCACCAGGGAAAGAAGGTCGTCAGAGCAGAATCCGTGAAAATAGTAAAGACAGAGGGAAGCCACATCACGTCGGTGAGAAAGTAACTGAAGGATTTGGGATTTTGTCAAGAACCTCAAGTTGAATAGCAGGAGCACCCGACCAGATATGGAAACAGTATTCAATATACGAACGAATGGTAGATTTATAAATGTACAAGCTAGTTTTATTTGTTCATCGACGTCATGTTTAAGGCAGATATTGTTGATTAGAATTTGTTTATTGTTGCTTTGTCCGAAGAAAACATTTTTAGACTCGATAATTCGTATTATTATTACAACTCCGTACATTGAATACTGCTGCCATAGCTAGTTGGGTGCTCTTGCTATCCACCTAGGGGTCCTTGACAAAATCCAACGGAGAATCTGTAATGTGATCAATCCCGATTTGGCAGCTCAGATACAGTCACTTTCTCACCGGCGCAATGTGGCTTAACTGTATCTCTTCTACATATACGTTCACGGCTTCTGCTCCGATAAACTTAACTCTCTGGTTCCCTCTATGTATGAATTTACTCGAGTCACAAGATTAGCAACTAGGTCCCACCCTTTTACTGTGAAACCAATAAAATGCAAACGCAAATTCTGCTCCATCAGCTTCTTTTCTCGCACTTCCCGCCTGTGGAATTCCCTTCCGTTTACTTGCTTCCCCGACAGCTACAATCTCCAAGAATTTAAATGTAAAGTCAATAGTCATCTCATATCTCACTACATTGCATCCTCTCTCTCGTGCCCCTTTCTTCATCCACTCCACTCTCATCAGTATTCTCAGCCTTCTCTTACCCACTTCTTGAACCTGTCACTCTTTCTCATAACTTTCCTCCTATGTAACCCCCTGCACACTAGTGGCAGTAAACTGCCTTGCTTTGGGCGATATGATAAAAAAACAAACAACAACAACAAGCAAAAAACAAAAAAAAACAAAACAAAAAACAAGCAAACAAACTATTTTGTGGCTGTGGAGCCATTTCTCTTTTCTAATCGAGTAATCACAGGTTTCTGCCAGTTTATATATATATTACGGAAATTAACAAAGATTAACGAAACTTGGTTATAAACAACCGACAATTATTGAAAATATAATAATGATATTATTATATTTTCAAATTGATTAAAAATAATGTTCAAGCAAATCATTTTTTTAATCATATCACCCCGAGCAAGGCGGTAACGCCACTGATGCGCAGGGGGCTACGCAAGAGTGAAAAGATTGGAAAAGAGAAAGCCGGAAACCACATCCTAAACAGGGAACAAGGGATGAGCCTCTTCACCTGTTTAATAGACGTGGGTGGAGTGTGAATCGGGCGATAGTTTAGTCATTTTTTTTCAAAATATATATATATATATATATATATATATATATATATATATATAAAGCGAAGTGATAAAGTTATGGCTGTTGGTATCGACTAAAACTTCGAGGAAACGGATTTTATTATTAATATTGAGTTCGTACAACTGGCAATGTAAGACAAATAGTGGATAATATGAATATACTTTACAGTCAGTCAGTTAAGTGCCATACGTGATACACGCTTGGGCGATCATGTCTCGAAAGAGACATGACTGACTGGGCAGAAGATTATCCCGCAGTAGGTTGCCATTGCTTTCTGCGGTAGACTGGTTGCCAACCAAGGCTATAGAACCCAATCTGTCCTGCTATTTGACCCATAACTGGAAGGAAGAGACGGATTAATACCTTTCCCAAGGGTATTTGCGCGTAAGTGAATACAAAGGATTACAACTGGAATTCGAACTCGGTTCCCCGGTTTCTTGTTCCGAGCCGATATCCACTGTACCACAACCCCCCCCCCCCCAAAAAAAAAAAACAAAAGAAACAAACTCAGAACCTAGAAGTTATTATCACTACGAAGTTATTCTTAAAAGTTTCTTTAAGGGCTTTTAGGCTTTTTTGTTGATGTGAATATGACACCGACATAACAGACGTATATGGGGGCTTGGCGGAATTATTGCAGACTTTGTTTTCTACATGTGTCATGTATAAATTAGAGTTGGTTCGAGAGGCGAACCCATCGCTACGCCGTCAGGTTGTAAATGTTACCATAGGGATTGTGAAAACGTACTTGTGTCACGCAAAATAGACGCTTACGTAGAATAGGGGGTGCCCAGTAAAAAAGTGGAAAAAATATTCTTCGAGAAAATACATCAACTCTAATTGGTCCATCTCAGTGGTTCACCAAAAGCCAATGGTATGGATTACTGTATCTGGAGTATATGCCTAAATCACTTGAAAAAACTGTCGCCGTGACATCGTCGATATTGATTGATTCAAGTGGAACTTAACTAAAGCTTATAATGAAATTCCACTTGGTACTATCTGAAAAGCTCCTGCCTCCTGGTTACCACACTTACGAGTTTATGTTGATCATTCAGGCAAACATTTTGAACATCTACGATGATTGTTCAGTTTGCACCTAAATAAATTTCTTTCTGTCAGTCAGTCAGTTAAGTGCCATACGTGATACACGCTTGGGCGATCATGTCTCGAAAGAGACATGACTGACTGGGCAGAAGATTATCCCGCAGTAGGTTGCCATTGCTTTCTGCGGTAGACTGGTTACCGACCAAGGCTATAGAACCCAACCTGTCCTGTTATTTAACCCATAACTGGAAGGAATAGACGGATTAAATACCTTTCCCAAGGGTATTTGCGCGTAAGTGAATGCAATGAATTCAGCTGGAATTCGAACTCGGCTCCGCGATTTCTCGTTCTGACCCGATATCCAATGCTCCACAGCGCACTTCGAACAAGCTATTTTATATGTTCTGTAAGGCTATGTTTATGATCATTTTTTTAAACTTGGACATAAGTGAATAAACGCCCAACGTCTAGTGAGGCTAGGATACCGAGGAATTCACCAGTGGATTTAATGCTATATTTATTGGGTAAAGATGGCTGTATCAGTTGGTTTCGGGTATTTGCTTATTGATATACGGGAGTTAGAACTTATCAGATTAGGGAACGCATCGGGAGTTAGGGTTGTAGATTTTTACGTTCTCGTAAAATATATATATATATGAATTTTTATTTTTGTTAAATTTTTTTTTAATGGATACTCATATTTGAGTGGAAAAAAATAATTGACAATTCTTTCACTGTTTGAAATACACCAGAGTATTTAGCTTACTGGAAATAGTAAATTTAATCCTTTAGCTTTCAGTTATAACTACAATAAAAGTTTCAAGAAAACATTTTTATTAAAAATTCAATTTAAAAGTTAGTTATTGAAAATGAGTGGAGATACCAATTTTTGATAACTAACTTTTAAAATTGAAAATTTTATTTTAACTTTAAATAATAATACTATTAATAAACTGTAATACACAATAAGAGAAATAAGATAAAATAAATCCTAATCAAAAAAGAATAATCATTGACAATATTTCATTTAAGAAATTTAAATATTACAGTCAAATCCTTGTTTTGTTTTTGTTAAAAAATACGACACGACTGGGAGTAATAAAAACAGAACAAAATGGTGACCAGTTACGTGCTCTGAACAGTTTAATTTCTGAAGAGATTATAAATAACTGACAAAGAGAAAAAGAAACAAACAGATAAGTTTATAGCCGGTGATAGAGAAACGTGAAACGTGCGTTCACAGAAAGGACGCGGGTCGTCTACTCGCCGATGTTCATAACTTTTTTATCCTTTTAATCGGAGACGGAAGGGTGAATTTACTAAATCCAGCCAAAAACACTAAGCCCGCTCCATTATCGCAGCTGATATGCCAAAATTCTCCCGCCTCTAGCGACATAGTCGCAGCAGGTCGCCGTCAATTGGCCGGCCTACAGAATTTAGAAACGCCGGTGAAAGAGTTGTAGAATCTCTGAGTTGGCTAAGGAATTAGTTTTTTTTTCTCTATTTTCTCAACCACACCAGATTGGCAGGGGGGCTTTGGCTCTTTTAATCTATCTTAAGAGTTCAAGTAAATTAGGCGCCTTGCCATAAGTGTAGTGGTTAGTAAATCAATCTCATAGATCTTTTGATGAACAGACAATTTTTTATCATCATTGGGTACTCCACACTTCTGGCCTTGTGCCGTAGTTAAAAAATAACTATAAATAAAGGCAGAGTATATTCATCCACTAAATCGCTGAAAAAAACAAACAAACAAACAAACAAACAAACAAACAAAAAAAACAGCATAGTATGAAGAAAAAAGGCCATAAACTTAATAAAAACTAACTTTTTCCATCAAAATGTTCATGTTATTATTAAGAGGAAAGATCAAAGTATTTTTAAATTATTTAAAAATGTTTTTAAACCTTTCTAACACGTTCGAAATTTTGGCAAAAAGATCGTTTTGATTTCAGTTAGCGGCGAGACAAATCGTTATGAGGAGTTTACAACGAAAAACGTAATATTACGTAACTCAGTTTTTTCCCGCTGAAAATCAAATAATGGTCGGATTTTAATGAAATTTTCAGGACATATTAAAAAATGAATAATTTTTTTTAAAATTATTATTTTTAAAAAATCCTGGTAAAAATATTTGGTAGATCTGTTATCCACCCCCTCCATATAAATTTATGAAATTTTAAGAAATTAAATTTTTTTTGGTAAAATTGGTTTTATTAAATAAATGCAGGACTCATTGGAAAATGTAAATCATATATTATTTTTTTATAAACCGTTTGACCCTTTTCTGAAAATCTGCTTCCTATAGTAAAATTAAAAATGCAATAAAGCCGTGACACTCATAATTAGATAAGCTTTTAATTGCTTTAATAAATAGTATAAAATAACGACATTATAATCTGGAAACAAAATTTCGATTAATAATCAATAAAAAATTGTTTTCATTTTTTAAAATTATAATAATTTATAAAGTTTCAAGAATATCTTGAAAACATTTCAGGACTTGTGTATGTTAGGTTATTAATTTATTAAGTGAAGACTATATTAACTAATAGAAAATTGAAAAGTTTAATACAAATCATCGAGCCATCTTATTTTAAAAATATTTTTTACTTTTATTTTTGTGTATTTGAAGTTTTTTTTATTTAGTATGGTAATTTCTGTGTGTACATTGAGTTTCACGATTTCTTCCCTTTAGAGGAAAAAAATTGGACAATTTTGTCAATTCCAGTCGCCATATTATCTCGCATTTGTCTGTCTGTCATCACATGTCAAATGCGGGGGTAGGTTAGAAAGATCAACACTGTGTTTAAGAAATACTTTTATTCTAAATTTTATGCTATAGATAAGTAATGCTTGTGTAAACCAGATTAATTTAACATTAAATTTGTAATTTCCCCAAAATAACGTGTCACAGATGTATAATTTATTTTTGCAAGTTTTTAAAAACCGAGAATTAACTTTTGTTTATAAATGTGTCGATCACTCAAAAATGGCCAAAAATTGAAAAAATTAAAAAAAAAACTAAAAATTTTATATTCCAAAAAAATATAATTTCTGTTTGAAACTCACCAGAGTATTTTGCTGTTGTGTTTCAAACAGAAATTATATTCATTGGAATCTAAACTTTTTAAATTTTTAAACAATTTTAAATTTTTCGGTCATTTTTTTGAGCGATCGACTAATTTGTAAGCAAAAGTTAATTCTCGGTTTTAAAAATCTTGCAAAAATAAAATAAAAACTTCCCACTGTTTATTTTTAAAAATAAGCAAATTTAAAGTTAAATTAATCTGATTTGAAACAAATTGTTTACGGTATGAAATTTAGAATAAAAGTATTTCTTAATCATATAGGTCTGACTCATTGACCTTTCAAGTAGAGGATAACAGCCCCTGTTACCAATCGTTATTTACACATCTGGAAGTATGGTGACCAAAAATTGATATAACTCAATTAAACATTTCGTAAAGGGAACAACCCTTGAAGTATGTGACCTTTTAATAATAAATCTCTTATAAGATTCCATAATAAAAGAAAATATGCAGTTTAACATAATTACAAAAAATATAAATTATTTTGAAAATCTTAATTCTGAATGATTTGTATTAAGCTTTTGAATTTTCGATTTGGAATAAAGTCTTTATTAAATGAATTAATAACCGAAAACACTGAGTAAGTGGAAAAAAATTAAAAGATGTCTGAAACTTTAATTAGCAAAAAAAAAAAAAAAATGAAAACAATTCTTATAAAAATTCACTATTCATCGAAATTTTTTTCTTCTGCAGAATATGATATCCTGAAATAATATTATTTATAAAATCAATTAAATTTCACGTAGATTAAAAGTAGCGTAGTTGTAATGCATTTTTGATTATATTATTCGGAGAAGAATTTCGGAAAAAGGTCTCGTAATTAAAAGAAATACACATAATTTACATTCCTTAATGAGGCCTGCATTTAACTAATAAAAAAAGCTGGTATAGATAATGTATTTCTAGAAGATTTATACAATTAACTGGAGTTGGCAGCGGGGGGGGGGGCTTAACACACACACACACACACACACACACACACACACACACACACACACACATATATATATATATATATATATATATATATACCAAGATTTTCTCGAAATAATGATTGCATAAATAATCTCATTCATTTGTGAATATGTCCTGAAAGTTTCATTAAAACCAGACAAATAGTTGATTTTTGCAAGAATTTTCAAATTAAGGTGACTTTCAGCGCCAAAAAACGGCTTGCATAATATTACATTTTCTTAATAGTCACATTACGTAAACATGGCGTGAATCGCTGACGGAAAACAAAAAAAGAAAAAGAAATTTTAACTGAAATTCCGAACGTGTTAGAAAGGATTAAAAATTTTTATAAAATAATGACAACAAAATTTAATCTTTTCTCTTAATAATAGCATATAAATTTTTGATGATAAAACTTTGTTTTTGTTAAGTTTTTAATATCATGCTATGCTGTTTTTTTTTTCTTTTTCAGAAATTGTGTGGAGGAACCTAAATAACCTCACGATTGCGCTATTGCGTTCAGCATGAAACAGACTGTCGCCTCTGGGTGTTGACTTCAATGTCTAATTTTATATATATATGAAAAAGGTTTTTCGCATTTTGTCTTTTAGAATTTAATCAAACTAAATGTGGTTTGTTGGTACGACTACATGTGCACGAACAAGGAATTCTCGGAATTTTAAATTTATTTTATTTTCATCTAGCCAATGTCATTTAGATTCTTTTTCTTTTCCCTTCCATTTCTTTTGTCGATATTCCACTTTATGGAATCAAGGCACTCTCTATACATTTTCGTCGTAGTAATACAAAGATAGAAAGGATGTGTCTTTTCACCGGATCTATTCAATTTGTAACAGCGAGACTCTTCTGAGGACCCTAGATGTTATGCCAGATTTGTAATCAGAGGCCACAGTTTGAACAACATAAAGATGATACAGTGCTGATAGCAGACACGAAAAGGAAACCACAAGACCTCCTACAGAAGGTAGCTAAAGAGAGTGTCAAGAAATGACTACAAATAAATTGCAAGAAACCCGAATGCATGGTCATCAGCAAAAAGAGTAGCCTAAATGCCAAATACAGTTGGGAGATACTAAAATAAAGCAGGTACAAAAATTTAAATACCTGGGAATTGTTCTAACAGAAGATGGGAAGTGCGACACAGAGATCCGAAGGCGAATTGGCATGGCAAAGAAAGCGTTCCAGAAGCAGAGTAGAGTATTAAGAGACAGGAAAATTTCGCTAGGAACAAAGAAGAGAGTACTGGATTGCTATGTGATATCAGTTCTTCAATATGGCAGTGAATGCTGGACGATATTATCAAAGATAAAGGAAAAACATGAAGCAACTGAAATGTGGTTCTACAGAAGGATGCTGGGGATATCATGGACCGAGTATGTAAGCAACGATTAGGTTTTGGAAAGGATAGAAACGAAAAGAAAATGAATAATGAGCATCAAGAAGAGACTGCTAAAGTTCCTGGGACATGGAATGAGGAAGGATGGCTTGGAAAATCTGATACTAACAGGCCAGATAGAGGGAAGGAGAGACAGGGGAAAATAGCGAGTAACGTACTTGACTGGCCTGAATAGGTAGATGGCAGAACGGGGGTTGCGTGTTGTAACAGGAGAAAGCGTGCTAAGAGCCACCAGGGATAGGGAGACGTGGAAAGCCATGATTGCCTACGACTTGAAAGGACAAGGCACATAGAAGAAGAATATTTATGCCAACCGTTTATAAGTAATTATACTGTGGATATAAAATGGGGGATCAATTCTATATTATAATCAATATATAAAGTGATCCCTCATTTTATGGCCATGCTAGTTTCTATTCTAGATTTATGGGCTTGAGCAGGTGGATGACAGAACGAGGGTTGCGTGGTGTAACAAGAGAAAGCGTGCTAAGAGCCACCAGGGAGAGGGAAACGTGGAAAGCCATGATTGCCTACGCCCTGAAAGTACAAGGCACATAGGAGAAGTAGAAGAATTATTTTCTCCTTTGATCAGAGTAGCTTTTTTGGAAATAAGGTTAGGTGAAAGGTCGGGGATTATGCACTTAAACATTGTAACAACACAGAACTTTTATACTTTTCTACACTTCATTATTTCCTTTCTGCTCAAATTTCTTTTTGAATATTTTGAATTAAATGTAGCATTTGAATTCTTGGTTTTGACAAAGCAATGTGTAATTTTTACAACTGCTGAAATAAATTCTGGATTTATAACCGTTTAATTATGTGTTGAATTTTCCTCTCAATTCATTTTGTTCTAGATAATATCCATTGACTTATCTTTTTTTATTTATTTAATATTTTATATTAATTAAATATATTTTTTTTATTATCCTCTCCGTTTTTACGGATTTTTTCCCTTCCCCCTTCTCTCTTTCTCCATCTCTATCTATATACTATAGTCATCCGCAAACAGATCTGTTTCGCTGTATTACGGCTTAGACTCCAGTCGCTTCTTAACCCAGGATTGAAACCCGACCGAATTGGCGTCAGTCGGCGATTCTACCCCTAGACCACGAGTGTCCAGTAGAAGAAGGCAGACTTTTTAGCGCATATAAACACGCCCAATAGCTAGGGTGCTCCAATTCATTATCGAATGAGCGATGCGTAAATGCCGGAGTAGCTACTGTTTACAAAGTCTACCACTCTTCCAGAATGCTCAATCAGGGTGTATATATATATATATATATATATATATATATATTACCCCCCAAAAAATATATTCCCCCCCCCCCAAAAAAAAAAAAAAGAAGGAAGAGCATATAGGTAAAATCCCAAAAATAAGTTTCTATCATTATTTATTTTATTAATATTAAAAATGATCCAGGTGGAGGGCTCTATGTAAATTGTATTGTCTATTTACAGAGCTATAAATATGTATAAATTTTTGTTTTTGATCGTTGCTGAAGAAGCAAGAATTTCCTCGCTGAAATAACTATTCAACGAATGTAGAATTCGGAATTTTTTTATATATTATGCACATTATATATATATATATATATATATATATATATATATATATATATACATATATATATATATATATATATTGTAATTGGCGTTTACCTGACGAAGTTTTCGGGGACCTTTAATAAAGAGAGTGCGTCCGGCATGCATTTGAAAGGGCATTTCTCTTTATTAAAGGCTCTCGAAAACCCAGGCTAGTAGATGTTAAGTACCTTCTTAAAAAACCAAAATAAACCACAACATGTACACCCCCCAAAAGAAAGCCCAAAACAGAGATATCTACTTAAGCACATTTATACTCTGCCTACTGTTACAAAGCTTTCAGTAATAATAAATAACATCGCATTAAAAATAAAAATTAATTCCTTAGTAATACATTATATCATGCGATCGGCGAGGCAAAAACAAAAAAAAAAATCCTATTATAATTGTACTTATTCCCACTCTTCGTTTGTTCGCACGACAGTTACGCCCTGCCTAATAATATACGTAATAAAAAAAATGAACCATTTTGATCGCGTGGTACGAGGGGAAAAACACTTCTTGTTTTTAGCGTGAAAGAAAGAAAGAAAGAAAGAAAGAAAGAAAATGTAGAGAGAGAAAGGGAGAGAATTAAATTAAGCTGATAAGATCATATACTACACTCTGATCTCAGTCAAACGGACGAGAAGCCGTGGCGACAGCGATGAAAATAATATTGAACGACGAAAACCGAGTAAAGCAATCGCCAAAAATCCAGTTATCATAAATTAACCAAAATCGTCACACACACACACACACACACACACACACACACACACACACACACACACATATATATATATATATATCTTTATTTTATATATATATATATATATATATATATATATATATATATATATATATGAAATCCGTTAGGAAATTGATTAACTCCGACATACTTTTAATTTATTTGTTTAAACATTATTTTTAATGCATACTAATTATATAAAACAAAGTATTACTTAAATATGAGTGTCCATGAAAAATAATAAACAAATAAATTATATATATATATATATAACATTTCAGATAGAGAATATATCTGTAAAAGGACAATATGAACAAAAACAAAAGGAAAACTTATCTTAGCTGAAGTGTTTCGTCCTCTAAGGGACTTTATCAAGGCAATGTAGGGTTCATCATGCTGCATGTGTTTATATACACAGAGGCCCGGATGTCTTTGGTTTATCAAGGTTTGGAAATTTGAGGTTACTGAATGTTCATCAGGTGATTGAAAGGTCAGTCATAGCATGAGGAAGGCACAACGTGGTCTAAATCCCAAGTAAAGTGAGCGGGTAATATTCACTTCTTTTATGACCATTGCTTGGATTGTGATTAAGACTGTTAAGGTATGAGATGGATGTTTGTGCTGTACATCTTCAAAGGTTGAAATGAGAGATTTAATCGTTTTCTTTTATGTGTGTGTGTGTGTCTGTGTTTCAAAGACAGTATGTATGCTAAGGAAAGTGTGAGTTTTAATCGTTAATCGCACAGTAGAAAGATTGATAATTATTTAGGTTCAATACATGTTTGGTGTAATAGATGTTTGGCGTAATAGTAGATGTGCACGACACCGCCTTCGACGAAGGTGAATGGTGAAAGAGGATCTAACTCCGTTCTATCGTCTCGGTGGAACGGTAAGATGGAGAGCTTTTTTAGCTTATAAAAGCGATTCCTTTCAGCGGAAGTTGTCCTTTCATTTTCATAATCAAATTTTGATAGTCAATAAGTGCTGTGTGAACTGGGGTGGCAGGGTATCAGTTAATTGGAGGATAGAAAAAGTTTCGTGTACCTCATGGATCGTGGAAATTGGGTTTACAGTGGACTGGGTATCGACCAAATTTATAAACATTGGCTACGTTGGCGGGAAGCCCTTACTTTTGTAATGTGACTCCAATTTAGATCCAGTTTCAATTACTCGTAGTCAGCCTCCATAAATAAACAATTATCACATTTTATTTAATAACTAGCTGAGTTCCCCTTAGTTGTCCATGCATTATATCAAAATAACATAAAAATATGCAAATTACTGATAAAACGTATTGTTATTATTATTATCATTATTATTATTATTATTATTATTATTATTAATAATAATAATAATATTTAAACCCGTCATCATATTATAACAATATTCATTACAATTTAATTCAATATTAAATATATATTAAATTAAGCTTTCAATATTTTGATATTAGTTTAATAATAATGATGTGTCTAGACCTGAAGGAGGCAGAGGATTAGTTCAACTAGTACTGTCAATGTGTCTTTGTATAAAGAAACCATCAAAATAAAAGGATCCTGAAGTGGATATCTAAAAAATTTGATCATCAATAATTTTAACTATAGTTGGAGTTCTCATATTGATCGGTAAAGGTTCCGATAGCTTCATTAAAGGGATTCCTGGTAGTCTATGATTTAAAGAAATACAAAGAAATGTACTAATCAGTGCAGATCACACAGTACGGAGGGATTTAGTTACATAAAATGTGTTTGATCTGAGTTTTTTTTTTTTTTTTTTTACCAAATTGATCATTGGAAAATATCACGAAGTCATTTCTGACGTTAGGTCTCTGGTTGGAACCCGGAAGGAAATGTGTATACAACAGAAAAATATCATAACGCCACTAAAAGTAATGGAAGGAAAAATGAAACTAAAGATAAATAAATAAATAAATAAATAAATAATAATAATAATAATAATAATAATAATATTAATAATATGTTTTGCAATAGTTTCTTCATGTCTTGAAGATTTTTCTATGAGTTTACTGAATTTCTGGTTTCTCTGACTTACCATTTAATCTGTTTGCATATTTTTACCACGCGCACATTTTATCTGTGCGTACAGATACACATTTTAATGTAAGTATAAACTATTGTACAGGTGTAGAGGCTCATCCCTTGTTCCCTGTTCAGGATGTGGTTTCCGTCTTTCTCTTTTCCAAATCTTTTCACTCACCCGTAGCCCCCTGCACATCAGTGGCGTTCAATTGGAGTAGATAGACTAAACTATCGCCCGGTTTACACTCCACACACGTCTAGTGTACAGGTGTAGAGGCTCATCCCTTGTTCCCTGTTTAGGATGTGGTTTCCGGCTTTCTCTTTTCCAAATCTTTTCACTCTCACGTAGCCCCCTGCACATCAGTAGCGTTACCGCCTTGCTCGGGGTGATATGATTAAAAAAAAAAAACTATACATAATCTTATGTCATCATACAATCATGAAAAATGATGCCGGGATTGTCAACTACATAGCAAACCAATTTTGTGCTAACGTTCAGGATCTGCTGACTTGATGTCTCTGTAGGTTTCAGGGTGAAATTTGGATGGATCTCGCAAAACAAAGTGCACCCCGAATAATAATAATAAAAACAACAGCAACTTTTATCTGTTTTGTCTACCGATATTAAATCCTGTAATTCGGCGTCTACTGCAACTGATATCGAAAGGGAATCAAAATACGACAATAATTTTTATATAGCCTCCACTTTTTTCTCTATCATACGAGAACAATAGTCCAAATGTTTCATTCGGCTTCGTTTAGACTGCAAAATCATTCGTGGTCAAGCGGTATAAAACGCGTCACAACAATTGACGGCTTTCCCTGTGTTGTTAGTAGGTCGCATGTTCGAATTCTACCGAATGACGCATATTTTCCTAAAAAATTTTCTGAATGATTTCTTTTTGATATTTTGAAGGTTTGTCTGTGATTTTACGGAATTGTACACCTGTGAAAATTTTAGTGCTTTATACTCCATTTAATCTGTTCACGCATATTAACTGTATGTAAATTTTATCTGTGCATTGCACAGAGACATTTTAATAAAACTTTTAAACTCCTATACACAACAATATGATATAAAATAATGCTGCGAGTGTCCGCTACATTTCAAACCAATTGTAGTAACGATCAGGATCTACAGACTTGACGTCTCCGTAGGTTTCAGAATAAAATTTACAGGCAGCCCGTAAAACAAAGCACCCACGCAAAAATAAATAAAATAAAATAAAATAATAAATTAAAGGCTGAAACGGAAGGCTTTATTTTTGCAGCGCAAGATCAGAGTCTTTTCACTAAGAACTTTCAGCCAAATGTTATACATAATAATGTGAATCCCAAATGCAGGTTCTCTGACAAATATTTAAAAACTACAGATCTTCTAATCTTAAGTTGTTCTGTATTTGCGCCAAATGAATATAAAAGTCTTCACGATAGAGTGGGGCAATATTTACACTGGACAATGTGCAAACACTTTTAAAAAGATGTTAACAAACACTGGTATGAACATCACCCGACACCGGTTATAGAAACAGAAGACGACAATTCTATGGGATTACACCATCTTTAAAGACAGGGAGTTTGAAGTAAATAGGTCGGACATAATTGTATAAAACTTGCCTACTAATTGATATGGCTTGCCCAGCGGACTTTAATCAAAGAATTTGAAAAATTGTCGAAGTATAAAGACCTGGAAATTGAAATAAAGAAAAAAATCGAAATAGAAAAAAAATGAGGGAATTGAAAACAAGAATAGTACCAATCAGGGCCGAAGCTGATGCTAAAAAAAACAAAAAAACACCCGGCACAGAGAAAATTAGTTGACAATATGATGACGTCATCAGTGTCATCCGTTTCCAGAAACAATGATTTTTGCAGATTTTTTCGGCTATTCCGATGGAATATTAGGCACAGAACGTGAACGAAAGCAGGAGATCGGGTTTAGACTTTCTGAGTATAACCAGTCTTTTCTCCCAAAATTAATAAATAAACAGATTTTTACTGCGTCCATTCGGATGTTTTCTTCATTTTTCTTTCTTTCTTTCTTTCTTTCTTTCTTTCTTTCTTTCTTTCTATCTTTCTTTCTTTCTTTCTTTGTGAATTGTTTAGTTTGATTTCTGACGAAGACATTTTTCCTTGCCCGGATTTTCACTATGATTGCACGAATCGGCCCGGACCCGTGCCCGGTGGGCCCGGTAGTCAGATACGGCCATGGTACCAATCATAGTAGGTGGGCTTGAAAAAATGACCAGAACAACACATTGAAAAATCCTTGGAAATTCCAGCTGAAGAGAATACAAGAAATTCTCTTGGTAAGTACCGACCATACACTAAGAAGAACTCTGTCCATGTAACGCTAGTGATGTTATGGGTTACTGAGTTGGATTTTTGTTTAACGGCATATCAACCTCTGTGGATTATTTACTGCCAGAAAAGGTGGGGCTTTAAGATATTTTTTTTCATGTTCGGTTATAGTGGAAAGGTTGATTTAATTAGATTTTGACGAAATTTTTTTTTATTTCAGAAAACTGGAGATGTCTTCTAGTTTTGTATTCAAAAATGTATTGCTGGTGATAATTTTTATCCTTCAAAAATATATTATGGCAATAACTTTTTTTTCTCCTTCAAAAATGTGTAATGGTAATAATTTTTCTTCTTCAAAAATGTATTGTTGGTAATATTTTTCCTTCAAAAATGCATACTTTTCTATAAAAGTCTATTTTTATAAGTTTCATAGTGTTCTGACCCCAGTTTGGGGATTAACTATTCCCCATAGCTGGGACCCTAACAGGTGCTACCACTCCGGGTCGGAGTGGACCTGGGAACAACAGCAATTAAGAGGTGGTTACATGCTCATCACAACCTCCTAATCAAAGGCCTTGCTGCCGGATGCAGTTTACCGTCAAACCCAGGACCAGTGATGTTATGGGAGTTTAAAAAAAACAAATCCTGAAATGTAGCCACAACTCACCACTGTTTTAGGTCTACCCGCAGACTTGGTAGATAGTGTGACCATAGCAGAAATCGTAATATGCTGCTGCTGATGATGATGATGATCATCATCATCATTATCAGCTGCTGCTGCTGCTGATGATCATGGTAATAATAGTAATAATCATGATAATAAAAACAACATCCTTCTTTTCGGCGACTGGAATATATAATTTGTGTAATTCGTCGTTTGCAGCAGCTGATATAAGATGGAATCAAAGTACAACAGCCTTCGTGAGAGAGCTTCCAGCATTTTCCTACCGGCTGAAAACAAAAGACGACATGATTCACTTGCATTGGCCCTTCTGTATAAAAAAAAAAAAAAAAAAAATACGGTTACAGCATGTCCAAGAAATGGTACGATTGCGTACCCCTGAGAGTATGGCTGTTAACAAAGGCTACGTGTTTGTGTGTATTTTAGGTGCGTGCGTGCGTGGTCGCATATGATAAACAAAGTCAGTCAGTTAAGTGCCATACGTGATACATGCTTGGGTGATCTTATCTGGGTGGAATATTTTCCCGCAGTAGGTAGCCATTACTTTCTGCGGTAGATTGGTTGCCAACCAAGGCTATAGAACCCAATGCGTCCAGCCATGTAACACATAGCTGGAGGGAGAAGAGATGGATTAATACCTTTCCCAAGGGTACTTTCATGTAAGTGAATGAAACGAATTCAAAATCGACTCTCCGATTTCTCGAGTTTGAATTCCATTTGTACAAAGAAGAAGTTACGCTTCTACTGCAGACCTTTTATTCGTTTTTATGGGCACAATAGTGACACAAATATTCTTAATGTTTCTCGGGCATGTCCGTTTTCTTTTCGGCCCAGAAGTCAGGATAAGCAAATATGAGCATCGTAAGTCAGGCTTGCGCACGTGAGACTGCTTCTTGTAGCAAGTGGGGAGTGAGTGAGTAAGGAAATGTCTGCCTTTATATAGACTTCAATAATGCCACCCAATGAGATTTGACAAAAGTGTGGGTAATAATATTTCCGGCTCCTTTACTCCTCCCTTTGTCTGTTCTATAAATACTTTCATGGCTTCTGCTCCAACGAACTTAAGTCACTGGTGCCTGTGCAACAGGTGTTTACTCGTGCAACCAGAGTAACAACTAGGTCCCACCTATTCACACTTAGATCAAACAAATGCAGACGACAATTCTACTCCTGCAGCTTCTTCTCTCGCACTTCCCGCCTGTGGAACTCGCTTCCATATTCTTGCTTTCCTGACGGCTACAACCTCCAGGAATTTAAATGTAATGTCAATACTCATCTCTTAACCACTTGACTCTAGTTCTTTCACCACCCCGTATATCCTTTCCTTTCTCTCCAACTTTGCAACTGTCATCACACCTGTATTCTCAGCCTTCTCTTGCTCATTTCAAACTGGTTCTGCTTCCTCTTCACTCTCTTCTACTTAATTTTTTTACTCTTATGTAGCCCCCTGCACGTCAGTGGCATTACCGCCTTGCTCGGGGTGATACGATAAAAAAAAAAAAATAGAAAAGAGAAGCAACCACACTAAAGTGAAGGTTGATATGCCAGACCGTGGAAATGACAAAATCATTCCGGTAGTTATTGGGGCGTTCCGTTTCATCCCGTTCAATTTTAAAACATATGTCGACCATTTTAGATTAAAAAATGACAAAAATCTACATTATTGGACACAGCAAGTATACTTCAAGAAGTACTGACCAAAGACTTTGTTACGATTTGATGGTTAGTATCTCCCCTGGTACTCAGGACGTCTACACAGCAACAGTACTTCATTTTCGTTTTGATCTGGCACTCGTAAAGGTAGAATATAGCAGATCACAGATTCATAATGGAGTGGTTCAAGCAACCAGCCATCATATAGCTTATCAGTATTTCATTGATTGATTAGCTGGTTTTCTATGTTTTATAAATCTTTCGCAGGTTATTTAAAGCCACAAATATTTTTAGATTGTAAGATTTTTTTTTTTTAGATAATAATGGTTTAAGGCTGCTAGCAGACCCGGAAATGAAACTACAAGACCTCCTACAGAATGTAGTGAAGGAAAGCTAGAAGAAAAGACTAAGCATAATCTACAAGAATATTGAATGCTTGGTCATCAGCAAAATGAGGAACCAAAAGTGCTAATTAAGGAAACATCAAGCAGGTACAGAAATGAGGAGAGCCATGATCACCTACGTCCTGAAGAAGATCGACCACTTCGCTGTTCACAATCGATATTTATCAGGCATTCTTAGTACACACCAGACACTCTAAGTCGAGAGATGTCAAATGTACCCAGAATTTCACAAATTTAATATCTTATCCATCTGGCGCCCACTATGATGCCCCCATTCGAACTTCAATGACTCAAGTCGCCTTCCCGTGAGCAGTCTAACCAGTCTTCGCACGAACTTCCCAGATATCAGGATATAATTGATATAGGTCTGGTCGTTTTCATGACTTCAACGTACAGTGACATCACGTACCAACATCTTTACAAATGGTATTACAGAACTTTTGGCACGTCAGTGTATATACGTATATGTACTTGTCTATACAAGTATGTGATGTTTTGTCGATCTACATATGTGTGTAATAGTGAAAAGGTTCATTCAAATGTATGCGATTGTGAGTGTATGTAATGTCAGTGAATGGCGTCGGATCTGGCTTTCTGTGAATGTGTATATTAGCGAATATATTTTTGTGTATCCGTTATAACTTGTGTGTCTGCTTGTGTGATAGCAGGTGGCAACGTTCTAATATATATATATATATATATATATATATATATATAGGTGTATCTTTATACCACAAATTTTCTATTTCTTTAGATCATTTAATTCATCACAGTCGAACTAAAGAATGTTTTCCTTCTTTAAATTGATATATATATATATATATATATATATATATATATATATATATTTGTATCTATCTATCTATCTATCTATCTATATATATATATATATATATATATATTTGTATCTAGAAGAACACATACATTTGCGTGTGTGCTAATTCGAATGTATTAGATGTTTGAGGTGCGTCTCCAAGCGACTATGAATTTATGTTGTTAACTTCGACCACCCAGGAAGATAAAATCAAAAAAGAAGAAGAAGAAGAAGAAGAAGAAGAAGAAGAAGAAGAAGAAGAAGAAGAAGCATATTTTTTTCTTAGAAGCCCACAACTTATTTCAATATGAAGAGCTTCCCCAACAACTAAAATTTAGTATTTATAACACACCTGTACAAACCCATATTTCGTTTGCCAGGTGTATCTTTATACCACAAATTTTCTATTTCTTTAGATCATTTAATTAATCACAGTCGAACTAAAGAATGTTTTCCTTCTTTAAATTGACATCGAACTTCTCATATATATGCATTTAAGTGTCCTGTGGTCATCGTCTGTTTGTTTGCTTTGTTTAACGGCATATCAATTACTTACAGGTCATTTAATACCGAAATTTAATTTTTGGGAGATTTGAATTAATATAAATATAATACATGTTATTCTACTTTCACAGTTGAATACATGGTAAATGATACTCTGCTTTTGTGCATAGACATAATTACTATTGCCCTAGACACACCACTTCTGCTACGGCTGCAGTTCATATGGTGCCCCTACGACTAATGAATTACGTGATATATCAAAATAATAATTAGTTAAGTGCTATACGCGATCGAGGCTTGGGCGATCATGTCTCGAAAAAGACATGACTGACTGGGCAGAAGATTTTTTCGCGGTAGGGTGCTATTGCTTTCTGCGAATAATTGTAGATAAGTGAAATGACAGACAATAATTAGCATTTTTCTATGTTTCTGAGATGAGGCATTTACATTATTGACATTGTTCGGACTGATGTCCTCATCATTATTGTCATATTCACGACGTTTCGGCTGTTGTACACTTTGACCTTCTTCAGGTAAATGGAATTTTGTACCGAACACTTTATTTCGATCACTGGGGTAGACTGTTCTCAAGGACACATGTCCCAGTGAATAAAAGTGTTGGTTGGATCTAAAGAGTTGTTAGTTCAAGTTGCGAGCAAAAACTTAGAGAGTTTAGTTAAATAGAGATAATTAAGACATCCGGAATCGGCATGACTCTTGGAACGAGAACAATCTATCCCAGTGATCGAAATAAAGGGTTCGGTACAAAATTCCAGTCACCTGAAGAAGGTCGAAGTGTACAACAGCCGAAACGTCGTGAATATGACAATAATGATGAGGACATCAGTCCGAACAATGTCAATAATGTAAATGCCTCATCTCAGAAACATAGAAAAATGCTAATTATTGTCTGTCATTTCACTTATCTACAATTATTCGCAGAAAGCAATGGCACCCTACCGCGAAAAAATCTTCTGCCCAGTCAGTCATGTCTTTTTCGAGACATGATCGCCCAAGCCTCGATCGCGTATAGCACTTAACTAATTATTATTTTGATATATCACGTAATTCAAAAGAAGAAGGTCGAAGCGTACAACAGCCGAAACGTCGTGAATATGACAAGAAATATGAGGACAACAGTTCGAAAAATGTAAATAAAATAGATAATTACCCCTAACCGTTTAGGAGATTCAGCCGTGAAGACACACGTTTAGACACACTTGGACATTGTAAAGACACACACTGGAAGATTGTTTACTGTCAAGTAATTTACTTTCAAATATAATCCATGTTTTTAGGAGATATGATTACGAGCGGCGGTGATATGTGTGTTTTATGTTGTAGTTTTTTTGAAGTCATATTTTGGAATACAGTTTTATACAACAAAATGTAGGATATTATATGGATTAATATCACGAAAGAGTTTTTTCTTGGTCGAGTGATGTATTATTGATATTTTTTTAAATATAAAAATATATTGCTGGTAATTTTTACTATAAAAATTTTATACTTTCATGCTGCTATGCAAATTGATGGCAGAACAGAGTTTAAAAGAGTTAACAAAACAAAAAATACTAAAGGCCATAAAATCGTGGGGAGCTATGGTCGGTTCAAGTTTGTTTAATGCTTAAATTTAATTTTCTTGGAAGTAATATAAGTAAAATATGTCATACTGCTTTCACAATTGAATACACAGTAAATCGTGCTCAGCTTTTGTTACATGTTTGTGTGGACATAATTACTAGGGGCGGTGACATGTGTGTTTTATGTTGTAGTTTTATTGAAGTCATATTTTGGAATACAGTTTGATTTGGCGGACCTGAAGCAGACTAACACCACATTTAATTTCGTTGTTTTTCTCCTTTTTTTTTTTTTTAAACTTTTTTCAGCGCAGTTCTATCGATTGTTACTTAAACTTTCCGATTATAAAAAAAAAAAAATTGAAAAATTACAATATTTAAACAAATTTGAGTGGGGGTCAGTTTTTCATAAAACGTCAAAGTAAATCGATCCTCCATTTTGAAACCACACGCGTTGGGGTCGCTTTGTTTATGTTAATTTCGTTGTTTTTCATTTTTTTTTCATTTTTTTTTAGCGCAGTTCTATCGATTGTTATTTAAACTTTCCGATTATCAAAAAAAAAAAAAATGAAAATTTACAATATTTGATGGGTCAGTTTCTCATACAACGTTATAGTAAATCGATCTTCCATTTTCAATCCACTATATGCCCCTCCCTAAAATTGTTTAAATATTGAAATTTTTACAATTTTTTTTTTGTCATTCGTAAAGTTTAAGGTGTAAAAGATAATATTGCACTGAAAAAAGTCCAAAATATTTGATAATGAACACATTTACAGGTGGCGGTAATGTCGTACCGGTGACTGGTTTCAAAATGGAGGCTCGATTTACTATAATGTTGTATGAGAAACTGATCCCCCCACCAAAAAAAAAATGTTTAAATATTGAAATTTTTCAAATTTTTTTTGTCACTCGTAATGCTAAGGGGGTAATCGATAGGACTGTGCTGAACAAAAAAAAAGAAAAAAATGAAAAACAACGAAATTAAACGTGGTGGTAGTCTACTTCAGGTCCGCCTTTGATTTCTTTAAGAAACTGTAAGATATTATATAGAGTAATGTCATGAAATAATTATTTCATTTTGTTTGGTTGGTTGAATTTGTTTAGCAACATATTTAACTTATTTATTTACATAAGCTAAATATATAGTTATATTTATAGCTTATTTAATTGCCGAATTCTAAATATCTTTCCTTCAACTACAGATGAAATGTATTGCTGGCTATTTTACTATAAAATGTATTTTATACATTCATGGAGCTTTGCCTGAGAAGATGGTCAATATTTGCCTATACCTGGAACCCTAACAGTCGTTATCATCCCAGTTAAATGTGAACCTGGGAACAACAACATTTAAGAGCTTTCACGCCTTTGGAATCTCCGATCTCCCGATCAGAGGTCTTGCTGCCGGATGTAGTTCATCGTCATACCCAGAACAATGTGACCATCGTCTTATATACCATAGTTGTTGTTACTTCGACAAATGTTTCCAGTCTTCAGTAGATGTGAAAATATCGCAGCATTTTAAATAATATATGTTATTTTGATATGGGTCCTTCAGTGATGATTAGGGCCGACAAAAGGTGTTGCCAAAGAAATGTTTTATTCATAACAAGCAAAGTATTATCTTAACGTCTTTACAAAAGTTTTATGCTTTCAACGTGAGGCCGTCGAATTGTTTCATCACTTTCTGCGATCGCTTATATAAAGATGTGCACTTTCCTCTTTCGTTATACAGGACACACGTGTCTCTGTTGGTGCACACAAATTCTGTCTCTCCCACATACGAAATCTTTCTCTGCCTCTCTCTTTCATGAACGCACATGCATACTTTTCCGTCTTCTTACTTCTCTCTCTCTTTCTCTCTCTCACAATTTTTTCTTTTTTCTTTCTCTCTCTCCTACATAGACTTTCTGTCATTCACCTCCCCCCTCTCTCTCAGACGCATTTGATCTCTTTCACAAGTGCTTTTTCTCTGTCTGGGACTAATGTTTCCGTCACACTCATGCATTTACTAGCCCTCAGACACTATCATTCTCTTACGCACAGCCATTTTCTTTCTCTCTCTCTCCCACAAACGCACGTCTCTCTTTCTCTCGCCTACTTTCTTTTTCTCCCTCTCTCAGACGCTCACTTTCTTTCTCTCTTTCTGATACAAGCGTACGTCTCTTTCTTTCTTTCGACTACTTTCTCCCTCTCTCACAAACACTTTCTTCCTCTTTCTCTCACAAACACTTTCTTCCTCTTTCTCTCACAAACACTTTCTTCCCCCCCTCCTCTCTCTCTCTCTCACAAACGCATTCCTCTTTGTTTCTCACACCCAATTTTGTTTCTCTCACACACAAACTTTCTTCCTCTCTCTTCCTCAGACGCTTCTCTATTTTTCTTTTTGACCACAATCTCTCTCTTTCTCTCTCAACCACACATACTTTCTTTCTCTATCTTTCTCTCACAAACGCACTTCTCTCGCTTTCTCTTACCATCTTTCTCTCTTTTCTCTCCCTGTCTCTCTCTCACGCACACATTCTTTTTCTCTCTCTTATACTCAAACGCACTTTTCTCTCTCTCTCTCTCTCTCTCTCTCTCTCTCTCTCACACACACACACAAATACACTTTCCGTCTCTCTCTCATGGCCTCTCTGTTTTTGGAGGTTTCCTGTTTGTGTCAATAAAAGCTAAAAAATTGCAAATATAATTTTGATAGGCTTTTTACAATAGATTTGCAACTAAATCCTGATTATTCAATCCCAACATCTACATACTGCCAGCCGCATTCAAGGTGAAAAACGTTTTACACTGAATACCCTCATTTAGCACCTGTAAGACAAAAATACTACAAAGAAACAACATGGGAAAAATTGAAAATACTGTAAAAGTCAACATAATGTCCTGCCGTAAAAAACAAGGTTCATACCAAATCATATAATACCTACAATATATTATCTACAAACTATATATCTATGATATAAAATATACATTTACCCAGAATGTATAAAATCTTATACAAAAAATCACTAGTCGAAAGCTTAGATTTGTTCAAAAATATCTTAGTCGAAGCCATGAATTTGCGTACAAAATGTCTAGATTTCGGCATTAAATAACCCATAGAGTTGTTGATATGCCGCCAAACAAAATTCAAACAAACGAACCGTCTCATTATTCATCCTTTTTTTATTTGAACATATTAACTAGAAATGAAGATTTTTTTCCCTAATTTTTACCTTGGCTTCTACCTTTGTCCTTATTCTAGACAAGGCGCACCTGCGTTTATTAACTCGACACGACAAAGCATCACACTGGAGACGGACATAACAAGGTATTATATTTACTAACGTTAAGAAGCTAATATTTGCTACCAACTTATTTGGCAAAATTGTACTTACATCATTATATAAGATTTATTTACCGTAATTTAATTACGAAAGTATTTTCTAATTTCAATATTTTAAATTTTTTGAATCGGCTCATATTGAGAAAGTAAGATTGTTGTAATATATTACGCGCTTTACCATTCAAAATATTTTTCACACATATATTTAAATTTTATATTTTAAAATTATCTATGGCTTTAATACACATAACACGTATGTTAAAACACACACACACACACACACACACACACACACACACACACACACATATGAAATGAATTGTTTGAACATTATTTTTCTATCGATACTCGTATTTAAGTAGATATTCTGTTTTTAATTAAACAGTATTATATATTTATATCTACTGTTTAATTAAAAACAGAATATCTACTTAAATACGAGTATCGATAAAAAATAATGTTTAAACAATTCATTTCAAATTGTCGGTTGTTTATAACCAAGAAACTAACACTACTGTCCGACATACACGTAGACAGACATGCGTTTATTCATAAACACACGCAAACAATATTACACGCTTTACCGTCCAAAATATTCCTCACACATATATTTAACAATTATCTATCGCTTTAATACACGTGACAAACATCTGACCAATAAAAACTTACTCCAAATAATAACATATCAGTATTTTGTGTCTTTGTTTTTTTTCATTATTCACTCGGTCTCTGAAGAAGCTTCATACATTTCCTATTTGTTCTTTGTTCAATATCTATTTTTCTCTCTCTCTTTCTCTTACACACACACACACACACACACACACACACACACACACACACACACACACACACACACACATATATATATATATATATAATGGGCTCTGCCGTCTGATAGCTGAATTGTTTCAGTTATGAAATTTTGTGTGATAATCTTAAGTAGCTCTTAAGACCCGCTATTGATTTACAACGGAAGCCACATCTGGAGCAAGAGTGAGGATTATGGGATGAGATCACTGTTAAATTGGCTGACCTTTTAGGTATTGCTCTCGCTTCTTGAAGTCGATTCAGACAAGCAGATGGAAAACTTTTGAGTCCACTAAAACACATTGATCTCCATTTTTCCCGCTCCAAGGCTAAGCGCTCAAGGGTGTTATGTGGTATATTGACAGCTGACAAGTTGCTCTTCTCTTTGTAACTTAGCCATGGGCGTCCTACATACCTGTAGCCTTGATCTAACTGGCTGTACATTAGGATCTTGGGTATCCTGTCATCAGACATTCTCTAGACATGACCAGTCCATCTTAACTGAGACTGTATGAGAAAAGTCTCGATTCCTCCAAGATTACACCTGTTTAACAGGTCTGTTAGATGTTCTATATTGAAGGTTAACTACAGATTACACGCAGACAACTTTTATGGAAGACATCCAGCTGGCGTATATGATACAAGTATAGAGTATATATATATATATATATATATATATATACACACACACACACACACACACACACACACAAACACACACATATATATATATATATATATAGTCATCCGCAGACAGACCTGTTTCGCTGTATCACAGCTCATCAATACGGTTAGACATCCAATTGCATTTAACCCATGATTGAAACCCGACCAAACTGTATATATATATATCGGTTAGACATCCGATTGCTTTTAACCCAGGATTGAAACCCGAACGAATATATATATATATATATATATATATATATATATATATATATATATATTAAATGTTGTCAATATATTGAGCGTATGTAATACGCTAATGGACTACGGGAATTTCAAAGAAAAATGTGCAAATTTGCATTTCAGGTTTCCCCTTAGTCCACTTACCGATGACCTCACTCTTCTGACATTTACCTGTAGCCCTTACTGACCGGAAATTTCTTTAATCACTCTACCTACTGCCATTCCCTTTTCTCAGTTCCCGGAGAACAACTTCTCACTCAGATCTAGCATAAAAATTCAAATTCCTAAATATTTTTACTAGCCAGGATCATTAAACTTACGTTTTAATGGAATGGGGTCTCACTTCGTACCCAGTAAATAATTATAAGGCTTAAAAGTTTTCTTATTTCTTCTTCTTTTTTATGTGCCGTGTCTTTTCTGGACGTAGGTGATAATGGACTTCCACCTGCCCCAATCCCTTGTCACTAATAACACTTTTAACCAAAGGATACTGAGGATACCGTAACCTTAACATGTAGGTAACGACGACGTTTTAGGGAAAATGGAGGCAAGAAGGACACATTCGTAGAATCCGAAATAGATAGTTGAACTCTTTTGGGAACATAATGAGGAAAGAAGGCTTAGAAAATTTGACACACAGAGGACTCATTGAATGCAAGCGGGACAGAGAAATAACATACCCAACGAGATTACAGACACAGAGAAATAACATACCTAACGAGGTTGCAGACAAGAGTGATTAGGAGGAATGACAAAAAGACAAAACTTAATAAGAGCTACAAAAATAGAAAACGTGGAGAGCTATAATCGCCCACGCCCTGAAGAGAGACGGCGCATAGAAGAAAAATAATTATAATAGGTTGAATATATCTGTTAATTAAATGCGGGCCTAGTACAGTAAATATCTTCGAATTACTGCTTTCCAATTAACTTTAACCTTTAAAAATTCGAATGCCATGTCAGTCGCTATCCACCGTCTTGATTACTGTTCTCGTTCTTTAACAATGTTTCTCTTTTCTAATTCTTTCACATCCAATAACCTCTCTTGTGTTTTAGTGGCTTTACTGCCTTATCTTAGCAGAACACGTTAAAAAAATGAAATTAAATTTCTGAATTAATTCTTTGTTATACACTCTACTCGTGTTTATCGATTCGATTTCTTCAGACATTTTTTTCTGTTGCCTCTAGACAGCTATTTGAATAAATTCAAATTGCATTTGAATAAATGGCTGTTTGAAGGTAACAGAAACGCGCTTCTACAAAGGGATGCTGAGCATTCCATGGACGAAATACGTTAGCAACAACAAAGTCTCAAGAAAAATGGAAACAACAAAGCCACATATTCCGAATCAGAAAAAGATGGCTGACATTTTCTTGAATCTGCAAGGTCTAACCTTCACGGCTAGGGCCCGCCATCTCACTTACATAGTAGCAAATTACTCACATTCCCATCCGTATTCCATCGACGAGAAGTAATTTCCACCCAAACAGCTTCTTCTAGAAAACTACTGCTCTGTGGAACAGATTCCCAAAAAAGATACTTCCCCGATCACTACGATCTTAACCTGTTCAAATTTAGAGTTAACCGTTACCTTAGCTTTGTACTAAAAAGAATGAAATCCATTTAGTTGCTATAAGATACACCCAGGATGATACCCAGTTCTGTAATATTTGACTACGATAGGCCAAATAATAACGCCCAGAAGCTGAGGTCATATTATACACGAGCTATATTTTTCACACAAAATTTGTTGTGGCACTAGACATGAAGTCGACTTATACACGAGAAAATATGGTAAATCTTTACTGAAACTCTGTGAATTTTCCGATTATATTAATCTTTAAACCAAAATCTCGTTATAGTTAGCCATAACTTAAACATTATCACAAAGGCGTTACATAAACTAAACGCTGTTTGTTTGAATTACGAAACTTTCTGAAAGTCAAAAGAGCAGAGCTATCATCTCAGATATGACACTAAAGATATTGAATAATCGCCATCTTGTTCCCCTGATAATAGTATTTTATTTCTCTCTTAAAATGAATTTTGTCCGGCTTACTTTTATATTTTGGTCTTAATTTGAGCGGTGATATATTTTCAAGATAATCAATAAGATTGTATCAATACATTTTTCCTATTTGAACAGAAAAAAAAAAAAGAAAGAAGCCAAATATAATATCAAGAAACAGAAAAGAGATCAAATATCCCAGCAACACGATATGATCTTTGTTTTTTAGCTATTTTGGAACCGGTTTTGCGTTAAGGTGAGACAGTAATCATTTTTAAAGATGGTGTGGGCCACCATCTTTAAAGAGAAATCATTTTTAAAGATGGTATGAGCCACCATCTTTAAAGAGCAGTAGAAGAAGCTTTCTTTTGTAATGTAACAAAACTTCTAAAGTTGCTTTGACAAAATGTGCGCAGGAATTTAGTGTTCATTGTTTCATTATTTTCTGACTGTTCTCTTCATTTTTGTTATAAATATCGTAACATTTCGAACTATAGCTTCCATAACATTATTCGGGCGTATATTTCGTTTTTAATGCCACTTGTTTTCCCCCGATTTCTGTACAACAGTGGGAGATATTTGTTTTTGATTATGTCAGGTCACTATATGAGTGGTTTTGGTACCATGTAATCCAATATTACCTGCCGCATAGTGAGGTCATTTACGACTAAACCGGTTGTCCTACTTGGCTTTTCTGGTGAGTTGCAGAATTAAAAACAAGACATGTCAAAGGACGGATGAAATATTTTTGCAAGGTCAGTAACCACAAAACGCAACAGAGTAGATTGATCTCCTTCGCTATGTATGTAGCCAGTGTGAGGGTAACATAACTGGGCAGAGGGATTCCTAGGCCGAAGTTAGTAGCCAAAGCGGACAGATCCCCCCTCGATGGAATTGTTCGTAACCAAGGTGAGCCTTAAAGTTGGAGGACATCAGCTGTAGTTTGACCTGGAGAGTGATAAGACAAGCCATGCCTACATTTTTTAAAATCTTATCACCCCAAGCAAGGCAGTCCACTGCCACAATAGCGCAGGGGGTCACATAGAGCGATTGGGTATAGGAAATGTCAGAGGGAGTGTGATAGACGAGTTAGGAGGTACGTAGGGAGAGCGTTGGAGGGAATGGGTGCGAGTTAGTGTGTTAGTAGGTGTCTATTGACCTTACATTTAAACTCCTGGAGGTTGTAGCCGTTGGGGAAGCAATCATGCGGAAGGGAATTCCACAAGCGGGAAGTGAGAGAAAAGAAGCTGTTGGAGTAGAAATTGCTGTTACATTTCATCGGTTTCACTGTAAAGGAGTGGGACCTAGTTACCAATCTAGTATCTCTTGCAAATTCACACCTAGGGGGTACCAGTGATTTAAGTTCATCCGAGCAGAAGCCATGAAAGTACTTATAGAAGAGGCACAGGGAAGCCACGTCACGCCGGTGAGAGAGTGACTGCAGGCGGTTAGCTAAGTCCCATTACAGATTCTCCGCTGTATTTTGTCAAGAAGCCCGAGGAGAATAGCAGGGGCACCCGACCAGATGTGGCAGCAGTATTCAATACACGGGCGGACGGTAGATTTATATATGTGTAGGATAGATTCAGGCGGAAAGAATTTCCGGGTCCTGCACAGAGAGCCGACTTTCATAGCAGCGGATTTAGCAATGGATTCGACGTAGTCCGCTGAGAGTGTCAGGCCAAGCAGGCGTAGTGTTTTACTCTCTGGGAGGCAAGCCTGTTCCATGCTAATGGGTGGCGAGGTGCGGTTGTCTGTGTTGGTTAATTGACAGCAGCTTCGTTTTGGAAGAATTGAATTTTACGACCCATTTCTTACCCCAATCTACCACGGATTGGAGGTCCTTTTCAAGCTCGGCAGCGAGGTTCGCCTTGTCACCAACACCAGATTTTTGATTGAGTTGAGAGTAAACTTTGGTGTCATCGGCGTCCATACCTACTTGGGATGTTATGGCATCGGGGAGATCATTGATGTAGATTAGAAAGAGCGTAGGAACTAGGATAGAGCCTAGGACCTAGGATAGAGCCTTGGGGGACACCCGCGTTTATAGGATAGTTCTGAGAAGCATGTCTGTTTAATACCACCTTCAGAGTGCGGTTAGAGAGGAATGACTGGATTAGGTCCAACAAAAGTTCAGTTATGCCGTATCTTCGCAGTTTCCGTAGAAGGCCGGCATGCCGTACTCTGTCGAACGCTTTAGAGATGTCCAAGGCGACGGTTCGGGCTTCACCATTCTTGTCGAGATCCTGGTATATATACTCGGTGATGGTCGTTAGCATATCAGCAGTAGACCTTGTGAAGCGGAAGCCATATTGCTTGTCCGAGAGTAGCCTGTGAGCTGTGAGATGTTGAACGACCTCGGCGTTGATAATGGCTTCGAACACTCTCCTAAAGATCGGAAGAAAACTGATAGAGAGGTAATTTGCGGGATCTGAGGGTTCACCAGTGTTTTTAAATATTGGAACCACAGTAGAAGACTTCCAACAGGCAGGAAAGCAGGAGGAGGATAGGCAGAGGTTGTGTAGCTTAGAAAGGACAGAGGAGAGTTCAGGGGCACATTTCTTCAAGACTATGATTGGGATTCCGTCCCCACCACTTGGCCAAGAAACACTACACAAATGAAAATTTTTCCGACTTTCAACCCAGATATGTAGCGGAAATTCGGTTATTGGATTGATGATGACGATTAGTTTCGGCAACCTTTCATAATTAATATAAGAAGATCTAATGGTTAACATGCTTGTCTCCTTAGATCAGTTTTGGCTGATTAGTGAGTTCGATCCTCACTAAGTGCTTCACACTTTCAGCTTTGTGTCACATCTGAGTTGCGCTTAGAAAAGGTGGTTCAACATCTCATAACCCACAGACTCTTCTCTGACAAACAGTATGGTTTCCGATTCACCAGGTTTACTGATGATATGCTCAGGCCCATCACTGAGTATATACACCAGGCTCTCGACAAGAACAGCGAAGCCCGAACTGTTGCCCTAGATATCTCCAAAGCGTTTGACAGAATCTGGTATGCTAGCCTTCTACGCAAGCTGCGAGCCTATGCGAGCCTATGCGAGACAATTGTTTGACCTTATTCAGTCATTCCTTTCAAATCGCACGATGAAGGTAGAATTGAACGGACATGCCTCCCAATACTATCATAGGAACGCGGGTGTGCCTCAAGGCTCTATTCTAGGTTCTATTCTTTTCCTTATCTACATTAACTATTTTCTAGATGTCATAAGATCCCAAGTAGGCATATACGCTGACGACACTACGGTTTACTCTCGCATCGATCAAAAATCTGCTGAGGCTGACAAAGCAAACCTCGCTGCCAAGCTTGAAAAAGACCTCCAAATCCGTGGCGAACTGAGGTAAGAAATGGCTCGTGAATTTTAATGCTTTCAAAACGAAGCTACTATCTATTAACCGTCACGGACAATCGCTCCTACCTCCCATTAGAATGGATCAGGTTAGTCTCCCTGAAAACAAATCACTGCACCTCCCCGGGTTAACTCTCACAACAGACCTCAAGTGGAATGACTATATAGAATCCATAGCTAAATCCGCTGCTAAGAAAGTCAGTTGTCTGTGTAGGGCAAGGAAGTTTTTCCCGTCTAAATCAATCCTGCACATATATAAATCTGCCATCCGCCCGTGCATTGAATACTGCTGTCATATCTGGTCGTGTGCTCCTGCTATCCACCTAGGTGTCCTTGACAAAATCCCACGGAAAATCTGTAATGTGATCGATCTCGACTTGGTAGGTCAGATACTGTCACTTTCTCACCGGCGCAATGTGGCTTCCTCGTGTCTCTTCTACAAATACTTTCACGGATTCTGCTCAGATGAACTTAGCTCACTTGTGCCCCCATACATGAATTTACTCGAGCCACAAGATTAGCAACTAGGTCCCACCCTTTTACTGTGAAACCAATAAAATGTAAACGCAATTTCTATTCTACAATTACTGAGGTATGTCATTCTCATCCCTTGCTTAGTAGCACTTCTTTCGGTAGTCATCAGTTATCTCCCTCTAACCCTGTAAGTTACTTGTTCACCACTGCTGTAGTCTGGTATTTACTCACAACTCTTTTTTGGTCACAGGCTACAGCAGTGGTGAACAAGTAACTTACAGGGTTAGAGGGAGGTAACTCATCGCTTTCAAAAGAGGCACTACTACGCAAAGAATGAAGTTCATATACCCCAGTGATTGTAATAAAGGGCTCGGTTCGAAATTCCTATCACCTGAAGAAGGTCGGAGCGTACAACGGCTGAAACGTCGTACAAATGGCAACAAAGATTAGGACAATAGTCCGAATAATATAAATACTGTAAATACTACCTCATCTCAGAAATATAGACAAATACTTGAAATCTACTATTCGTCCGTGTATGGAGAACTGTTGTCATATCTGGTCGGGTGCTGCTGCTATTCACCTCGGGTTTCTCTACAAAATCAAAGAAGTATCTTTTTTTTTAAATCATATCACCCCGAGCAAGGCGGTAACGCCACTGATGTGCAGGGGGCTACGTAAGAGTGAAAAGATTTGGAAAAGAGAAAGCCGGAAACCACATCCTAAACAGGGAACAAGGGATGAACCTCTACACCTGTACAATAGACGTGGGTGGAGTGTGAACCGGGCGATAGTTTAGTCTATCTACTCCAATTGAGAAAAAAAAAAAAATAAGAAAAAGAAAAGTGAAAAGATTGGAAAAGAGAAAGCCGGAAACTACATCCTAAACAGGGAACAAGGGATTAGCCTCTTCACCTGTACAATAGACGTGCAATGAAATCGGTATTGACTAGGCATCTCGACTTCAGTCACTTTCGTGACGTTGTTTCTACAAATATTTTTATTGCTTTGACGAGATTTTTCCCTTGTGCCCTGACCAAATGAATTTAAGCGCGCTTCTAGGTTGGCATCTTGGTCCCACTCTTTTACCGCTAAAATAGTTAAATTTAGCTGCCACTTCTATCCGAATAGTGCTTTTTCTCGCACTTTCCGCTTATGGAATTCCCTTCCGCTACTTATGGCTACAATCTCCAAAACATTAAATGCAACGTCAATTGCTATCTTCTATCTTCTTGAATGCAGTTAGTCTTTTATACTTTTTTCAATACCACTTCTACTTAGTTTCTTTCTTCCCCTGTAACCCACTGCGCACCAGTGGCGGTCCTGCCTTGTTTGGAGGAAAATGATTAAAACAAAAATAGATCTTAATAACCTACGCTAGAGAATCCCAAAAACTTTACCAAATAGCCGAAATCACATCTCTTGAAGATTTCTAACAGCCGCAAAAAAGAAAAGGAATAGCACCTGTTACTAAAAAATAAAACAAACAAACAAAAAAAAAAATGACTGAATGAAGATATTGATTTGAAACCCTATTCTATACAATAAGGGGCAGCTCGAGGTGGTGGTTAGCAAGCTTGTCTCGCTAGTCATTACAATTGAGTAGTGACTTCGATCCTCACTGGGTGTCCCATATTTTCGGCCTTGTGCCACATCTAAACTATGCTTAGAAAATCACCACGCTAGAATCATTACAGTTGAGTAGTGAGTTCAATATTCACTCGGTACCCCCATACCTTCGGCCTTGTGCCACATCTAAGCGGCGCTTAGTAAATCATCTATTCTATACAGAAAGGTTTGGAAGGAAACCGCCGGTAAGAGAGATAAGAATTAAATGATCCTATTTCCTTGAAAAATTGTTTAAAGTGAAAGATCTTTTCAACTTCAACCAACAGGAAGTAAATAGATTTGCCCATTGTCTTGTTCCAACTCTTCACCGGCTTTTTGAACAGGAGTAGAGTTTTATCCTTTGTTTCCTGTTTAGGATTGGGTTTCCGGTTCCTTGTAAAGTCTACTTCATCTCTGTACTTCTAACGTCTCCGTTTAAGCTCTAAGGTATTTCCCGCCTCTTTCACTTCCGGTAGCCCATTGCGTCTTGGTGGCATGATCACCTTACTTGGAATGATGCTTCTTACTTTGTAACCCTCAACCACGAGTGGCTCTTAAGTCTTACAAACGGTGAACATAGTTATTAAAAAGACAGTATCGCTAACTTTGCGATCAATGAATGCCGAATGGTTCTACTATGGTCTCCAATATCCTCTTTACCATTAACATTAAAAATTGCGAATAAAAAAATCACACAATGTCATTTTATACACCGAGAAAGTGAATAAAAAAACGTTGACAACGTGTATTTAGTTACCTGAGAGTAATGAGATCAATTCTTGGGTGGGGCAGTGAAATATCATACACTCTAAAACTAAACGAAGCCTCACACGAATGCATTTTGTTACTGTCATTAAATATAATCCCAACGTCTCATAAACCAAATGATTCACAGACTGGCATAATTCTAAAACAAATGATTGCTTATTATATGCTATCTATTGAAACTATTACGATGTGAGTACAGTAAGACGACTATTGATTCGAAGAATGTAAAGGATAAATCGAATTTAAATGCCGAGCTAGTCTGTAGCATTCACTTTCGTGCCAATACCTTTGGAAAAAGGCTGTATATTTGTCACCTCAGTACGGTATAAGGGTTAACAAGCTAGATCAGTTATGACTGAGTAGTGTGTTTGTGGTGCAGTGAATATCGACTCGGAACGAGAAATCGGTAGAGCCAAGTTCAAATTCCAGTTGAATTCGTTGCATTCACTTACGCGAAAATACCTTTGGCAAAGGTATAAATCCGTCTCTTCCTTCCAGCTATGGGTCAAATAACAGGACAGATTGTGTTCTATAGCCTTGGTTGGAAACCAATCTACCGCAGAAAGTAATGGCAACCTACTGTGGGAAAATCTTCTGCCCAGTCAGTCATGTCTCTTTCAAGACATGATCGCCCATGCGTCTATAACGTATGGCACTTAATTGACTGACTGAGTGTGTTCAATACTCACTGAGTGCTCCATAAAGTCGGTCTTTTGCCAATTCAAAGCTATTATTAGAATATTTTTTCCTCTATAAATGCCTCAGGCGTTTGTCCCTTTCCCACGACTAAGCTACGCTAATTAAATCATTAGGTGCACTTCAACATGGTGTAATGGTTAAGTAGATGAATGATGATTGACTAGATGTGTGTTGTCGGGTAACGGATATCGACGCAACTCTACTGTCACGCAGTTCTCTTCACACAAGTGTTCCCATCCTTCTCTTACTCTTTCTCCGACATACCCTGTTACCTGTTCCTCTTTCTCTTCACTCTTCTCTTGTGTAACCCACTGCGCACCAGTGGCAGTACTGCCTTGCTTAGGGTAAAATGATTATAAAAAAACTTCTGACGTCTCCGTCTGAAATCTGAAAATTTATTCAGTAATCATTATTTTTTCTTCTCCCAATAGGAGTAGATAGGTTTGCCTCACGCCCGGTTCAGACTCCTCTTCGGTCTTTTGAACAAAAGTCGATGTTTATTCCTTGTTTCTTGTTTAGGATTGGGATTCCCGTTTCTCTGTACTTCTGACGTCTTCGTCTGAAATCTGAAGATTTATTCACTAATCATTATTTTTTCCTCTCTCAATAGGAGTAGATAGGTTTGCATATCGTCCGATTCAGAGGCCCCCTCCGATCTTTTAAACAGGAACAGAGTTTCCTATTTAAGGTTGGATTTACGGATCCTTCTAAAAGTCTTCTCATTTTCATTCACTACCGCCTCTTGCGTATTAGTGGCATTATCATCTTTATATTATTTATTAATTTTGGTGTAGTTCGCTTATCGTCCGGTTCATGCTCCTCCCCGGTTTTTTGAACAGAAGTAGAGTTTTATTCCTTCTTTCCTGCTTAGGATTGGGTTTCCGGTCCCTTTTGAAATCTGCTTCCACACTATATTCCTAATGTCTCCACCTGAACTCTGAAATTTTTTCACAAATTAAATCTTAATCTCTTCACGTCTAGAGTTAGCTGTTCATTTTTCTTGTTATCTTGTTATCGTGTGTGTTTGAATGAGATTGAATTGAGTTCCGTTGAGAAACATGTAGCATGAGTCTTCGAGTGAGTTTCAAAGGATCATCCTCATGCAAAAAATAAAAAAAAATAAAATGATATAAAAATGAAGGCCTTATTAATAAAACGAAAAAGCCAACACTCAATAACATTAATTACGAACACGCTAACAACATGCTTACCGTGTTCGATACATAACACATACCACTACTCTAACTTATATATAACACTACATACATTGTTACACGTAAAATAACATTCATCCTCGAAAATGGCTAAAAGTATAACCGAAAGTGATCGGCTCGGATAAATAAAAGATTTGGACAATTTTTATATAATTTATATCCTCCATAAAATAAATCATAAGATGACATAAACAATTACATAAAAAAATTAACCATCTCACCTTATCTGTCATTTTTAATGAAACCTACATAAACGAGAGATTGCTGCCCAAATATATAATTTTTTGTGAAGGAGATTTTCATTTGAATACGGATAAGTTTTTTTTTTTTTAATCATATCACCCCAAGCAAGGCGACTGATGCGCAGGGGGCTACGTAAGAGTGAAAAGACTGGAAAAGAGAAAAACCGGAAACCACATCCTAAACAGGAAACAAGGGATGAGCCTCTTCACCTGTTCAATAGAAGTTGAACGCTAAGTTCTTTATTGAAATTTTGTCATCATTTCAGGTTCTGTGACATGTGTCAAGGCACCAGAAATCACAACACGAAAATTTAAAATAAGCCCCCCCCCCAAAAAAAAGAGAGAGAGAGAGAGAGAGAGAGAGAGAGAGAGTGATAAGAAAATAAATGTTACCGTTTCTTCGAAATGTCCTGCATAAATCATTCGTCGTTCAAAATTTTTTAGTCAACGACCAAAATTCACATCACTTATCTGTAATTATACGTCAACGATCGGGAATATATGGGATTAGGTGTGGAAAGGGTCGATAGACGCCATCCACAGTTAATAATGATGAATGAGAAAGGCTGATAGGAAACGCTTTAGTCTTCCCAGCATTCTTTGCAATCCTGACTGACGCATTCTCAGCTTCCAGCAATTTCACTAATAAATGACCACATCCAGCTGCGGATTTGGCTTGAGAGACACGATCACGGACAATTCATTTTACTAGACTATTTGTCTGCTTAAAGGAATTTACATAAGCCTTTAAAAATAAAAACGTAAACACACACACACACACACACACACACACACACACACACACACACACACACAGAAAAAAAAACGACTATTACTCGTGCTAGTAGATTGGCAAAAGGTTTCACTCTTTTGCCACCCAAATAGTCAAATGTAACCGTTACTTCTACTCTTACAGTTTCTTTTCTCGCACATCTCGTCTGTGGAACTCCCTTCCGTATACTTGCTTCCCTGATATCTACAATCTCCAAAAGTTGAAATGCAACGTCATTTGTCATCTTCTACCTCCCTAAATCCCCCCGCAAAAAAATCACACCATTTCTTTGGTATCCTGGTCCTGGGTATGACGATAAACTACATCCGGCAGCAAGGGAGGTTGTAAGGAACATGGAACAACATCTTAATTGCTGTTATTCCCAGGTCCACCCTGACTCTGAGTGGTAGCACCTGTTTGGGTCCCAGCTATGGGCAAATAGTTAACACCCAAACTGAGGTCAAAACACTATGAATGTATAAAAGTAGACTTTTGTAGAAAGATATACATAAAAATAGAATTTTATAAGGAAATATACATTTTTGAATTGATCTAGTGCGAACAAAATATTACCAATTGAGTAATTAAAAAAAAGCTTTTTACGAAAATAAAACCATCCAAGATTGTAAATGTCCTAAAAGAAGTTGGATTGTACTAAAAAATATCAGTAATTGAAAAATGGTTCAAATATATATGTAAACATGCAACCCTTTTTTTCCAAACTATCGCTATGTATTTATTTCAAAATTTTGTTGATATCAAATGACCGACTGAGTTTGATATGTCATAAAACAACGTCCATATCTTGACCCAAAGAGTTGTGATTTCAATATCAGGCGGTAGACAAGTAATTTACAGGTTACATGACTACTAAAAGAGGCACTACTACGCCAGGAATGGAATTCATATACCCCAGTGATTGTAATAAAATGTTCGGTTCGAAATTCGTAGCACCTGAAGAAGGCCGGAGCGGACAACGGCCGAAACGTCGTACAAATGGCAACAAAGATGAGGAAAATAGTGCGATTATGTAAATACTGTAAAGACTACCTCATCTCAGAAATATAAACAGGTAAATTTATACATTAAAATGCGCAGAGTGAAGTCGCTTGGCACAGATTGGCCCTGAACAGTGTCGCGCATGCTCACTAAGTTATGACGGCCTCTCTCACTACCGTTGTTTATAGTAACGCTCGGAAGTAAAATGTGTCGAGCGTGGTCGTGTCTCACCATACCACAGAGGTTCCATCAGTGACCAAGGCTTGTTCAGCAGATTTTTGGCCAAGAATATAAAATTCTCCAACTCTGACAACCAGCACATTCCCTACTTTTCGCCTCTTTGCGAATTTTTATCTTTTCAAAAATCAAATTCCACTCAAGCCGCCGGGGAAATCCAAGAGAATGCGACAAGGCAGCCTCTCAATATCCCCCTCCTCCACAAAAAATTCCAGAAATGCTTCCATCAATGGAAACGACACTGGATAAAGTGTGTGAATTAAGAAGGAGGCTACTTTGAAGGAGATTAAATACCGAATGGATATGTGTTGTAGTTTTCTTGTTATAGAATTAATCCCGATACGTTTTGATCATTACTATCACATCTGGGCTGGAGCTATATATTCTTCACTTTCTTGAATTGATAGACTTCAAAAGTGTCTACGTGGCCATCTGGGTGATGAATGATTTTCTGTCTTTTTTTTCTTTAGAATGCTATGTATTTTTAATCTCTTTTCTTTCCCCTTCTTTCTTTTTCCTTTATTCTTTCTTTCTTTCCTTCTTTCTTTTTTCTTTCTTTCTTTCTTTAGAATGTTATGTATTTTTACTCACTTTTCTTTTCCCTTCTTTCTTTATTCTTTTATTTTTTTCTTCTTACTTTCTCTCCTCATACGATCATCATAGTTAAGAAACGTTGAACTTGGTCAGTACCTAGATGGGTAACTGAATTGATATGTGTTTTAGTTTTCTTTTCATAGCACCAGTCCCTATACCTTTTGCTCAGATTTCGTATATTTACCATTCTTGGGTGACCAGTTTATTAACTAATAACAATAGAAAACCAATCCCCCACTTTATGTCCAGTAGAATCTTATATTAAAACGAGTTTACTCATAGCATTAATTATTATATTACAGTTTATTGGGAGGGGTTAGTTTATTACTTAGTAACAACAGAAAAATAATCCCCCACTTTATGTCCAGTAGAATCTTATATTAATACCGTTACGTGTCACGTTCAAGAAAGAGATATGAACGCACACACAGACACAAAAGATTAAGCATAGGAACGCTGGACGACCTACACAAACACTCAGGATAAATGAAAGAAAACGTCGAATAGGAAATATTAATGTAAAATATATAACAATATATATTGATAGGTGTTTCTTGAGTGCCTTATTCATTTTTATACTTTTTTTGTTTTCTTGTCTTCTTTCTTTCTTTCTTTCTTTCTTTCTTTCTTTCTTGTCTTCTTTCTTTCTTTCGAATGCTATGTAATTTTACTTTCTTTTCCTTCCCCCTCTTTCTTTTTGCCATTATTTTTTCTTCTTTCTTTCTTTCTTTCTTTCTTTCTTTCTTTCTTTCTTTCTTTCTTTCTTTCTTTCTTCGTAGTAGTAGTAGTAGTAGTAGTATCACCGAAGTTAAGAAACGTCGGACTTCGTCAGTATCTAGATGGGTAACTTCTTGGAAATACCCAATGATATAATAAACAACGCCTTCAACACAGGAACTACTTCGAAGGAGATTAAATGCTGAATTGATATGTGTTGCAATTTTCTTTTCATAGCACCAGTCCCGATACGTTTTGATCAAATCTCGTTTACACTATTTCAGACAGAAAAAAATAAAGAAGACAAGAATTTAAAAAAATTAATGGAAAATCGCCCTTAAAGCTCGTCTTACTCCATAATGTCTGGAGGTTATTACAGAAATAGGCGTCGACTTTGGATAAAAAGAGGGATGGACACCAAAAGTAAGAATTAGTTTATCTCCATTTCATGAATGTGCGTGGGTAGTGCACTGGATATCGGAGAAATCGGAGATCCGAGTTTGAATTCCAGTTAAATTCGTTGCATTCACTTACGCACAAATGTTCTTAGGAACAGTATTAATCTGTCGTATCTCTCTACAGTTATTGGGTAAATAGCAGGAGAAACTGGGATAAAACCAGTCTACCGCAGAAAGTCATAGCAACCTATTGCGGGAAAATACTTTGCACGGACAGTCGTGTCTTTGTCGAGACATGATCGCCCAATCGTGTATTACGTATGGCACTTAACTGACTGACAATTTTCTCCTGAAAGATATCGTACGTAACATAGAAACTAAGACGGATTATATAAATACCGCATTTGACATTTGCTAAAGATTATCGAATGTGACAAACATCTGAAGAAAACGGGAGTGTATGACAGTCGAAGCTGTGTAAACTAACCAACGAAAACAAAGAAACCAAGCGGAAAGTATCAGTGTATTGACCATGTTTAAGAAATAGTTTGATCATTAACCGTATTTGTCCGATGTTTACTAGCAAACAAAAACGGCGATTCTGCTTGCAATAATACGAAATATTCATTACTTTTTAAAACTAATTTCCTTATTCTTATTAATGTTTAGTTGATATACCAGGTGTACATCAGGTGGGGAACGAGAAGCTGCCTTGCATCAACAATTTAGATTTGTACAATGCTCAGATAAAGAAATCATTTTACCTCAAGCAAGGTGATAATGTCACTAAGACGCAAGGGGTTCTTGGGAATGAAAGAGAACGACAAAGATTTTAGAAGAAACCAGGAACCGAATCTTTAACAAAAAGTTCATAAACGAATCTAGCTATTCCCATTGAGAAAAAAAAGGTAGATAAAAAGTTTAAGGTTAAGTAGACTTTAGAAGGAACCAGAAACCCTAACCCTAAACAGGAGATGAACCTCGACTCCTGCTCAAAGGAGAAGTGTAAATATTAAAACAAAACACAAATAAAAATTGTGACGCTTTTTAAAAAAATCCTTTCACCCCAAGCAAAGAGGTACCGCCACTGGTGCGCAGGGCGCTACATAAGAGTGAAAGGTTAAGCAGGAGGAGAGCGAAGAGAAAGACGAACCAGTTACAGGGGGTGTCGGAGAAAGGGCAAGAATACAAGTGTGAAGACAGTTGCAAGAGTAAAGTGAGAAAGGAAAAGAACAAGATTCACGAGGTGATGGGAAAAAGACAAGAGAAAGATTGGAGTCAAGTGAACAACAGATGGGAATTGACATTGCATTTAAATTCTTAAAGATTGTAGCCGTCAGGGAAGCAAGTACACGGAAAGAAGTGCCACAGGCGGGAAGTGCGGTAAAGGAAGCTGTTGTAGTAGAAGTGATGGCTGCATTTAACTGTAAAAGGGTGGGACCTTGTTGCCAGTCTGGTTGCTCGAGTAAATTCTCGTGGGAGGGTGGGCATCAGTGAGCTAAGCTCGTCGGAACAGAAACCATGAAAATATTTGTAGTATAGACAGAGGGCAGTCGCATCCAGCCGGTGAGAAAGTGTCTGGAGTCGATTTGCCAGGTCGGGACCGATCACATTACAGATTCTCCTTTGGAGCCTGTCGAGAACCCTGAGATGAATGGCAGGGGCGCCCGAGCAGATATAACAGCAGTATTCAATGCACGGTTGGATGTATTGGAAAGAGGAAGAAGCATCTTGGCATTCTGTACTCGCCAAGAGCCAATACAGAGATTAGTGTATACATATATCCATTCCTTATTCTTTTATGTGCCTTGTCCTTTTAGGACGTAGGCGATTATTGCCATCCACCTCCCTCAATCCCCTGAAGCTTTTAACACCTTATGTCACAATTTTTTTCCTGTCTCTCTTTCCCTCAATTCGTTCTGTGAGTATCAGATTCTCTAAGCCCTCCTTCTTCATTACGTGTCCAAGAAACTTCAGCTGTATCCTCCTGATGTTAAGTATAAATTTCCTTTTCGTTTCCATTCTCTCCATATCTTATTGTTGTTCACATGTTCGATCCCTGGTATCCTCAGCATTCTTCTTTTGAACCATATTTCAGTTGCTTCAAGTATTTCTTTCATCAGTTCTTTGTTTCTAGCGAAATTTTCCCCTCTCTCAGAAAACCTTAAAAAGACAGAACAAAGGACTAGAACAACGCAAAGAGACAAACTTTAAAGGGCTTACGGCCTATCACGTTGAATACACCGGTTCTCGTTTGATCACCGAAGTTAAGCAACGTTGAGCCTGGTCAGTACTTAGATGGGTGACCGCTTGAGAATACCAGATGCTGTAAGCGTATAGTGACGGATGTGCGTTGTGGTGCAGTGGATATCGGCTCGGAAAGCAAAATCGGTGAGCTGAGTTCGAATACCAGTTGAATACCCTGCATTCACTTAAGCACTGGTACTCTTGGGAAAGGTATTAATTCGTCTCTTCCCTCCAGTTATGGGTTAAATAACAGGGTAGGACTTGGGGACCCTGCACTTAAAAACAAATCCCAATGAATCTTGATACTCTTAAAGAAAAAAGTATTACTAGACACAAAACTTATATAAAACAACAATAAATTTTTGAAAGAAAAAAGTATTACCAGCAATAAATAAAGTTTATTTTTCAATAAATGACCCGCCGAGGTTGATTTGCCATAAAAACAAAAACAACCAAGCAACTAACAAACTCTAAATATGACTTAAACACGAAAGCATTGTAGACACACGTATATATATATATATATATATATATATATATATATATATATATATATATTGTTACGTGTTAAGTTGTAACAAAAGAAAAAAAATGATTGACCAAAACTCAGAGCTAAATCACAGATAAATATTTAATTTACAAAAAACACCAAATATAATATTTACAAATATACAATTTTAGTTGCATTCAAAACAAGAAACATAGAGTTTATTACTGGCGAGTGTTACAAGGAGGGAAGGGGAAGGTAAAGTGTCAAGTATCTTTACCCAGTTAAGCAAGCGAAGTAGTTTAAGTGCTATACTTTTTGGAAATCCTCAAATGTGTATATAAAAAAATAATTATTAGCTTGGTCAACGAAAGAGTAAAAAAAATCTATTTACTTAGTTCCATGAGGTACTCTTTCAGGTTTTATTTGGTCGGCAACTTTTAGTAGAGATTCTTTCGGCTGGATATACAAATCCTGAATCGGGCCGGAGTTAATAATGTCAGCAAATCCTTTTAACAAATGACTACTCTCTTCCCAAAACCTATTTTTATAAGAGATAACACCTAATTTGCATATTTCTAGAATCCTTTCGAATTATCTAGATTTTACTGGAATATACTGGAAATTTCTAGAATCTTCCAAATTCTAAATGTTTGCCTCCTTCTACCGAGTGCCTATAGCTCAGACGTAGAATCGCCGACTGATGCTAATTCAGTCGGGTTTCAATCCTGGGTAAAAAGCAATCGGATATCTAACCGTACTGATGAGCTGTGATACAGCGAAACAGATCTGTCTGTGGATGACTATATATATATATTCTTCATTTGTAAACGAGTTATTATGCGACCTAGGTTTCTACCATGTGGTGTCTTCAGGCGATTTCCAATAACTCTAGGTCGAATAATAACTCGTTTACAAATGAAGAATATTCTAAAGTTCTACAATATAATTGTATTGAACACTTTTTAATACAAATGTGTCCCGGTTTAATTTTTTTTTATGACCAAAAGCTAAGTAATCAAACAATATATATATTTATATATATAAAGAATTCATGGATTTATTTTTATTTCTTCAAACGTTATTTTAGTAGATATTCGTGTTTGAAATAGTCGTTTCATTTTGTTTTAAAAAGTGCGTTATGACGTCTATCGGCCTACATAATCAAGAACACTTAATAAATTATAATTTTTAAAGAAAATACTCTATTTAGTTTTCTCGAGTGCGCAGTATGGTAGACGTAATACATCCTGTTAAAAACTTTGAACAAGGATATCCACTAAAAATAATATTTGAACTACTACTACTAATAATAATAATACATATATTCAAATTTATTTGTCTACCTAATTAGATACACGTGAACAAATGCAAATTTTTAATCAGGCAATGATGTGAATGCAAGTTAACTGAATAGGCATTTAATCATGGCCATGATAACCTGCTGAATTTCATTTCATTCATTAGTAAAAGATTAGAAGGTAATTTAAGTAACTGTGAAAACACAATGATTCGTTGGTGCTAGACAGGCTGGCCATTATTTCAAAACCTGATGATCTACTCGTCTTACGACACAGAGAGAATGGTCAGAAAAAGAAAAGAAAATAGCGTTATTGAAGTTATCGCGAACAATGTTTTTTTTTAATTTTCAGACTATTAAGTTCGTTCAATTTCGCAAAGGAAATTTGAATAAATGGGTTTGTTTGGGAAATATTTTGACAAAACCCTACTTCGCTGTTTAACAATTTCTTTAATCTAATTTAATTTTCTCGGACTTCATGGAAAACCATATTTTTAAGAAAATTTCTTATAGTTGAAATGGCAAGATGTAACCGTAATTTCTATGCCAACTGTTTCTCATATCGAGCTTCTCACTTGTAGAACTCTATTCCGGATTCTTGCTTTTCACTCAACTTTGATCTTCAAAAATTTAAATTCAATGTCAAACGTTATTTACTGTCTTCTTGATTCCTCTTCTTTTATTGTTCTCACTCTTTTTAATTATGCTTTCTTCTTCTCATATTATTATAAATCCTATGTTAACAGTTTCTTCTCTCGCTTGTAGAACTCTCTTCCGGCTTCTTGCTTTCCACTGAACTTTGATATTCAGTAATTTAAATGCAATGTCAATGGTTATTTACTGTCTTCTTGATTCCTCTTCTTTTATTTTTCTCTCTCCTTAATTATGTTTTCTTCTTCTCATATTATTATAAGTCCTATGTTAACAGTTTCTTCTCTTGCTTGTAGAACTCTCTTTCGGCTTCTTGCTTTCCACTGAACTTTGATATTCAGTAATTTAAATGCAATGTCAATGGTTATTTACTGTCTTCTTGATTCCTCTTCTTTTATTTTTCTCTCTCCTTAATTATGTTTTCTTCTTCTCATATTATTATAAGTCCTATGTTAACAGTTTCTTCTCTCGCTTGTAGAACTCTCTTCCGGCTTCTTGCTTTCCACTGAACTTTGATATTCAGTAATTTAAATGCAATGTCAATGGTTATTTACTGTCTTCTTGATTCCTCTTCTTTTATTGTTCTCTCTTTTTAATCATATTTTCTTCTCATATTACTATAAATCCTATGCTAACCGTTTCCCCCCCCTCTCTCTCTTCTGGTTTCTTGCTTTCCACTCAACTCGGATCTTCACAAATTTAAATGAAATGTCAATCGTTATCCACTGTCTTCTTAATTCTTGTTCTTTTATTATCCTTTCTCCTCAAAAGTATATTTTCTCATTTTCTTTAATACTCAGTAACCTCTTGTGGCTTAGGGTCTTTATTGCCTTGCTCAGGGTTAAATGATTAAGAAAACCATCTTTAAGATAACCCATATGTTATTAAGAAGATGTGTTCATAAATCTATGAATTTTTATTTTACTTAACAGTGTCAATACTACCACTGCAGATGTTAAAAATGGAGGTGTTTCTTTGCCTTCCTCCGATCAAATTGTGAGTCATAGCTAATAAGTTTAGAATATTGTTGGAATTTAATCTTCAAATAAAAACTTACATTCCAAATGAGAAACGTATTTTCAGTTCTGCGAGAAAGTGTTATCTTTTCTCGGTTTTATTTATTCTTGCTTTTTATCTGAAAGTTTTTGGCTGATAATCGTTTCGGCTTTAAATGTTAAATTGTGGAAATAAAGCTGCTGTGGTGAAAAGAAGCTCAGACAACATAGGGAGGAGCCGGTACGATATGTTAAAAGCTGCAACGCATATTGGAGAAGGAAGTTGGTGGCGATTTACTAAGTTCAACTTAGTTTGAAAGCAGTACCATATTAATTAAAATGTTATTTGATCGATTAAATTGAGCAACATGATATATGCATTGCTACATGAAATAGGAAACTGCCGGCATACGGAAAACGAAGTTTTTTAATTCTTTTACTTGAAGCAAGGCAATAAAGCAACGAAGGGGCTATTGAGTGATAGAAAATATGAGAAAAATAAACTATCAAAGAGAAAGAGAACGATAAAAGAACATGGATCAAGAAGACAGTAATTAACGATTGACATTGAATTTATATTTTTGAAGATCAAATTTGACTGGAAAGCAAGAAACCGGAAGAGAGTTCCACAAGCGATAGAAGAAACTGTTAGCATAGGACTTATAATAATATGAGAAGAAGAAAACATAATTAAGGAGAGAGAACAATAAAAGGACAGGAATCAAGAAGACAGTCAATAACCACTGATTGGAAAGCAAGATGTCGGAAGAGAGTTCCACAAGCGATAGAAGAAACTGTTAGCATAGGACTTATAATAATATGAGAAGAAGAAAACATAATTAAAGAAAGAGAACAATAAAAGAAGAGGAATCAAGAAGACAATAAATAACGACTGACATTGAATTTAAATTTTTGAAGGTCAAAGTTGAGTGGAAAGCAAGAAGCTGGAAAAGAGTTCTACAAGCGAGAAAAGAAACTTTTTAGCATAGGACTTATAATAATATGAGAAGGAGAAAACATAATTAAAGAGAGGGAACAATTAAAGAAGAGGAATCAAGAGGAGAATAAATAACGATTGACATTGCATTTAAATTTTTGAAAATTAAAGCTGAGTGGGAAGCAAGAACTTGGGAGTGAATTCTACAAGCGAGAAGTGCGATAGAACTCTCTGCCGACTTTCTTGCTTATATATATAAGAAAATATACGAGAAGAGAATTCTAAAAACATTTTCCACTTCTGCGATATATGCGTGAATCTTCAGAAATGAATTTCGGTGACTGGCGTGTGTATACCTGCTTATATACAACACGTTAAAATTTCCATTTTTTTTTAATTTCATGCGCCTATGGCTTAGGGGGTAGCGACTTTGACTGATACCAAATCGGTCGAGTTTCTATCCCGGCCAAAAGCATGTGGATGCGTCTAGCCACATTGATGGGCTGCGAAACAGGCTTGTATGGGGATGACTAATATATATATATATATATATAAACTTTGATTAGTGATTTTCTAATCCATGTCTTACACATACTGTAGAAACAATCTGGTGTTTATGAGAAGAATACAACTAATAGAAACAACAACTTATGGTCATAACATTCCTTATATCAGGAGTGGGTAAACTTTTTCATGGATGGTTGCATCATCGTAGGCCTCTGGTGAAATGAGCAGTATCAGAATAACAACTCACGTTTCACATCAACAATATTTTTAATACTTTCACCCCAATAAAGGCAATAAAGCCACTAAGACGAGGACAACACACACACACACACACACACACACACACACACACACACACACACACACACATATATATATATGTATATATATATATATATATATGTAGTTGTAACAAAGTTGTGGAACTCGTAGGTTTTTTAACCTGCTGTTTTTGCATTTACTTTTATAAAGAGTGCTCGATACAAAGTTAGAGGGTTATATTGTAATAGTTGTTACAATGGTTTATAAATTCATAGTATTACTACACAAAAATTTTCGCGTTTCGAAGCTAACCTTGTTGATCCCAACTTCTTCAGCCGAAGAGAGCCAACCAAGAAACAAGGTTAGCTTCGAAACGTCAAAATCTTTGTGTAGTGATACTATAAATTTATAAACCATTGTAACAACTAATACAATATATATGTATGTATATATATATCGAGGACTGTTTTAAATGAATGTTTTGGACGTTGTAAAAAAGTTTTCTTCATTCTGTATTCACTCTGATATATATATATATATATATATATATATAATGCTAGAACATGTGAAAATTCAACAGAATTGTACATTTTGTTTCGACATTAAAAGATTAACCACTTCCTTCAGACGACTTTTTTATGTTGGTAAATGCTGCCGTAATCCTTGCCGTGTTCATCTTTGATGTTACAAGGAGTTTTGTCTGTCTCTCGCTCAACTGCTACCCACACATAATAATCAAGGGGGGTTGTAGTCTGGGGAGTTCGGTGGCCAGATGTAAGGGGTGAAGAGGTTGTAGAAATTGTCTAACATCCATGACTGGTTTCTCCTGCTTGTGTAGCATGGTGCAAAATCCTGTTCCCAGAGGTAGGCTCTTCCAACAGCGACCCTCTCGTCCCAGGGCAGCTCGACCTCTTCAAGGCATTTGATGTAGGTCTTTATGTTGTGTCTGAAGTCCTCAACGATCCGCCGTACATTCGTAATTACCATTAGACTCAATCAACTCTTTCCGAATTATCTGCACTGTCCTCAGATTGATACTTAAACACTCTGAAATGTTCATTCTGGAACTTCCGGCTCGAATACTAGGCAGTACAGCACGCCGTATTTAAATTTCTGGTATAGTGAGTTAGGTCATGGTGCTTTTTTTAATTACCAATGGTGCCCAACTGACCCTTCTATACTCTGCAATTGTCAAAATCAAAAACAAACAATGCGCATGCGTGAAATTAAAAATATAAAATAGCAACTATTTACTCATCGCACCCTATATATATATATATATATATATATATATATATATATAATATTAATAAATATACATATTATCCTACAACGAGGAATTTCATGCACTACGCAAATATCAGGTGCATATTATGAGCTCATAGCATGCACCTGATTATTGCGCAATGCATGAATCTCCGAGTCGTGCTTTAGACGTAGGTTAATATATATCTTTATTAATATATACTTAATAGCTCTATTCTATTAACATCTGGTAAATATTTATATATCGGTGTGTAACTGCGTCTATGCATCTATATATACTTATTTACATCTATCTATCTATCTATCTATCTATCTATCTATTTTTCCCTGTTTTCATATCTATCTATCTATCTATCTATCTATCTATCTATCTATCTATTTTTCCCTGTTTTCATATCTATCTATCTATCTATCTATCTATCTATCTATCTATCTATCTATCTATCTATCTATCTATCTATATACCAATTTTAAATGTGAATTAAGTTTAGGCGTCTGGTGAGTTTTTCATTTTTTTTTCCAGATTTAACAATCTCAGTTTTTGGCTATTTCAATGGAAAGATTAACAACCGAACAGCGTGTTAAACATATTTTTACGAACATGGATGTGTCAAACCTATTATGAACATCGACGTTCAAACAAGAGTAGTTCCCGGGTCGTATCATCTCTCGAAACAGTGATGATAGCCACCACGATCGTGCGACTTGACGCCTTTAGATTTCTTCCTTTGGGGTCATCTCAAAAGTAAGGCTTATGTCAATAAGCCAACAACCATTCAACAGCTGAAGGATGAGATAATAAGGCATATTTGTGAGATCGAAAAGCAACTATGCAGAGACGTCATTCAAAAATATTCGTCGGATATTTGGGCGATATTACTTTTCACACATAATTGCCATGACTCAAATAACATGTTCCAATAGTGAAATCCATAAGATTTCTCCAATAACACTGTTTTATTTAATGGTAACTTCAATCTGTCTTAATGGAATACTTTATATATAAACTGTAAACGTCTTTTGAATAATTATAGCTAAATCCACTGGGTTGGTTAACTGTGTCGGGCCAGGAAGTATTTTCCACCTGAATCCATCTTACACATATACAAATCAACCATTGGACCGGTGCATTTGTTGTCATATCTGGTCAGGGGCCCCGGTTGTTCGTCTCGGTGTTCTCGACAGTCTCCAAAGGAGATTCTGTAATGTGAATGGTCCCGACTTGGCAGCTCGACTCCAGCCATTTCTGATCGGCGGGATATGGCTTCCCTCTGTCTATTTTACAAATATTTTCATGGCTTCTGCTCCTAAGAACTTAGGTCACTGGTGCCCCCTTCACAAGAATTTACTCGTGAAACCAGACTGACAACAAGGTCCCACCCATTTATAGTTAGATCAACCAAATGCAGGCTATAATTCTACTCCAACAGCTTCTTTTCTCGCCTGTGGAACTCCCTTCGATACACTTGCTTTCCTGACGGCTACAACCTCCAAGAATTTAAATGCAAAGTTAATTCTCATCTTTTATCCACTTAACTCCAGCCCTTTCCACGTCACCCAGTGTGTCTTGGCTCTTTTCCATTCTCCCTACCTTCGTAAATCTCTTCACTAATGTGTTTACATATTTCTCTTGCCCTTTCTCTTCCACCCCCTGTAGCTGGTTAGTTTTCGTCTTCACTCTTTTCCTGCTTAAAACTTTAACTCTCTTATGTAGACCCCTGCACATCAGTGACGGTAGCGCCTTGCTTGGAAGTGAAATGATAAAAAACAAAAAAACAAAAAAACAAAAAAAAAAACTAAAAAAAAAAACTAAAAAAAAACAACAAAAAAAGACAAACTAAGTCAGTGTTTCTCAACATTTAATAGAACGTAAAGACTCGATTTAATTTCCCTGCTATACTCTATCTTTACAAAAGCCAGATCAGACTATAGCTGGAGTTGCATAATACTCGCCTATCTTAATAAAGTTCAAAAACGTTTATGCGGCTTTGTGGGTGATGAATTATTTTCCGCCTTACAACCCCTTTCCCACAGACGAAATGTCGCAAGCCTCTCACTGCTCTGTCACTTTTCAATGGCAAGTGATCTGACGAACCCCATTCTTTTGTTCCACCAGTTCCTCTGACATTTGTATCCCGCCGTAAAACGTCTTCATTCTCTAAGTAAGATGTAAATTTCACCCGGAATATTTTCCTGATCCCTATAATCTTAGCCTTTTCGAGACCAGTGTTAAATTTTATCTTTTCTACATTGCATCATAAACAGCACTAGTTGCTTTCTTTTACGCTGACAAAATACAATACAGTAAATATTTACCTCCCTCGAGAAGCTCTTCTATTAGGTAAACTTTAGCGTAAGAAACAAAAACAACAACAGCAAAAAAAAAAAAAAAAAAAAAAAGAAAAAAACTCGCAATACCTACCGTTTTGATTCAGGTACAAGCTAAATTTTTGTCTGCCTTTTCGTCTCTTGTTCAAAGGAAATTTATACCTACTCATCTATTATATAATAGAATTCAGCAATTAAATAATTTGGAAAAAATATATGTCATGAACCAAACCAAAGCCTTATCTATAGAAACCAAACATTTGAATCTAACAGTTTAGATGAATTGGTAAATATTTAGTATTATCTTTTGTTCACTTGATAACGTCAAGTTTGGGATTTGAAATAGAGAATTTAAAGATTTCCATTTTGTTTATTAATCAGAAAGAAGCCCAAAATTAAAACATTCAATTCAGTTTAATTACGACCTTTAATTTTTGTTGGTAGATGGCATTAGGTGTATTTAGCTATAATTAACTACATTTTTAAGCACAGACATAAAGCCATTAAGACGCAAGGCATTACTGAGCGCTAGAAAATATAAAAAAAGAACTATTAAAAGAGAAAAGTGTAAAAAAATAAGAGTTAAGAAAACAGAAGATAACGATTGATATTGGGGAGTAAGAAACCGGAATTGAGATCCACAAGCGAGAATTGCGAGAAAAGAAACTGTTAGCATAGAACTTACGGCTACATCTAGCCAGTTCAGCTGTAAAATGATAAGATCTTGCTGCCAATCTAGTACTGCACTTAAATTCATAAGGTTTATATACCATAGCGGAGAGTTAATCAGAACAATTAACATTAAAGTGTTTATAGAAAATTACAGGGAAGTTACATACGTCTGTGGGGTAGTGAATGAAAGCCAGATTCCAGGTCAAAACCAATAACATTGTAGATTCTTTTTTGTATCTTATCAAGAATCGCTAAATACGTAGCAGGGGCACCGGACCATATGTAATAGCAATATTCAAAGCAAGAACAAATGGTAGATTTATAAATATGTAAGATAGATTCTGGTGAGATGCAGGAAACGAACTTTTCCAATAGCATACCTATAAATTGATTCAATAAAAAGAACGTTTGTCATTATGAGGCAACAATTGTGGATTTTAAAGAATTCTGCTGCAACAGTGTGTATTTAAAAAAAATGTCATAATTGTCATATTTTTGTTTAATTGATTCTAAAAGTGAAGATGGCAAAAAATAAACAACAGTTTCATTGTGTCTTTTGATTTTAACAAAGACAAAAAATATGAATCACTCGCCAACAAGGATTTATGGAGAAGGTTCTGCGAATAATTGAACATGTCTAAAGTGATTTGCGAAATTTTATACTTGAGATTTCTCATTATTTACACTGTTCGAACGGTTGTCCTCATCTATATTGCCATGTTTACGACGTTTCGTCCGTTGTACGCTGCTGCCTTCTTCAGTTGCTAGGAATTTTGAACCGAACTCTGTATTTCCATCACTGGAGTATATATATCATTCTCGTTCCATGTGCAATGCCACTTCCGGATGCGATGTAGTTATCTCCCTTTAACTCAACTCTCGAAATTATTTGTTCACTACTACTGTACCCAGGTATTTGAACTCAACTTTTTGGAGATTTTTCGCCGAACGCTGCACAGCGATCGCTGCGACCATTTGATACCATCGTGATCACATCAAGTTTGTTACAAATCTCGTAACCCATTAGGATTGTAGGTACACCATGTGATCAGCAGCCATAGCAGCAATATATTTAGGGCAAGACGGGAAACGTCTTTTCAGAATGATTTTTGGAATTCAAAGTTTCCCTTCCAGAGTGGTCTCCACATCAAGGCAAGCGAATTCAGTCTCCCGTGATATTTAACCCTTTGCTATAGGGAGAAGAGATAGAGTTACATATATTTCCAAATTTATTTTTTTGAAAGTATGCATAACAAATTCAGCTCGTCAATTATTTTTTCCGAGTTGTTAATCGTTGCACTATCCGCACTTTCCAAATCAAAATGAATTCCTGCTAAACTTTGTTTGTGACTCGTGCAAACCAAACATATGTCTAGCATTTTCATCAGTGCAATTAGAAGCGGGCAAACTACAAAGATATATTTTACGACATTTCACAGTTTCTGATCTGTATAAGTCAAGCATTTGACTCTTCAAGTATTTTATAGTTTACAAAAGGAATCACTCAGTCAGCCATACGTGATACACGCTTGGGCGATCATGTCTCGAAAGAGACATGACTGACTGGGCAGAAGATTATCCCGCAGTAGGTTGCTACTGCTTTCTGCGGTAGACTGGCTGCCGACCAAGGCTATAGAACCCAATCTGTCCTATTCTTTAACCCATAACTGGAGGGAAGAGACGGGTTAATACATTTCCTAAGAGTATTTGAAGAGTAAGTGAATGCAATGAATTCGAGTAGAATTCGAACTCGGCACCCCGATCTTTCGTTCCGAGTCGATATCCACTGCATCACAACGCACAAAAAGGATAAAACATCTAAATTCATTTTTCATTCAATTACAGAAGCCAAGTTTGGGATTTGAACCGCAAGACTTAATGGGTACTTTTCAGAGCTTGGAACCATTGAGCTTTCGCTTAGTAAATTCCAAGCTAAGGTTGAAGCAAAATAAGGTAAAAAAATCTAAGTCGACCGGTACTCCGATAAGCGAAGGAAAAGAAAACGGTTTAAGGCGAAAGGAATATTTCTTATAGGGACTCCCGGCATTCACAAGGAGAGTGATAGATTCAGGCGCTGGAATGAAGAATTTAATCGAAGTGAAAAAGTGAAAAAAAAAAGTTGATTTAAATAGAGATAAGGAAAAAGGTGATATGAAGGGCAGATTGCGAGCAAGAAATAGTTTTCGTAATAGCAGGAAATATTATTGCTGCAGGCCAACCAGCTACTTCATGCCTTTAGGTGAACGAAGTTGAGGAATTCGATATGAGAGAAGATTTGTTTTAGACTTATCTCAGAAGCGATACTATAGATAATGATCGATATTGACAATGGAAAAGCGAGGGCGGCGATGACAAGGGATAATCACTCAGATGAGACTGATATGGAAGAATACGATGATATAATTGTATAACAGATTGAATTGGCGTGTTTTTAATTGGGAAAGAGCCGAGAAGAAGGTTGTTGATAATTAAATACAGATTTTACAAGTCTCCGAATTAAGCTCCCGTCAAAGGCATGGGGATCTCAAGTTAAATCCGTGAGGATAACAGTCATGATATTTTGATACGTCATTTAATACTTGGTTTGATCTTAATTTGATCTCTACGGGTGTATTTGTTTTTCGGGTGGAGTGTTTTAATGTCAGTCAAAACAAAGGTGCTGAGAAAGAATGAGACTGATTATTGACAGGAATAGTCTAAGAAAAACTTTGAAATCTTAAACCGTATTTTTGTACATCACAACTATAATGATGCCTCGTCTTGGTGTAGTGGTTAAGCAAGTTATTAATGAGTTTGAATCTCACTAGGCGCTCTTTGCTGGTGTCTTTCTACTAGGTTTAAGGAACAAAGAGCACTCCGGAGTGGAGTAAGAATTAAAAATCCAAGATCGCTGGGTATTACTACTTAATAAGGAATTCGATACACACTGGGTGCCCCATACACTCGGCTTTGTGCTTATGTTAATAAATGAAAACAACAGCGTGATTATAACGTGTTTCTTTTAAAACGAGTTTTTTAGAAATAGACTTTTCAATACAAAAATTTAAGATATTTTGCACTTCACTGAAAAGAAATAAGAGTTTCGTTTAAAAAATATTTATTACGAGTGGGGCTCGTGTCATCAAAAATGACGGCAAAATATTTATATCGATATGCCGTCATTACGTTACTACAACATATATATTGATGTACCTTACATTAAGACATAAGAAAAAACAAAACAAACAAAAAAAAAACAAAAACAAAATACTCTAAACCTCTGAGCGTGACAAGAGGGATGGATATATATATATATATATATATATATATATATATATGTGTGTGTGTGTGTGTGTGTGTGTGTGTGTGTGTGTGTGTGTATTCTTCACTACTCGGCGACATATTTATTGAAAAAAATAATAACTCATTGTTAAAGAGCAAACACGCAACAAGAGTTTTCATAACTGGTAATAATATTTTATAACTGTTAGTAAAGGAAATAAACTCGATCAAAAGAAGTTCAATGGAGTCATATGCCGTAGAGAAGCTCGGTGGAAATGTTATTGGTATGAGGAGCATTTTATATTCAGCTCCCTTCAGGCGAGTGTCAATTACTTTCCAGTAATTTCCTTCTACGTAGTCTCTAACATTAATTCGTAATAAATATTTTTAAAAAATATTTTTTAATTTTTTATTGTAAAGTGAAACTAATGGTCGATTAGTAATACGGATCTCTATTTTAATCAAATATTAACATTAATGTTACAGTAAATTGTTTTAAGATCTCTTCTTATGATCTTCAAATTAGAAACTACTTGTATTTAGATTGGTCACCACAGACTCTGTAACAATGTCTCCCTGATTGAGGGGCTTTGGCTAGTTTTGAACATTTTAAAACTCTTCAACTTTAAATCAGCACCATCACTGACAAGTAGTGTCGAAACAAAATAGCTATTTTTGTATTGATATTATTAAATATTTGTTATAAATTCTAAATAAATATTATTCACTCTACTTTGTATTTTTTTTTATAATCGTGTCGCTCCAAGCAAAGCATTTTACTGTCACTGTTGTGCAGGGGGTTACATGGGAGGAATGTTAGGAGGAGTGAGAGGTTACAGGGGGTGTCAGGAAGAGAGTAGGAGAGGGAAGAGATTACTGATGAGAGTGGGGTAGACGAGGAGGAATGTTATGAGGAGTGAGGGGTTGCAGGGGGTGTCAGGAAGAGAGTAGGAGAAGGAAGAGAGTACTGATGAGAGTGGGGTGAATGTAGAAAAGCTTGAGAGAGGGGATGTAAGTTAGTGAGACAGGAGATGACTATTGACTTTACATTTAAATTCTTGGAGATTGTAACTGTCAGGAAAGCAAGTATGCGGAAGAGAATTTCCACAGGCGGGAAGTGCGAAAAAGAAGCTGCTGGAGTAGAATTTGCGTTTACAATTTATTGGTTTCACAGTAAAAGGGTGGGACCTAGTTGCTAATCTTGTGGCTCGAGGAAATTCGTATATGGGGGTACCAGTGAGCTAAGTTCATCGGAACAGAAGCCGTGAAAAGTATTTGTAGAAGAGACACATGGAAGCCACACTGCGTCGGTGAGAAAGCGACTGTATCCTAGCTGCCAAGTCGGGATCGATCACATTACAGATTCCCCGTTGGATTCGGTCGAGGACAGCTAAGTGGATAGCAGGAGCACCGGACCAGATATGGTAGCAATACTCAATGCACGGGCGGATGGTGGACTTGTATATGCTCAGGATTGTTTGGGTCGGGAAAAACTTCCTGGCCTTACACAGAGAACCGATTTTCTTAGCAGCAGATTTAGCTATGGATTATATATAGTTATTCCACTTGAGGTCTGGTGTGAAAGTTAACCCGAGGAGGCGCAGTGTTTCGCTTTAAGGGAGAGAAGCCTGATCCAGGAGGAACGATTGTCTGTGGTGGTTATTAGATAGCAGCTTCGTTTTGGAAGCATTCAAATTTACGAGCCATTTCTTACCCCAGTTCACCACAGATTGGAGGTCTTTTTCAACTATTGAGCACGTTTTTAAGAATAGTGTTTTTGGATACGGAATTTTATTCCACCCATCAGTTAAGTGCCATACGCGATACTCACTTGGGCGATACGCGATACTCACTTTGCCATACGCGATACTCACTTTGGCGACATGACTGAGTGGGCAGAAAATTATCCCGCAGCAGGTTACTATTACTTTCTGCGGATTCCATCCACACCTAGCCTAAACTTATATATATATATATATATATATATATATATATATATATATATATACAACAAAAATGCAATGGAAAACAGAAAACAACCGCTTCCAAATGAAGGTATGAAACAATAAAAAAGTGCTCAATACGATCATAAAAAAGTAAAGCAAAAATATACTCACTAAATGAGGAATCAGCACCAAGCTACCCGGGTTTCAACCCTTAGGTATCATCAGGCACGAACTCTAGTGCCTGACGATAGCTTGGTGTTGATTCCTCATTTAATGAGTATATATATATATATATATATATATATATATATATATATATATATATATATATCCGAATGAGTATAGAATGAGGAGAGAAAAAAGAAAAATATTTTTCGTCCAAAACATTAATTTAAAACAGTGCTCGATATAATATGTATAGAGCAGTGAATATTTATTCTAAATTATGTTTTAGAAAATGTACGTAATTTCTTCTATATATGTCCTCTTCCCTACAATCATATGTTTGTTTCAGTGTTTGGATTTAAACACTACCTCAGGGGAAAAAATATGATTGTAGGGAAGAGGACATATATAGAAGAAATTAGGTACATGTTCTAAAACATAATTTATAATATATATATATATGTGTGTGTGTGTGTGTGTGTGTGTCTGTGTGTCTGTGTGTGTGTTACTCTTCGAAATGAATTGAGTTCTTTCGGTGACTGGTGTGTGTATACACTGCTTATATACAAGGCGTTAAAATTTCCCTTCTCTGGCATCATGCGCCTATGGCTTAGGGGGTAGCGCCTCCAACTGACACCTAATCGGTCGAGTTTCGATCCCGGCCAGAAGCAAGTGGATGTGTCTAGCCACAGAAGCAGTAATACAGCGAAACAGGCTTGTATATGGATGACTTATATATATATATATCCAGACAAGCATATATATATATATATATATATATATATATATATATATCCTAACATATATATATATATATATATATATCATCCATCCATATATATATATATATATATATATATATATATATATATATATGTATATTCATCCTGACAAGCTCATGGAGAGAAAATAGCTAGACAGCGTCAGCCCAGTTAATTAGAGAGACAATGGCAAGGCAGCGTCGTATCAGTTCAATCTATTTACTACCAGTTATTAAATTTATTTATAAATGGAACTGTGTGTCTGTGTGTGTGTGTATGTCTGTGTGTGTGTGTATGTCTGTGTGTGTGTGTGTGTGTGTGTGTGTGTGTCCGTTACCTATAGACTCAGCTGAACCGATTTTCTTGAAAATGTACACAGTTGTACTATAAGCGTCTGCGAGTGTTCTTAGCTAGGTTTTGTGTCGAGGTACCCCCGATAAATATCGAAAATCGATAATCGAAAAAATCGGGTTATAGAAGGAGTGGTCCGATTTTAATCAAATTTGATACACTCATAGACAAAGACATAAGAAACGATATTCAGAAGTTTCAAGGTTGCAGTTCTTACAATAGTGCAGAAAATTTGATATCGATACCAGGAAATCAAAATTTGACTTATATCCATTCATTTTTCTTTGAGTCTACGGTTTCGCTTTAACTGGAAGCAACTTTTGCTTTTTAGTTTTTCGTGCCAACGTCCAAAGAGTTTGAGTTCCAGGACCATGGATTAGTTTTAAAGCTTTCATTACACCCGAGCAACGCCGGGCTATACTGCTAGTATATATATATATATATATATATATATATATATATATATATATATATATATATATATATAAATAAATAAATAAATATATATATATATATATATATATATATATATATATATATATATATATATATATTTATATTTTATTTATTTATTTGAAAACGTATTATTTCGGTGTTTTCAGGCGATTTACAATAACTGATTTTACAGTTTTTCAAACGCTCACGTGGCAGGAATCTTTTATGAATACGCAATTTTCAGTATAAGGAGAAGTTATTTAAAGGTCTTGGAACACTTTTATCCATGATTGATCCTAGTAGGTATTTATTGGTATGGTTACACTTGGACATAATTTCTGTTCTTTCATTTAATAAATCATTTTTTCTTAGAACATCACATTTGCCCATTTTACCTCCTGGCATAATCTGCATATTTTACCACCATTGTAAGCTTTAGTTTTTTTTTTTTTTTTACTATACTCCAAGTTATATTAGGGTCTTTTTTATACTTTAATTTTAATTTCTACACGTGGCTAGCCAGTTTTGTACAATGTTTTAGGTTTTCCAGTTTAAATGTAGATTTATGGTTATTCCATCTGATTTTAAAACTGTCTTTGGTAGATCCTAAATATGTTTTGCTTTGACCATTTATGCCATACACTTTTGCATTGTAAATAATCCTTTTTGTGTTAAAAGTCCGTTAAGTGGGCATTTAGTTTTGTCCCTACAGTTACATTCCTTTTTAATGACGTTGTTTTGTACGTTTTTATTTAGAATTCTGGTGTTGTTTTTTATGTAATTTTCTAAATTACTAGTACCGCGATAACTTAGTTTGATTGAATTCCTATTGAAAATGTTGTTTAATTCTGAGCTTTTTGGAAAGTGTTTATCGATTAGTTTAAAAATTACTTGTCCTATTTTGGCTTTTACTTCTAAGTTAAATGGTTGGTTGAACCAGATAATTTTTCTATTTGTATTATTGTTTTTTATTTGTCTGCTTGATTTGGTTTGTTTTCTAAAATCTTATGGCCAGAATTTTTAAGGCATCTTCATAGTTTTTTCTTTTCATCAAATATTGCTTTGTTTGACGAAATTTTTGATAGCCTGTGTTCTATTCCTTCATGGATGTGCTTGATTATGCTTGTTGGATGGCTAAATCTTGTGTTTACGTTGCATATGGCACTTAACTGATGGGTGGAATAAAATTCCGTATCCAAAAACACTATTCTTAAAAACATGCTCAATACTTGAAAAGGACCTCCAATCTGTGGTGGACTGGGGTAAGAAATGGCTCGTAAATTTGAATGCTTCCAAAACGAAGCTGCCAGTTTGTAAATTAAATTTTACTTCTAAATATTGGACTACCTTATTATTTGTTTCAAATACTATTTCAAAATCTAAATCTTTAGAGTTTGTAAAGCATTTTCCTTATTCTATCATCCTCTCTTTTGTTGTCCGGTGCTATCATTAATCCGTCATCTCTGCATGGTTGTCTATGTGGATTATTTCGTTGATATTATTTAGGATGTGTATTCCCATTAATTCTGAAATTTCGGCTCCGTCAAACGAGCCTTGAGGTACATCAAATGTACTGTTATTTGATTTTTTTTATCCATGTTTCACCATTGTGTATGTTTTTTCGGCAATGTAGAATTATATCAATATGTTCGGATGGAATATCTATGGACTGTTTACTGAAATTTAATGCTTCCATTAAATCTTTTAATCTTCTTATATTGGTGGATAAAAGTTTTTAATGTCATATTTTATGAAAGTATATTTGTTTTTGTTTTGAATTTTTGAAACCAGGAAAAAAAATCACCTGTATTTTTTCACTGGTTGATTTGAGTAGCTTTTCACAAAATGTTTTTAATATTTGATGGCTTCAGTTTTTGTTGGGGTTTATGAGCTGGTACGAGAGGCTATTGGAAAACATTCTTTGTGGTCTTTTATTGTTAGGAAAACTTGCTTAACAGTTAAAATTTGTACCTTGTTGCTTAAATCCAATCTTTTTGTAATAATTTGAGCTTCCTTGTTTGTATTTTCAGTATAGGAATTTGGTGATTTTTTCATTAATCTTTTTTTTGTATAACTTTGGGTTTATTTCATATATGTTGTTAGATTTGTCTCCTTAATAAAGATATTTTGTTTTTCTTTTTTTCTTTTTTAATACAGTGCTTAATAGTTTTCGAAAGTTGTTTTTTAAGAATTTTATTTGGTCTAATATAGAAAACATGTCTTTTTCAAAATTAATCAATTCTTTGATTGCAGTTTTACTTCCTTTCTTTTACAGTATTTACATTATTTGGACTATTGTCCTCATCTGTGTTGCCAATTGTACGCTTCCGGCCTTCTTCAAGTTGCTAGGAATTTCGAACAGAACCCTTTATTACAATCACTAGAGTATATCATTCTCATTCCTTGCGTAGTAATAATGGCCCAGTGGATATAGACGTTGGTTAGTTCCTGTGACTTGCCCCAAAAGTTGTGAGTTCAATACCACGATACAGCAGTGGTGAACAAGTAACTTACAGGGTTAGAGGGAGGTAACTCATGACATCCAATCTTGGTATTACTACTACGCAAGGAATGTACAACGGCCAAAACGTTGTACAAATGGCAACAAAGATGAGGACAATAGTCCGAATAATATAAATACTGCAAATACTAAGTCATCTCAGAAATATAGACAAATTCTTTTTTCTCCTCGTATTTTGTATTAATTTTTTTTTTTAGAAAGAATAATGCTCTCCATATAATTCTGAGAAGAAACTGTTCATTTTTTGTAATAAACATAGCATATATTCAGGATTGTTTGAAACTGGTATGTTTTTCAGGGAGTGTGATAATTTAAATTCTTGCATTGGTGTTTTTTTTTCGTGCGGTAAATCCTGTATCGTTTATCGTTAAAATACACTGATAATATAAGCGTCCAATTGTAAGAAAAGAACATATTAATTAGTTAATTAATTAGTTTTTGGTCATAATTAACTTAGACAGTTGTATTAAAAGTGTTCAATACAATTATTTTGTGGAACTTTTGAATATTCTTTTAATTTGGAAAACGAGTTATTTCCCTTCTGTCAAGCTCGGCGAGATGGTTAGATTATTCTTTTTTTCTTATGTTTTCATGTAAGATATTCAACAGTAGATACATCAATGTATTTATTTGTATATATATATATATATTCAATATTCAAACAAATCATTTCAAATTGTCGGTTATATATATATATATATATATATATATATTACGGAAATTAACGAAGATTAACGGAACTTGGTTATAAACAACCGACAATTTGAAATGATTTGTTTGAATATTGAATATATATATATATATATATATATATATATATATAGCTATTGGGCGTATTTATATGCGCTAAAAAGCCCGTGTTCTAATAATGGATGCTCGTGGCCTAGGGGTAGAATCGCCAACTTGACGCCAATTCCGTCGGGTTTCAATCCTGTGGGTTAGGAGGCGAATGCCTAAGCCGTACTGATGATCTGTAATACAGCGAAATAGATGTGTCTGCGGATGACTACATATGCTATAGTTATCCGCATCATTTTTAATGAAACATATATATATATATATATATATTTTAACATATATATATATATGAAACATATATATATATATGAAACATAATATATACATATTAAACATATATATATATATTAATGAAGCATATATATATATATATATATATATATATATATATGTTTCATTAAAAATGACAGATAAGGAATTATCATTAAGTTTTTATATAATTTTTTATGTGTTTATATAATTATTTCTTTTTGGATCTCAAATTATTTAAGAATTGTCCAAAGCTTTCGTCTATACTTTTTGCCATTATCAAGAATTAATTTTGTTTTACTTATAAATAAACATGCGGAAAGTTTATGCATATAGAGTCTTGTGTATGTTAAGTTCTTATATAATGTTTTGTTGCGAAAAGAAGAAAATATATACGAACACATGAAAAATTATATAAAAAAACTTAATGTTAATACCATGTCTGTCATTTTTAAGGAAACCTGTATAAAAGCGACATTGTTTCCCAAATACACAATATATATATATATATATATATATATATATATATATATATATATATATATATATATATAACTGTCTTTATTATAATAGAGAGGATAATTGTAGAATTCTTTAAGTTCAGTTAGTCAGTCAGTAAAGAGCAATACGTGAAACACGCTTGGGCGATCATGTCTCGAAAGAGACATGACTGACTGGGCAGAAGATTATCCCGCAGTAGGTTGCCATTGCTTTCTGCGGTAGACTGGTTGCCAGCCAAGGCTATAGAACCCAATCTGTCCTGTTATTTAACTCATAACTGGAAGGAAGAAACGGATTAATACCTTTTCCAAGGGTATTTGCGCGTAAGTGAATGCAAGGAATTCAACTGGAATTTGAACTCAGGTCTCCGATTTCTCGTTCCGAGTCGATATCCACTGCACCACAACGCACATAATTTCGGACCAAAGGCAACTGAATGGCATAAGTTGTATTCTAAAGGAAAGTATGGCGGTTGGCGCCAAAACACTGCTGTTGTCGTCTGCTGCGGAAAGTTGTAAACAGTTTGTGTTGCTGCCGTCGTAGACGCTGAAGGAAATAATGGCAGCTGATTAAAAAATTACCGCAGTTGCCGGACCATGTTACAGAGGTCTGACTATATTTCTCTTTTTAATTTTGTACTAGACTGACCGCATATGCTATTAACTTCAAACGCTTCCTTTTTTTAATTAAATGTAAAAGAGGCTGAATAATATTTTTATTTATTTTGTTTTATCTTGAATGCCGTGTCCGTTCAAGACATCGGCATACATAGTTAGCCACACGTTCTTTTTGTTTATTATCTGTGAATTGTCATATCGGCATGCGAAAGATAGTGGAATAACCCACTATCATGAGTGGCTCTCGGGCCTTGTATTGAGAGAACAGTAAAATAAATAAACATGGTCGTTTTAAACTTATGCATGACGATCTTTAATATGGAGGGAAATTTGCCTTCTCTATATTCGAGATCAGATAAAATAAAAGTTAAAATTACATTTACTGTGATAGTGTCAGCCTTTACGAGTCTTAGTCTTTAGTATCACATTTTTAAAGATACAGTTGTCAGTGTGGATTCCCAGGAATTCCGGAAAACATCCATGTATTTTCTTTGTTCAATGTCCAATCCCGTGGGGACCGCTATTATCAACTGACCTTCGCTAGCAACGACCCGGGACCTCGGCAACTGACATTATAACTAAGTGATGATTTATCTGTAGCGTCGTTTATTTATCAAATGCTAGGAGCTTCTAACTTGCGTGCCAGCTACGAAGCCTGCCCTAAAATGGTGGAAACCTAAGCCTCCTCGATTCCCATACTTACGACTTGAATTTTTTTTCAGAGAAATTAAGGTTCCATTATTCTTGCCTGTTTTGCAGTCCATGAAAACTCCCCCAAAATGTTCACTCCACTGACAGCTCAGTAGGGTACATCGGTCATTTTGGGGTTGGGATCTGGGATTTCTGGTTTTAGGGGCCGTTTTTGTTTTGTTTTTCGACAGAGCTGCCTCGATTTTTTAAACAACAACCTCCTCTCCTTGCTTCGTTTTTAATCATGCGTATTGACATTAAATGGAAACACCGGCCTAGATTCCAAGGGATTTGGGGTGGGGATGTTAGAATGTAATGATTTCCTCTATCGGACATTTGTAAGAAGCCCTCCTCTACCGACAACCCGAACCCGCCAAAAGTAAAGTAAGTAAAAAAAAAAATGAAAGAAAAAGGAGGGAAAAACGTAAAACAGGATAGGAATAAGACAGGGAGAAAAATTAAATAGAAAGGAGGAGGAGATAGATAGATAGATAGAGAGAGAGAGAGAGAGAGAGAGAGAGAGCGAGAGAGTGGAGCTAAGAGAGTATTGAAAAGGACAAACGGAGAGAAAGGGTGGGAGGAAAAAGAGAAGGAGACGAATGAGGAAAATGATACAAAATGAGAGGAAGTAAAGCGGGAGAGTGTTAGAAAAAAGCAGTAAGAGACCAATATATGTGTGTGTGTGAGAGAGAGAGGGAAAAGAGAGAGAGAGAGAGAAAGAAAAAGAAAAAGTGTACAGGGGTGGGAAGAAAAAAGGAGAAAGGCGAAAAGAAATATTAAAAGAGAGCACTGACCCTCTCCCCTTACCCACTACCTTTACAAGCGCCAGTCAGTCAGGTGAGTGCATACGTGATACACGCTTTGGGTGATCATGTCTGGAAAGAGACATGACTGACTGGACAGAAGATTATCCCGCAGTAAGTTGCCATTGCTTTCTGCGTTAAACTGGTTGCCAGCCAATGCTATAGAACCCAATCTGCCCTATTATTTAACCCATAACTGGAGAGAAGAGACGGATTAATACATTTCCCAGGGGTATTTGTGCATAAGTGAATGCAAGGAATTCAAGTGAAATTTGAAATCGGCACCCCAATTTGTCGTTCCGAGTCGATATCCACTGCACCACAACCAGGCCTAAAATGGAGGACTGCTGTCATATTTGGACAGGAGCTGTCCTGTCCCCACTTTCCTGTCCCGATAGAGTCCGAAAGCATATCCGCGTCCTTGTGAGAGACAAATTATGTTCTACCCCTCAACACGTCTGTTGCAGATGAAATGTCGCAGGCCTCTCACTGCCCTGTCGCTACTTCAATGGAAAGTACTCAAACGAACTACATTCCTTAATTCCCACAACTCTAACAACCATAACGGCTAGAACGTACCACACAAGCAAAACATTGGTTCTTGAAACATTGGTTCTTGACTGCGATGGTCGAAAGTACTTGAACAAAGCAGCAACACGATACAAACTTCGGAGAGTTTATCCGCAACTTCTAGCACAATACTCAACCTTATTCAAATATTTAATAATTTCAATAAAAACATTAAGCACACAGACCTTATCGTTTTGTTTAATATAAAACTTGATATATATAAACCATCCCCAGACAGGCCTGATTCGCTGTATCACAGCTCTTCAATGCGATTAACCGTTTGTCTCAAACCGGGACTGAAACCGGATTGACTTGACATCCGCCGGATATATATATATATATATATATATATATATATATATATATTAGTCATCCACATACAAGCCTGTTTTGGTGTATCACACCTCATCACTGTGCTAGACACATCCACTTGCTTCAGGCCGGGATCGAAACTTGACTGATGTAGTCACTTAGTGTCAGTCGGAGTCGCTACCCCACTAAGCCATAGAACCAGAGAACGGAATTTTCAACGTGTTGTATATAAGCCGTGTATACACACGCCAGTCACCGAAAGAACTCAATTCATTTCTATATATATTCAAAAAACATATATTGTTAAATATAACAGGCAATGAATATCTATTATGTTTAATTATGAGCCGTTCTAAACATCGTATTTTTACTTTTATTTCAGGTGAAAATAAAGACAAAAATTGTCCGTTATTTGGATATTTTTTATTATGCTGTTTCTAAGCTTTCGGCTGACATGAGCCATCTTCAGAGATGTTACAGAAACGTTAACATAAAGACATCCGCCATCAAAGATGATATTATCTTGTGTTGACATAAAACATTGCTATGCGACGATAACAGTCACCGAATATCAGATACAGGTTTTAAATTTGTAATGCGAATCTCTGACGTCACACCACGCGAGAAAGCGAAATGTTAACAGAACCATATGTCTAAATGCATGTAATGTGTTGTGATTAGATTGAAATGTGATTTTATTGAGTGTGGGTTAACCTGAAATTAAAGCTAAAATGCTATGTTTAAAACGGCTCATGATTAAACATAACAAGACACTCATTGTCTGTTATCTTTAACATATATGTTTAGAAAATTATCTAATTTCTAAACATAATTTCTAAACATATATTGTTAAATGATATGATATAGACCAAGGGGAAAATATTCTTTACCAACACGTTTCGTGTTTTGATGGAATAGTTTTCTTTTTGTTTTTTCATATAATCCTTCTATAGATATATTTTTATCACACGCGTACTTATACACACAAAATACATACTTAAACATCCACACACACAAATATAAAGTGTGTATTTGTGCAGTATTCACTCAATTATACATGTTGCGTTAAGAATGACTAACAAGTCACTGCGATTAAGTTTTTATTCACTTTTTCTTGCATTCGTGTAAAGTGTGAATATTGTTGTAATGTTCTTTTTTTTTTTTATTTATAATCATATCGCCCCAAGCAAGGCATTTTACTGCCACTGTTTTGCAGGGGGTTACATAGGAGGAAAGTTATGAGAAGGAGTGACAGAATACAGGGGGTGTCAGGAAGCGGGTAAGAGAGGGATGAGAATACTGAAGAAATGGGATGAAAGCATGAGAGAGAGAGAGAGAGAGAGAGAGAGAGAGAGAGAGAGAGAGGATGCAAGTTAGTGAGATAGGAGAAGACTATAGACTTTACATTGGAATTCTTGGAGGCTGTAGCCGTCGGGGAAGCAAGTAAAAGGAAACAATATATATATATATAGTGTGTATCGAGGCAGCAAATAATTTTCTAAACGTCGTATTTTGTCTTTAATTTCAGTTGAAAATAAAGACAAAAATTCTCCAACATTTGGATAATTTTTTATTATTTTGGTTCTAAGCTTTCGGCTCACATAAATTTTGAACATAACCCTTTATTTCGTCCAGCAAGGTAGATTGTTCTAGTTCTACGAGCCATATCTCTTCTAGATGTCTCACTATCAGTTATCTCCCTTTAAATGAAGGGCTCATGGCCCAGTGGATAAAAGCATTGGCTGAATCCAGTACGTTGACCATAATAATTGTGAGTTCAATACCTGGTTAGAGCAGAGGTGAGCAAAAACTTGGAGTGTTGAGTTAAAGGGAGATATATTTATACATCTGTAAGAGACATGGCTAGTAGAACTAGAACAATCTACACAGATGGACGAAATAAAGAGTTCAGTTGGAAATTTCAATCACCTGAAGAACAGTGTATAACGGCCGAAACCTCATGAATATGACAACGAAGATGTGGTCAACAGTCAGAGTAATATAAATAGTGTAAATAAAATAAGGCTTTGTACAAAATAGTTTGCCATATTTGTAATAATAATTTCAAGTCACTTTCTGGCTTTAAACGCCGTTGTTGTTCTCACAAGAACCAAAAGCAATAATCGAACTTGTCAGTGATAGTCATACTCGGTAAACGAGTCGACAATCATCATATATGTAGATATATAAACTTTTTTTGATTGTTTCTTGTTTTTTTTTGTTCTTGTTTTTTTTTTTAATGACTTTGTAAATTCACATTTTGGCCATTGTATGCTTCAGCCGATGAGAGACCTTGCTGCCGGATGTAATTTATCGTCATGCCGAGGGCGTTTTTATATTGTTTGAGTTTGAGTTTGAGTTTTATTTAACGGCATATCAACCTCTGTTCGGTTATAGTGAGAAGGTTGATTTAGTCAGATTTTAATGAAAATTTTTTGTTTTTTATTTGTTTTTATTTTAGAAAACCGAAAATGTCTTCTAGTATTGTATTCTAACATGTTTTGCTGAGAATAATTTTTTCCTTAAAAAATGTGTTATGGTAATATTGTTTTTCTTCAAAAATGTATTGTTGGTAATATTTTTCCTTCAAAAATGTATATTTTTCTACAAAAGTCAATTTTATACTTTCATAGTGTTTTGGCCCCAGTTTGGAGGTTAAGTATTTGCCCATAGCTGGGACCTTAACAGGTGCTACCACTCCGGGTCAGGGTGAACCAGGGAATAACAGCAATTAAGAGGTGGTTCCATGCTCCTCACAACCTTCCAGTTAGAAGCCTTGCTGCCGGATGCAGTTTACCGTTATGCCCAGGACCCACTTTTATATAGTTATTTCATATCTAAGTCATTCTTGCCATCCTAATTCCTAAGATTTTTACAAAAACATTTAAGAAAAAATTCAATAAACAACCTCCCACTACTAGCGTTCAAAAAAATATAACGTACCGTCTTCACCAGTATTAATCTATCACTATGTCGATCCAGGATGTTTTTCCCACCTGAATCCATCCTACATATATACGTCAGCCATCCGTCCGTGCATGGAGTACTGCTGCCATTTATGGTCAGGCGCCCCTGCCGTTCTCCTCAGTGTTCTTGACAGGCTCCAAAGGAGAGTCTGTAATGTGATAGGTACTGATCTGGCGGCTCGACTGCAGCCACTTCCCCACCGTCGAAATGTGGCCTCCCTTTGTCTGTTCTATAAATATTTTCATGGCTTCTGCTCCAACGAACTTAAGTCACTGGTGCCTCCTCAACAGGTGTTTACTCGTGCAACCAGGCTGGAAACTGGTTCCCACCCATTCACAGTCAGGTTAACCAAATGCAGACGACAATTCTACTCCTGTAGTCACTCGCACTTCCCGCCTGTGGAACTCGCTCCCATATTCTTGCTTTACTGACGGCTACAACCTCCAGAAATTTAAATGCAAAGTCAATACTCATCTACTAACCACTGGACTCTAGCTCTCTCTCCACCCCCGTATAACCTTCCCTCCCTTTCTCTCCACCTATGTATCTGTCATCGCACCTGCATTCTCAGCTTTCTATTGCTCCTTTCTAACTAGTTTGTACTCCTCACTCTTTTCTAATTTTTTTTTTTAATCATATCACCCCAAGCAAGGCGATAACGCCACTGATGCGCAGGGGGCTACGTAAGGGTAAAAAGAATGGAAAAGAGAAAGCCGGAAACCGCATCCTAAACAGGAAACAAGGGATGAGCCTCTTCACCTGTTCAATAGATGTGGGTGGAGTGTGAACCTGGCGATAGTTTAGTCTATCTACTCCAATTGGAAAAAAAAAATAAAAGAGTGAAAAGACTTGAAAAGGGAAAACCGGAAACCGCATCCTAAACAGGAAACAAGGGATGAGCCTCTTCACCTGTTCAATAGATGTGGGTGGAGTGTGAACCGGGCGATAGTTTAGTCTATCTACTCCAATTGGAGAAAAAATAAATAAATAAATAAAAAAAGAGTGAAAACCGGAAACCGCATCCTAAACAGGAAACAAGAATTAATCTTTTTACAGTTATGTAGCCTCCCGCTCATCAGTGGCATTTCTGCCTTGCTCGGGGTGAAATGATTAAAAGAAAAAAAAAATACAACGGCTGAAACGTCGTGAATATGGCACCGAAAAAGACAACAAACCAAACAGGGCCTTGTTTTGTTTTGTTTTTTGTTTGTCGCTTTGGTTAATTTGTCAGGAAAGAGACTTCTTGATATTATCAGTCTTGGGAAGCAATCAAGGAGCGGAATCTTTAAAAAGTAGTCGAAAATCATACCATTTTCCTCAAACCTTGTACGTGATGGGTAGACGGAACTGTACGTTAGCCGTCAGTGGTTTTGATAGCAAGAAATTACAGGTAATCGTGACTGAGGTTTTGAGTTCACTAGCCTTGTTTAAACTGGTGATCATGACATATGCGCTTTTTCACATAAAACTATGAATTATCAGTCAGTTATGTGCCATACGTGATACACGAATGGGTGATCATGTCTAGAAAGAGACATGACTGACCGGACATAAGATTTCTCTCCAGTAGGTTGCCATTCCTTTCTGCGGTAGACTAGTTGCCAAGGCCATAGAACCCAATCAGCTATTTAGCCCATAGCTGGAGGGAGAAGAGATGGATTAATACCTTTCCCAAGGGTATTTTCAAATGCAACGAATTTAACTCGAATTCGTAATTGGCTCTCCGATTTCTTGTTCCCGGCCGATATCCATTGAACACCAACGCACATCTGTAGTTACAGTATTATCTTCAAGTGGGTTTGTTGAACAATCACAAAATGTGAATGAGCAGGTTTCTGCCACAGTGATGGGATAACCCCCCCCTCCTCTAGCAGACGGGTGTGCTCTGAAAACGAGAGCAAGCGGTTATTATATATGGTTAGATCAATAAAATGTAAAAAATATTTTATGCAGGAAATTTTTTATCATAATCTTGTCAATGCACTTAATACAGTGGGGGCATATTAATTATGTAGATAAATTTTATCGAGATAAAATTTATTTTCAGACATGATTTAATAACTAAGTTTTAAGCTGTTTACTTATTGATCCACCATTGCACAGATGATAATGTAGCGTCGAAATCTGTTTGTTATCTTTCCCATGTCTCACCGGAAATTTCAAGCATCTCTCGAAGTCATTCTACCAGAAAAAAAAAAAAACATTCCTATCAATTTTTTTTTCTGGAAATCATTTAGCGACTAAACTTCCTCGGTCTTTAACTCATACTGAATGCGTATTTCTTGGAACACAATCACGTCACCTCTACCGTCTTTTCCAAAGCCAATATTTATTCCTTTAATATTTTTTGTTCAAATGAGAAAGCATCGTGTTTTTTAATTCTAATGCGTCCTATACGTTTCCTGTGTAACAATATATACATTTTTTCTTGTTGGCAACTATTAGCATATATGTATTATGAATGATTTGACAAGAGTGGTTTGTAGATGTTAAATAGACCACCCGGATTGACTGGTTGTGTGAAAGTATTACCCTCTGAATTTCTCTTCTTAACCAACCATCCATTTTTCTCTTTAAAACCACAGGCACTCACCATGCACACCTTGAGCGGAAAACACCTGACCCGAATCCCTCCATCATTTCTCTCCCACCCACCTACAACACTTTCCCTCTCTGGCGTTCTACCGACGAAAAAGATCAAAGCGTAGCACTTTTCTTTTTCCAGTTTATTTGAGGCGTTCTCGTTTTCACCGCCATCACAGCGTTCTGATTAAGTCCCCTGATTGACTCGTCATCGAGCCTTCAAGGCAGAACGGGGAGAAAACGCTTTTTGATTGGATAATTTCCACATGTACAACTTTGGACTTGACTCTTCTTAGACTACCCCAGCCCACCATCCATCTCCTACATTCACTTATCTATTTCTCTTTTTCCTTTTTTCTCTTTCTTTGACTCCTTCACCTCAACATCACACGATTTTTTCGCTCTCTTCGGTGTTACTTTATTTTATCCCGGACTTCGTTTCATTCACTCGCCATTTTCATTCTTCTTCAGTCAGTCAGTTAAGTGCCATACGTGATACACGCTTTGGGCGATCATGTCTCGAAAGAGACATGACTGACTGAGCAGAAGATTATCCCGCAGTAGATTGTCATTGCTTTCTGCGGTAGACTGGTTGCCGACCAAGGCTATAGAACCCAACCTGTCCTGTTATTTAACCCATAACTGGAGGGAAGAGACGGATTAATACCTTCGAAAGAGTATTTGCGTGTAAGTGAATGCAATAAATTCAACTGGAATTCGAACTCGGTTCCCTGATTTCTCGTTCCGAGCCGATATCCACTGCGCCACAACGCACATCATTCTTCTTAGGTGACCGGAAATATTAGTTCCCTGGTACACTTTTCGTTTATCGAGTGTTTTTTTTTTTTTTTTTTTTTGAGTGGGGTCTGATGCGTATGTAATTGTGTGTATATTTGGTCGAATGACTGTTTTTAATTTATCTAAGAATCGCATAAATTTCATCCAGTCAAGTCGTATTTCTGTCTTAATTAAGAATGATGTTTTTTATTACTATAACCATTTTGTTTAGTACCCTGAAAATAGTAATATACATTGTGTGCGTGGGTGGTGCAGTGGATATTGGCTCGGAACACGAAATCAGAGAACCGAGTTTAAATTCCAGTTGAATTCTTTGCATTCACTTACGCGCAAATATCCTTGGGGAAAGTTATTAATCCGTCTTTTCTTCCCTCCAGCTATGGGTTAAATGGTAGGAAAAACTGGGTTCTATAACCTTAGTTGGCAACCAGTTTACCGCAGAAAATAATGGCAACCTACTGTGGGAAAATCTTTTGCCCAATCAGTCATTTCTCGAAAGAGACATGATCGCCCATTCGTGTATCACGTATGGCACTCAACTGATTGCCTGAATCACATTATCTTCCTATCCTTTCAAAAGTTTTTTTTGTAATATTCACTCAATCTAAGGATAGAGAACCGCTCAATGTAGAGAGGTACACTTCGTAATGATGAATGCTGTGGGTGATATGCACGGAAGAGAAGTTAGATGATACGTATTGACTGACCTTTAATTTGAAGACGTTAAAATTTTAGTGTTCATGGAAGTACATAAGCGGGAGTCTGTTCCACAAAGTGGCAATTTTGGGGAAAACGATGTCTGATAGAGAACTTCTTTAATAAATGTGGAACGCAGGGTAAATAAGTATGATTCGGTTCCGTGGAGGTAGTATCCTAGCAGAGTAATGCTTACGGTTAGAGTGTTACAGTAGAAATGGTAATTTTGACTGGGGTTTACGAAATGAATGGAATAGAAGGAGACAGGAAGTGATCATTACGATGATAAGGGACATATAGATAACGATTGGGCTTAGAATTGAAGGAGTTAAGATTGTAGCGTTCATAGAAGCATCCTCGCTGAGTTAGTTCGACAAAGTTTCATTTCATGTTGGAAAGAAAAAGAAAAAAAAATGAGTGGGATTTAACTCCGTGGAAGTAGCATGCCAGGTCCTGACTGTAAAGGTCTGAAATAGTGAAAATTACTAAATGAAGCGCTATTCTGAACATTTGTCATGGAAATACAAATAGAGTAGCGACAGACTTTCAACATTGTTTTTGTGGGTAAGAGGCTACAGAATGGAGAGATAAGACCGCGTAAACTATTTAAAAAATTTTAATAATGGAAAGCGAAGACTGAACAGCGCCAACCTCTATATAGCAGCAGCAATAGTCCATTTTAGATCTAATAAAATGGACTATTGTAAAGATAAAACAGCAGAAAGAGTAAAGCAATTTCTAGAGCTATAGAATGAGGCGACTATTTTTCTAGGGGTTTTAGCAACGAAGTGAATGTATGATTTAAAATTGAGATCAGGGTTGAATTTGAAATCTAATAGACATTCGAAGCATGGAAACAACATAGCTAAACTAGAATTTGATATTGGAGAGCTATTTTCCCTTGTCATTTATTCATAAACTAATCCCCCCAGAAACATAATCGTCGGAAAAATATATTTCAAGGACCACATATGAAAACATATGTCCCTCCCTTCGTTACTTCGCATGACCTTTACGCTCTGCCAATATCTCATAAATAATGGACTATTACTTTTTGATTGTGTAGAAAAGAAGAAAAACGAATGACAGAAAGAAACAACGAAAGAAAAAAGAAAAATTGAAATGGAAAAAGTTGCCAATTTCAAATATTTCCATTTTTATCCACTTCTTAAAATAACGACCAGCGTTTATATTTATGATTGCTATTGCAACATTGTGTTAGAGTTCAGTCAGTTAAGTGCCATACATGGTACACGCTTGGGCGATCATGTCTCGAAAGAGACATGACTGACTGGGCAGAAGACTATCCCGCAGTAGGTTGTCATTGCTTTCTGTGGTAGACTGGTTGCCGACCAAGGCTATAGAACCCAATCTGTCTTATTATTTAATCCAGAACTGGAGGGAAGAGACGGATTAATACCTTTCCCAAGAGTATTTGCGCGTAAGTGAATTCAAGGAATTCAACTGGAATTCGAACTCAGTTCCCCGATTTCTCGTTCCTAGCCGACATCCACTGTGCCACAAAGCACATCCCAATAAATATCGAAAATCGAAAAAATCGGGTTATAGAAGGAGTGGTCCGATTTTAATCAAATTTCATTCACTCATAGACAAAAACATAAGAAACAATATTCAAAAGTTTCAAGGTTGCAGTTCTTACAATAGTGAAGAAAATCGATAATATATATATATATATATATATATAAAAGGCAAGATGTTTGTGTGTGTGTGTCTGTTTATCTGTCTGTATATCCTTTATACAAATACACAATTTTTATCCGATTCTCATCAAACTTCACACAAATATTCTTTAGTCTGAGCTCCAGGACCATGGATTAGTTTTAAAGCTTTCATTACACCCGAGCAACGCCAGGCTATACCTATATATATATATATATATATATATAGGGTAGGTATGGATGGAATAAAATTCCGTATCCAAAGAAACACTATTCTTAAAAAAGTGCTTAATACAAAGTAGAGCAAATAATATTTATTTAGAAATTATGACATAAATATGTTATAATATCACTACAAATGTAACTATTTTGTTTCGACACAACTTGTGTCTTATCAAGTGATGAGGTTTATTTCAAGTTGAAGAGTTTTAAAAGGTTAAAAACAAGCAAAACCCCCTTAATCAGAGAGGCATTGTTGCATAGACAAAGGGAGTTGGGCTAGTTTTTAACCTTTTAAAACTTGAAACAAGCCTCATCACTTGATAAGACAGAAGTAGTGTCGAAACAAAATAGCTACTTTTGTAGTGATATTAAAACATATTTATGTTATATATATATATATATATATATATATATATATATATATTATATCCCTCCTGTCACACTCATAGAGAACGAGACAGTGCTGGTGCAGTTTATTATCTTTACTATTAGTTAACAAAATTTACTACCAGTTTTGGTGCAGTGGATATCGGCTGGAAACGAGAAATAAGAGAGCCGAGTTCGAATTCTAGGTGCATTCGTGGCATTCACATACGCACAAATACCCTCGGGAAAGGTATGAATCCGTCGTTTCTCCCTCTATCTATGGGTTAAATAGCAGACAGATTGGGTTTTATGGCCTTAATTGTCTGCCAGTCTACTGTAGAAAGTAATGGCAACATACTGTGGGAAAATCTTCTGCCTAGTCAGTCATATCACTTTCGAGACATAAATAGCCAAGCGTGTATCACGTATGACATTTAACTGACTGATCAATTATGAAAGCTTTTGACGCGTGTTTACTCTTTAACAATGCTTTATTACTTTATTGTTTTTGTGATAATTATATCGAATAGTGAAGAATATACAGTGGAACCTGTCGTATGCGACCACCCTCTGTCATAACACTGGTCGTATACGACAGGTAGTCGCTCACTAAAGGCTCATACTCATGACCTATTTACGCCAGAAACGTATATCAGAATGTACATATTAGAATTTTACCATGTAATCTGGTAATAAATGAATGAGAACATAAGAAAATGTCCTAACTCTAAAGAAATTCATTCAGCATAATTCATTTTAAAATTAAAAAAAAAACGTATTTACAACGGTCAACAAGAGACCAAAATATTTATTCACAAAAAAATATTTATTAAGGGGACTTAAAAAAAGTATACAGTTTCAGTTTTCTTCTTAGAAGTGAGTGCGATAATATATGGAGAAAAAAAAACTGACAGCAATCGTGGGTGGGAGTAGAGAAACAGATAGATAGATAGATAGATAGATAGATAGATAGATAGATAGATAGATAGATAGATAGATAGATAGATAGAAATAGAGTAGATAGATACACAAAAAATAAAGGAACGAAAAAGATACACATTTGAGAAAGGGGCATAACTGTGATTTTCTCATCCCCTGAATTTATCCAAGTCAGTACAGAGACTGCGATAAATCCCTTGAACATGTCAAATGCAATACATGTTGTGCAAAACAGCCGATGTTTGACCGTGAGATGAACTTAGGCAATGTACATTTCAACAAGAAATAACAGTTTGATACAACACTACAATAACAAAACAATGAGGAATTGTTCCTGGCTTAGATCAAATCAAAATGAAATAGATTACTCATTTAGTTTCTCCTAATTTAGAAGTTTGCAGTGTACGACCAAAATAGACTTTTTTTTTTAAGCGGTCGCTTGATCAGTGATTTTCAGTCGTTGATGTTAGTCGCTGGTCGCGTTCTGGAAATCGTCCGTGCATAGAAAAACGGTCGTTAACAACAGGTGGTCGCTGACTAAAAGGGTCGCATACGGCAGGTTACACTGTGAGGATATATATATATATATATCCTCACTATTATAATGACGACCGTTGTGTATTTATTTCTATGCAATATATATGTGTATTTATTTCTATGCAATATATATATATATATATATATATATATATATATATAAAACTTCTGGCGTATGATACATCATACGTTAAAAAGTCAGCTTCCTTCTACCGAGCACCCATAGCTCAGAGGTAGAATCGCCGACTGACGCCAAGTCGGTTTCAATCCTGGGTAAAAGCAATCTGATGTTTAACCGTACTGATGAGCTGTGATACAGCGAAACAGTTCTGTCTGCGGGTGACTATATATATATATATATTTTGCATAGAAATAAATACATATTGTACATTTTTCTTTCGATATTGAAAGAACAATGTCTCATCAGGTAGTTAATAATGGTGGTAATAAACGTAACACCAGTTTTTTTATTTTTGGTATTAATTTTTTATTTTCATATTTATTATTATTATTTTATTATTTTATTGTTATTAATATTTTTTTTATTATTTTGTTATATATTTTATATTTATTATTATTTTTATAATATCTACATATTTATTTATTTTATTTACTTATTTATATTATTTGACTTTGATTCAATTTTAATATTAATTTTAATTTATTTTAATTTTATTTTTAAATTTAAATTCATTTACTTTTATTTTCCCAATTTGTTAGCTCTAATGAATTTATATCTTAGTTTTATGTTTTTTAAATATATTTTATTTTACGTTTCTGTTTGTGTATGTGATTTCTTCACTTCCGGCCAAAATTTCTGTCTTCACTTCCGGCCAAAATTTAAAATTGCTCTCTCTTGGTCGTTTCCATTTTCTCTCCCCTTTCTTCCCACTGTACATTTTCTTACCTTTTCCTTTTTATTTTCCTCTTCACTTTCTATTTCTTCTGTATCTTTCCTTTTCCTCTTTCTTTTCTTTTTCTTTATAGAAGTACAATTTTTAATGCCAAAAGATTTGAGCACAGAACCGATGCCAATATCTGTCTGCAATTCACTTCCGGCCAAAATTTAAAATTTAATTTTCTCTCTCTCTTAGCCATTTCTATTGGCGCTTTCCACTCAGTACTTTCTCACTTATTTTCTTCTTCACCTTTTATTTCTTCTGTATATTTCCCTTTCCGCTTTCTTTTGCTTTTCTTGATTTCTCATCTTATTTTCTAATATTTTCTTCCCTCTTATTTCTCCCTTTTTTACTATCTTTTTATCTCGTACAAAAAAAAAAAAAAAAAAGATCCAAAAATAAAGAGAAGTGGTGTTTTTTTAAATTTTGTTTCAATAAAACGTTTATTATCATCATTATTAACTACCTGATAAGGCATTGTTCTTTCAATGTCGAAACAAAATGCACAAGTAGTTTAAATTAATGTTTTGAACATTGGAATTATTTTTTTCGTTCTTATTTATTTGTATATATATATATATATATATATATATATATATATATATATATATATATATCCCTCCTGTTACGCTCAGGTATTTGGATTATTTTCTTTTTTTCTCTCATGTCATGGTATAACGTTCTCAATAGTAGGTATATCAATATATTTATGTTACCTTCATTTTAGATGGCATATCGATATAAATATTTTGTCGTCATTTTTTATGGCACGGGCTTACTCTTAATTGCAAGAATTTAACAACACGTCTATTTCATATGTAGAATCGTTTTTATGGAATTATGTAATATAATATTATTTTAAGATTCGACTGGAAATAAAGTGGGATTAGTTCAATATTCGGGTTAACTAATAAACTGAACACCTCTCAGTTTGTCTATGTAAATATATAAATATCTTCTTTTATGTGCCTTGATCATGGCTTTCCACGACTCCCTATCCCTAGTGGCTCTTAGCACGAGTTCTCCTGTTACACCACGCAACCCCCATTCTGTCATTCACCTGCTCAGGCTCTTCAAATATGTTATCCGCTGCTTTCCTCTGTCTCTTTTTCCCTTTATCTGCCTTCCTTCCTCATTGCATGTCCCAGGAACTTCAGTTGTCTCTTCCTGATGCTCACTATTAATTTTCTTTTCGTTGCCATTCTTTCCAACACCTCATCGTTGCCCATATATATCGGTCCACGATATCCGCAGCATCCTTCTGTAGAACCATATTTTCGCTGCTTCAAGTTTTTCCTTCATCTTTGCTGATATTGTCCAAAATTCATTGCCGTATTGAAAAACTGACATCACATAGCATTCTAGTACTATCTTCTTTGTTTCTAGTGAAAGTTTCCTGTGTCTTAGTAATTTACTCAGCTTCTGGAACGCGTCCTTCGCCATGCCAATTCGCCCTCGGATCTCTGTGTCTCAGTTTCCATCTCCTGTTAGAACACTTCCTAGGTATTTAAATTTTTGTGCTTGCTTGATTCTAGTATCCCCCACCTGTATTTGGAATTTTGGGTTGCTCTTTTTACTGATGACTATGCATTCAGTTTTCTTGCAGTTAATTTGTAGTTCTTTCTTGTCACTCTCTTCAGCTACCTTCTGTAGGAGGTCTTGTAGTTTTCTTTCCGTGTCTGAAAATTACAAAAAATATATTTAAAGATTCATGTCTGAAAACTTGGTAATTTTAAACAAAATAAACCACCATTTTAACGGCATGGCTACAGCTAGTATCATACGCGATTTGTTACAGGTTAACATAATTTCGAGATAAACAAACAATAAAATCGATTAACAATGTAACATGCTTCTATAACATTAGGTTTGTTAGGAAACTTTTACTAAAAATCTTTTTCCGTTCTATAAAGCGAGACTCGGTGAAATTGAAGCACTGAGCACCTATAAAGAAAGTTTTAGCATTTATTATATCGTCACTTCGCAATATTCCATCGTATGTTTTCGTTCAAGAACACATTTATGTCAGTGTTGTAGTGTATAATTTTGTTAGTTAATGCAGGGCTCATTGAAGAATATAAATCATCTATTTTTCTTATTTTAAATTAACGGCCTTTATCCGAAAATCTGCTCCGAAAAGTAAAATAAAAATGCAATAAAACTCTGATATTATTTAATTGGATAAGTTTTTAATTGCTTAAATTTTAATTGGATAAGTTTTTAATTGCTTAAATTTTAATTGGATGAGTTTTTAATTGCTTAAATTTTAATTGGATGAGTTTTTAATTGCTTAAATTTTAATTGGATAAGTTTTTAATTGCTTAAATTTTAATTGGATAAGTTTTTAATTGCTTAAATAAATAATAAAGATTAAGGACATTATAGGCTGAAGAAAAAAATTCGATAACTAATGAGATTTTAAAAGAATTGTTTTCATTTTTTTGCTATTATAATAAATCATAAAATTTTAAAAGTATTTTTTAAATTGTTAAAGAGCTGTTGCGGTTAGATTTTTTAATTAAGAATTGATGATTATATTGCTTATCGAAAATTGAAAAGTTTAATAAAAATCGTTTACGACCCATATTTTTAAAATCATTTTTTTTTTTTTTTTTTAATCATCTCACCCCAAGCAAGGCATTCCACTGCCACTATTGCGCATGGGGCTACATAGGGGAAGGTAAAGAGAAGGAGTGGATAGACATAGGGAATGTCAGGAGAAAGGTGACAGATGAGTAAGGATAGCGAGGATGAGGGTCGGGCAGATGGGAAGAGTGCTTGATAGAATGGGAGCAGGTTAGTGTGTTAGGAGGTGTGTATTGACCTTACATTTAAACTCCTGGAGATTGTAGCCGTCGGGGAAGCAATCGTTTGGAAGAGAATTCCACAGTCGGGAAGTGCGAGGAAAGAAACTGTTGGAGTAGAAGTTACGGCTGCATTTTATCGGTTTCACTGTAAAAGGGTGGGATCTAGTTGCTAATCTAGTATCTCGTTCAAATTCGTATTTAGGGGGCACCAGTGATCTAAGTTCATCGGAGCAGAAGCCGTGAAAGTATTTATAGAAGATTATAGTATTTATTTAAACTTTTTTTGTGCATTTGATGTTTTGTTTTTTTTGTATGGTAATTTCTATGTGCAAATTAAAAGGTCAGCGTTTCCTCTCTTACCCGAAAAAAAAAATTGGTAGAATTTTGTCACTTATAAAACGCCATACATTTTTTTTTTATCTCCAATCAAGAAATTGTTAACAAGTTCGTGATTTACGGCGTGGACAGGTTAAAAATTTCAAATCGGTGATTAAAAAATAGTTTTATTCTAAATTTCACGCTATAAATAAGTAATACTAGTGTAAATCAGATTAATTTAACATAAAATTTGCTAATTTTCCAAAAATAATGTGTGACAGATGTGCATTTAATTGCAAGATTTTTTAAAACCGAGAATTAACTTTTGTTTAATGTGTCGATCGCTCAAAAATGGCGGCAAAATTCAAAAATTGAAAAAGATCTCGAACATTTATATTCCAATCAATATAATTTCTGTTTGAAATAAACCAGAGTATTTTGTTTACTGGAAATAGTAAATTTAATCATTTAGCTTTCAATTAAAACTAAAAGAAAAGTTTCAAGAAAACTTTTCCATTTAAAAAAAATTCAGTTTAAAAGTAACTATGCAGTTTTTTTCGTGATTTAGTGGCGGTGCATACATAAAATTACGTAGAAACTATTTAGATTTCGACATTAAATAACCCATAGAGGTGTTGATATGCTGCCAAACAAAATCCACCAACCAACATGAATGTACTCTTTGATGATATTAATCCATATAATATCCTACAAGTTCTTAAAGAAACCAAACTGTATTTCAAAATATAACTTCTACAAAACTACAGCATCAGACGCACCGCCTCTAGCAATTATATCCCCCTACCAAGATGTATATGCATAAAAGCTGAGTATCATCTACCATGTATTCAATTGTGTCAGCAGAATAACATGTTATATTTTGATTACTTCAAGGTTGGCAAGAAAATTAAATTTCGGCATTAAATGACCCATAAAAGGAGTTGTTATGTCATTAAACAAACAAATCAGTTAGTCAATCAAGCAACAGCAGTTTGAACATGGAATGCCCCTCCCAATTTTATCGTTGATAATTACGACGTGACGAGCGTGTTTTCAAGTCACTTATGATAGAATTACTCCGATTGTGAATCGCATTTGTGATTTTTAGAATTACTGTTCATTATATTTTCTTTTGGGCTCAGATTTCAACTTAATAAAACCGATGTATAAGCTTTCTTCGTCTTATTTTTGGCGGCTAAACCAAAATCTTAAAATTCGACTAATGCAAGCGTACATACGGTGCCTTCGAAATTGCATCACTTCGTTATTTTTTTTTGTTTTTTGCTTACTCCAATTTACAACTTTACGTAACAACCAATCATTCTTTCTTTTCTTCTTTTATGTTTTTTCTTTTTGCCTCATTGTTCCTTTCTTTCTCCTCTTGTTAACCATTGCATCTTTGTGCATTGTGGTACAGTGGATATCGGCTCGGAACGAGAAATCGGGGAGCCGAGTTCGAATTCTAGTTAAATCCATTGTATTCACTTACGCGCAAATACCCTTGGGAAAGGTATTAATCCGTCTCTTCCTTCCAGTTATGGGTTAAATAGCAGGACAGATTGGGTTCTATAGCCTTGGTCGGCGACCAGTCTACCGCAGAAAGCAATGGCAACCTACTACGGGATAATCTTCTGCCCAGTCAGTCATGTCTCCTTCGAGACATGATTGCCCAAGCGTGTATCACGTATGGCTGATAACTGACTGACCATTTCTTTCCTTTTTACTTTTTATCCTTATTTTAATAATTATTTCGTTTTTATCATTTTTCTTCCATTTGTATTTTGTCTTTCTTTTTCAGCATCTTTTTTCTTTTAGTCTTTTTACTTTTTCTTTCTTTTTACTTTTATTTTTTAACAAATCCTTTCTTTTTTCTTTCTTTCTTTCCTATTTTTCTTTTTACCCTTAACCTCCCTTTTTACTTTTTTCTCTTTATTTCTTTTTTATTTTTCTTTATTTTACCCTTTTGTTTTAATTTCTCTTTATTTTTGTCTATTTTCTTTCTTTTCTTTTCTTTTTGCTTAGTTTTTATCATTTTCACTCTTTTTCCTTTCTTTTTCTTTTTTCTTTTTACTCTTTTATTCTCTTTTCTTTTTTTTTCTCGTTGTTTTTTTTAACTATTTACTTTTTCTATCTGTTTCTTTTTAAGACTCTATTTTACTCTTTTCCATTACTTCTTTACCCTTGTTTTGTTTCTGTTTTTACTATTTCCACATTCTTTCTTTCTTTCTTTCTTTCTTTCTTTTATTTTCCATTTTCACGTCCTATTGATTCAATCTTCTTTTTCTCTCTTTTATTCCCATTTTCTCGTCTTCCAAAGTCTCCCCTCCATTTTTGTTTTTATTAGATAAGCTCACACGCATTGCTACACGCAGGTATGAATTTCCCTTGACAACTCTTCTGAAAGTTCACAATAAGAATATTTAAAAACAGAGTAGTAAGTAGTCTTTGTCAATTGTTGCCTCTTAGCGTGCAAAATAGGTTTACCTTGTCGACAAAAGACTCAATAGCGGTGAGAAATATTGCAGTGTAACTGAGTTTCGTCAATTTTCACAAAAAAAAAAAAAAAAAAAAAAAAATTAAGGAAAAAATACAAAAGAAAAAAAAAAGCAAAACAGACAAAAAACAAAAAACAAACCAGCATTGCAATTGTCCTTAATTTAAAACGAACATTTTTGGAAAATAATTAAAAGAAAAGAAAAAATAATATTTTTCACGGCGTATCGACCCTTTTGTGGTTATTTAAAACAAGAAAATATTTTTAGATAATAATAGTCTAATGATGCAAATCTTACTAATTAATCCATAGCAGGGGGGAATCATATCTTAATGAAAGAAATTTGGGTATAAATGAATATAACGGACCCAACCAGAATTAGAACTCGGCTATCCAATTAACAACTGCTCACCATTTTACATTAAACAACTCGCAAATCTAAGCTTATAGCTTATTTCTATGCGGTCACTCATCTAGATAATGACCAGGCTCAACGTTTACTTTACTTTGGTGATCGTACGTGATGTGGGAGTAGGCTCCAGAAATTCACAGTGAAAATGCGAGTGAGAGAGAATTGCAAAATTTAATACCAGACTTGAGTTAAAAATCATTTCTAAACATCGTGTAGTACTGATATAACAGTTTTGTGTTCGTTAATATTCTTCTGGATATATACAAATTTATATATCGTTATCTCAAAAAAGGTGTAATGTTGTATGAACCAGGGCGTAAAGTTACTGTGGATTATCTTGCAATCAAGGCACTTTCTAAACATAAAAAATACTACTCTGATCAAAGGAGAAAACAACTCACAAAGACTAAAATGCCTTTAAAGTATTTATAGTAAAAGAGCAGGTAAGTTACATTATGGTGGTAGGAAAGGTACTGATATCGAGGTATTGCAAAGACCAGGGCCAGAATGGTCAGCGATTTGACAGAGTGCCTCGTGGGTGGGGAATTCTGGCAGTGATGGATTGCCTTTTTCTGGGTATTGGATATTAGTTCAAAACAGTGCGAATTCAACAGAAGATCTCAAGAACTTGTCAATATGCCTCCGGAACCCAGATTTATGACCAACTAAGGCAACACGCGGAGGGGCACTGATCCAAATTACGACATTCGTTTCTGTGACGTCAGACTTTCTATTGCTTCTTAGAATCCAATTTGCCATTTTTAATAAAACGTATACCAAAAAAGAAACGGCCCTTTTCGTTGATACCATTTTATGTAGTTGCGTGATGCACCAGAGACGACACGGAACGCAACAAAAGTCAGAACCAATAATATTGCAGATTCTTTTGGGGACTTTGCCAGGAATCTCTCGATATATAACAGGTGCACCGGACTATATGTGGCAGCAATATTAAAGGCATATATATATATTAGTCATCCACATACAACCCTGTTTCGCAGTATCACAGCTCACCAGTGTGGCTAGATACATCCACTTGCTTCTGGCCGGGATCGAAACTCAACCGATTTGGTGTCAGTCGGAGTCGCTATCCGCCCCCTAAGCCATAGGCGCATGGAATCAGAGAAGGGAAATTTTAACGTGGTGTATATATAAGCAGTCACCGAAAGAACTCGATTCATTTCTGAAGAGTAATGCATATATCGCAGAAGTGGAAACTGCTTTAAAATGTTCTTCTCTAGAGAGCTCAATCATAATGAGCGCATATATATATATATATATATATATAGGTGTGTGTGTGTGTGTGTGTGTGTGTGTGTGTGTGTGTGTGTGTATCTACGTGTGGGAATGTCACTGTGTAACCATTTCAGAGTATGTCTGTAAAAGGACAATATGAATAAAGGCAAAAAGAAATGTTATCTTATTCAACGCGTTTCGTCTTCTATGGAATCTTGTCAAAATATTAATCTGTGTTCCGTTTTTTTTTCTCAATACTTCCATTCCTGAAAAAGTTACTCCTTTCTCAAAGAAACATAAATTTCAAAAATTACAAAAATTTTCAAAAATTAAAATAACAAATAGTTAAACTCAGTAACTCATGTTATTTAAAATATATAAAACATAAATTAAACCAAAACTAAATTCATTTTAATACTTCTTCTTCTTCAATGTGATGTGTTCCTTCAGGATGTAGGTGATCATGAACCTCCACATCTCCTTATTCCTAATAGCTCTAAACACATTTTCTTCTGTTACCTCTCTCAAACTCCGTTCTGCTATCTATTTGCTGAAGCAGATCAATTATATTACACGTTGCTTTCCCTTGTCTTTCTTTCTATTTGACCTGTAAGTATCAGATTTTCCAAGCCCTCCTTCCTCATTGCATGTACAAGGAACTTCAGCTTCATCTTTGTTGACATGTTCGGTCCATGGAATCCTCAGTATCCTTCTGTAAAGTTACATTTCGGCTGCTTCAAGTCTCTCCCTCATCTTTGAAGAGTCAAGCATTCATTGCCATGTTGAAGTATAGACATCACATAACAATCCAGTACTCACTTCTTTGTTTATAGCAAAATTTTTCCGTCTTTCAATACCAATTTGCACAAAAAAAAAAAAATAAATAAAAAAATAAATTCTAAAACATCACTTACTCACTTTCGTTTATTGGACATTGAATTGTATCATTTCGTATCTCCCATAGCTTACCTGTCGTTTCAGCTAATCTGATGAATATTTATAAGCATTCGTAAACTAAAAATTTTGAAGAATCAATAACATTTTTGCTCTTGTATATAAATATTTGTTGAAAAATAAAATCCTTGTATTCACCTTGATAAAGTTTTCATTTCGTTTATATATATAATAAATTGTAAGAATTTACAAATCTTTTGGTGATAACTTATTTCGAGAATATTTTACAGAGATGATGATCTTTTATAAAAAAAGTTTTTATAAAAATCATATTTCCTTTAAAAAATATTACTCCCATCAGACCGAATTTTTTTTACAAAAATGAATTGGCTAAATTTATTCAGATGAAGGAAGCGGGGAGAAAGAAAGAAAGAAAGAAAAAAGAAAGAAAGAAAGAAAGAAGAAAGAAAGGAAGAAAGAAAGAAAAAAAGGAAGAAAGAAAGAAAGAAAAAAAAAAGAAAGAAAGAAAGAAAAAAAAGAAAGAAAGAAAGCTTTTTATTGATAGGAAAGGAAGTAAAACATACAATGCTTTTAAATGTGGATGCCTAATTTCAAATGTTTCATCCCAGACGTTATAATGAATTTGGATTGAATTTTCAATTACACATTTTCAAATACAGGACAGTAAATTTAACTTTAAGAATTGAATTGTTAGCTTTTTATATTACTTTCATCTGCAATAATAATATCTTCATCTTATAAATCTAATATTTTCGGTTTGATTAGATATATATATATATATATATATATATATATATATATATATATAATCAGTAGTATCCTTGATAATTTGTAAGATAAATTACACGGGGGATCGTAATCCGATGAGAAATTAATGTTAGAATTTAACAGCGTATTATAAAGAAAATAAATTGCAAGAATTTACAAATATGTTGGTGATAATTTATTTCGAGAATATTTTAAAGAGATGATGATCTTTTATAAAATTTTTTATAAAAATCATATTTGCATTTTAAAAATAGACGAAAATGTTTTAAAAAATGAATTGGCTAGATTAATCTGAATGGGGGAAGTGGGGAGAAAGAAAGAAAGAAAGAAAGAAAGAAAGAAAGAAAGAAAGAAAGAAAGAAAGAAAGAAAGAAAGAAAGAAAGAAAGAAAGAAAGAAAGAAAAAGAAAGAAAAAGAAAGAAAGAAAGAAAGAAAGAAAGAAAAAGGAAAGAAAGAAAGAAAGAAAGAAAGAAAGAAAAAAAGAAAGAAAGAAAAAAGAAGAAAGAAAAAGGAAGGAAGGAAGGAAGGAAGGAAAAAAGGAAGGAAGGAAGGAAAAAAAGGAAGGAAAAAAGGAAAAAAGGAAGGAAAGAAAGAAAGGAAGGAAGGAAAGAAAGAAAGGAAAGAAAGAAAGAAAGAAAGAAAGAAAAAAAGAAAGAAAGAAAGGAAAGAAAGAAAGAAAGAAAGGAAAGGAATGAAGAAAGAAAGAAAGAAAAAAGAAAGAAAGAAAAAGGAAGAAAGAAAAAGGAAGAAAGAAAAAGGAAGAAAGAAAAAGGAAGAAAGAAAGAAAGAAAAAAAAAGGAAGAAAGAAAGAAAAAAGAAAGAAAGAAAGCTTTTTATTGATAGGAAAGGAAGTAAAACATAAAATGCTAATTTTTAAACGTGGATGCCAAATTTCAAATGTTGCGTTTCCATCTCAGACATTAAATTCTAACATTGAGTTCTCATCAGAATACGATTCTCCGTGGAATTTACCTTATATATTACCAAGGAGGCTACACCTGTTCAATAGACATGGGTGGCGTGTCTATCGCCCGGTTCACACTCCACCCATGTCTATTGAACAGGTGTAGAGGCTCATCCCTTGTTCCCTGTTTAGGATGTGGTTTCCGGCTTTCTGTTTTCCAATCTTTTCACTCTTACGTAGCCCCCTGCACATCAGTAGCGTTACCGCCTTGCTTGGCGTGATATGATTATATATATATATATATATATATATATATATATATATATATATATATATAGTCAATGCGAAACAAAATGCTCACAAATTATTACAAAATAGAAAAGCGGCATCTCTTAACAAACCCAATGAATAAAAAATATATTGTCCTTCCTACTAACTTTATAACATCTACAATTGGAAAGAATATATCTAAATTCAACATGTTACTACTCTACTACATCCAAAAAAATAAAAGACTTAGTCAATACAAAACAAAACAATAAGCTAGAACCTGAAGGAAGAATTTATTGCATCGCCTGTAATAATTGTCACAAAATATCCATAGGAGAAACCGTGAGGAATCTACATAAAAGATTATATGAAATCAAAAGAGACATTTTACGAAACAATACATGAAATGTTATTTCTTGACCATCTGACAACAATTTTGACATAAAAACTGCTTTGATCAAAGAAAGAAAACTTCACTGCAATAAAAATGCTTAAAGTGTGCGATCAAGGCCTTCTTTTGACATTTTCACCTCAGTGAATTGTTTTTCATGTGACCAGACTAGCATATTTTTTATGTTCAAGGATTGCCTTGATCGCAAGGTCATTCGCAGTAAATTTGCGTCATGGCTCTTACAATATTTCACTATTCCTGGCAGAACTTCTTTTTTTTTTCATTTCGTCCCAAGCAAGGCATTCCACTGCCATTATTGCACATGGGGCTACATAGGGGAAGGTAAAGAGAAGGAGTGGTTAGACATAGGGAATGTCAGGATGAAGGTGACAGATGAGTAAGATACCGAGGATGAGGGTTGGGCAGATGGGAAGAGTGTTTGATAGAATGGGAGCAGGTTAGTGTGTAAGGAGGTGTCTATTGATCTTACATTTAAACTCCTGGAGATTGTAGCCGTCGGGGAAGCAATCGTGTGGAAGGGAATTCCACAGTCGGGAAGTGCGAGGAAAGAAACTGTTGGAGTAGAAGTTGCGGTTGCATTTTATCGGTTTCACTGTAAAAGGGTGGGATCTAGTTGCTAATCTAGTATCTCGTGCAAATTCCTATCTAGGGGGCACCAGTGATCTAAGTTCATCGGAGCAGAAGCCGTGAAAGTATTTATAGAAGAGACACAGGGAAGCCACGTCGCGCCCGTGGGAGAGAGACTGCAGGCGGTCTGCAAAGTCAGTATCGATCACATTACAGACCCTCCGCTGTACCTTGTCAAGAAGCCCAAGTAGAATAGCAGGGGCACCCGTCGAGATATGGCAACAGTATTCAATGCACGGGCGGATGGTAGATTTATATATGTGCAGGATAGATTCAGACGGAAAAAAACCTCCGTGCCCTGCACAGAGAGTCAACTTTCATAGCAGCGGATTTAGCAATGGATTCGATATAGTCATTCCACTTGAGGTCCGCTGAAAGTGTAAGACCAAGGAGGCGTAGTGTTTTACTCTCTGGGAGGCAAGCCTGGTCCATGCTAATGGGAGGTAGGTGAGATTGCCGATGATGGTTAATTGAGAGTAGCTTTGTTTTAGAAGCATTAAAATTTACTAGCCATTTCTTACCCCAGTCCACTATGTATTGGAGGTCTTTTTCAATCTCGGCTGCGAGGTTAGCTTTGACGCCTACACCAGATTTTTGGTCGAGGCGAGAGTAAACTGTGGTGTCATCGGCGTACAAACCTATTTGGGCTCTTATGGAATCAGGGAGATCATTAATGTATATCAGAAAGAGTGTAGGACCTAGGATAGAGCCTTGAGGGACACCCGTGTTCGTATGGTAACTCTGAGAGGCATGTCCGTTTAATACCACTTTCAATGTGCGGTTAGATAGGAATGACTGGATTAGTTCAAACAATTGTCCTGCTATACCATAGCTCCGCAGTTTGCACAGAAGGCCAGCATGCCAAACTCTGTCGAACGCTTTAGAGATATCCAAGGCGACGGTTCGGGCTTCGCCATTCCTGTCAAGTGCCTGGTATATGTACTCGGTGAAGGTCGTTAGCATATCGGTAGTAGACCTGGTGAAGCGGAAACCATATTGCTTGTCCGAGAGGAGCCTGTGTTCTGTGAGGTGCTGAACGAGCTCGGCGTTGATAATGGCCTCGAACACTTTGACCAAAGATCGGAAGGAGGCTGATAGGGCGGTAATTTGCAGGGTCCGAAGGTTCTCCAGTGTTTTTAAATATAGGAACTACAGAGGAAGATTTCCAACAGGCAGGAAAGCAGGAAGCAGATAGGCAGAGGTTGTAGAGCTTAGAAGGGACAGAGGAGAGATCAGGGGCACATTTCTTTAAGACTTCTGTCTATTGCCACAGAGTGAGATATCTAATAAGAAAAGCGACGAAAAAAGAAGAATCTAAATGAAATAGGCTAGATTAATATAATAATAATAAACAGAAATATCTAAATTTAAAATCCCAAGAATTCCTACATATGTAGTTTCATCAACATAAAAGATTTAGTCTGATGAAGTCTTAAAAGACGAAATGCACTGATAGAAAACGTTTCAACTTTGTCATATATTTTTCTCGATTATTGTTCTTGATATTTAATAATACATACCTTTATCTCTCCCTCATTCTCTCTCTCTCTCTCACACACACACACACACACACACACACACACACACACACACATATATATATATATATGTACGACAATTTTATTAAAGAAATTTACTCTAGTTTTCCATGATATTTCTGTGTGTGTGTATATATATATATATATATATATATATATATATATATATTTAATCGTGTCACCCCAAGCAAGGCATTCCACTGCCACTATTGCGCTTGGGGCTACATAGGGGAAGGTAAATAGAAAGAGTGGTTAGATATAGGAAATGTCAGAAGTGGGTGATAGGTAGTTGGGAGGATGGGAAGAGTGTTTGAAAGAATGGAAGCGAGTTATTGTGTTAAGAGGTGTCTATTGACCTTACATTTAAACTCCTGGAGATTGTAGCCGTCGGGGAAGGAATCATGTGGAAGGGAATTCCACAGTCGGGAAGTACGAGAAAAGAAACTGTTGGAGTAGAAGTTGCTGTTGCATTTTATATGTTTCACTATAAAAGGGTGGGATCTAGTTGCTAATCTAGTATCTCGTGCAAATTCGAACCTAGGGGGCACCAGTGATCTAAGTTCATCGGAGCAGAAGCCGTGAAAGTATTTATAGAAGAGACACAGGGAAGCCACCTTGCGCCGGTGAGAGAGAGACTGCAGGCGGTCTGCAAAGTCAGTATCGATCACATTACAGACCCTCCGCTGTACCTTGTCAAGAAGCCCAAGTAGAATAGCAGGGGCACCCGACGAGATATGGCAACAGTATTCAATGCACGGGCGGATGGTAGATTTATATATGTGCAGGATAGATTCAGACGGAAAAAACCTCCGTGCCCTGCACAGAGAGTCAACTTTCATAGCAGCGGATTTAGCAATGGATTCGATATAGTCATTCCACTTGAGGTCCGCTGAAAGTGTAAGACCAAGGAGGCGTAGTGTTTTACTCTCTGGGAGGCAAGCCTGGTCCATGCTAATGGGAGGTAGGTGAGATTGCCGATGATGGTTAATTGAGAGTAGCTTTGTTTTAGAAGCATTAAAATTTACTAGCCATTTCTTACCCCAGTCCACTATGTATTGGAGGTCTTTTTCAATCTCGGCTGCGAGGTTAGCTTTGACGCCTACACCAGATTTTTGGTCGAGGCGAGAGTAAACTGTGGTGTCATCGGCGTACAAACCTATTTGGGCTCTTATGGAATCAGGGAGATCATTAATGTATATCAGAAAGAGTGTAGGACCTAGGATAGAGCCTTGAGGGACACCCGTGTTCGTATGGTAACTCTGAGAGGCATGTCCGTTTAATACCACTTTCAATGTGCGGTTAGATAGGAATGACTGGATTAGTTCAAACAATTGTCCTGCTATACCATAGCTCCGCAGTTTGCACAGAAGGCCAGCATGCCAAACTCTGTCGAACGCTTTAGAGATATCCAAGGCGACGGTTCGGGCTTCGCCATTCCTGTCGAGTGCCTGGTATATGTACTCGGTGAAGGTCGTTAGCATATCGGTAGTAGACCTGGTGAAGCGGAAACCATACTGCTTGTCCGAGAGGAGCCTGTGTTCTGTGAGGTGCTGAACGAGCTCGGCGTTGATAATGGCCTCGAACACTTTGACCAAAGATCGGAAGAAGGCTGACAGGGCGGTAATTTGCGGGGTCCGAACGTTCTCCAGAGTTTTTGAATATAGGAACTACAGAGGAAGATTTCCAACAGGCAGGAAAGCAGGAAGCAGATAGGCAGAAGTTGTAGAGCTTAGAAAGGACAGAGGAGAGTTCAGGGTCACATTTCTTTAAGACTATGATTGGGATTCAGTCCCCTCCGCTCGCTTTGTGGGGGTCAAGTTTTGAGATTATCTTAGAGACAAGCGAGGGCGTAATGTGGACGTCATTCTGTTGAGCCTCAGTTCTAGGTGAGAAGTCTGGTGTAAAAACCCCAGACGAGTCCAGACTCGAATTGTTCGCGAATCTCCGTGCAAAGCATTCAGCCATGTCCGCTGAGGAGGTGAGGACCTCAGAATTATTGATTAGTGGGGGTATTGTGGACTTGTTCTTGTTAAGTACTCTTTTACAGAGTCGCCAGTAGTCTTTGGCGCCGAACTTAGCGGATGCTATGCGTTGTTTCATTCTGGCAGCAAACTACGTCTTAGCTTCGTTAAGTATCTTTTTACACTTATTACGAGCTGAAGTGAAAAGGCGCCTGTTTTGGTCCGACGAGTAGCTACGGAAGAAATGATTCCGGTGGGCAATGGCGGCCGAGCAAGCGGGCGAGAACCATGGAGACGAATGAGACTTAAGCAGAAATTTCCTGGCAGGGATGAAGGCATCGATGCCAGCCTTAACCCAGGAGGAGACCTCGGATGCACATTCTTCAGTGTTCCATGGGACGTCACAGAGGAAGTCTCGGAACGAATCCCAGTCTGCCCTTTGTTGGCAGTAGGATAATCTACTGGTCTGGGTTTTTTGGGTCGGGTGGGAGAGGAAAGAAATGATGACGGAAACTACGGTGTGGTCAGAGTTCCCGAGTGGGAAGAGTTGTTTGGTAGTGCAAGAGTCTGGGATGGAAGTGAAGCAGAGGTCTAGTAGCGAGGGGTTGTCGGAGAAACGCGTGGGGAAGTCCACCACTTGCGTGGGGGATTGGGTGATTGAAAAATTCATGGTGTGGACACCAGCAGGGTCGGTGACAGAGTTCTCCAGCCACTTAAAGTCACCAAACACAAATATATGGGCAGAGGGATGGGAAGAAATGGCTTTGTCGATATTGTCAGAGATGCTGTCAAGTAACGAACAGTCAGATGAGGAAGATGAGCGGTAGAGAAAGAAGAGATAGCTAATCGAGCTTAGAAGTGAGAGACGGAAGCACATGAAAGAATGATCCAGGGATTCAAGAGATGTCACCCTAGCTAGGGTGAGGTGTTCGCTGACATACACATCAAGCCCATGCATATGAACATTGGAGTCCTTCCTGAAGAGGGGAAGGGAGCCAGGAACGTAGAACTCAGAAGAGAGGATAGAAGGGTTAAGGTTAGTTTCGCATAAGGCTAAGATATCGGGTGAGTTAGTGTGAAGGAATGAATCTACGCTGAGGAAGTGTGTGCGGATACCACGTATGTTAGTGAAAGAGATGCAGGCTGGTTTGGGCGTTTTCAGACAAGCTGGTTTAGTTTTGCTATTATGTTTGCTTTTTTCCATAGTGATTCAGTTTATTTAAATTTGTCTGCCAAACATAAGAAAACGGAAAAACAGAAACAGAGATTAAAGACTCCATATTAGAAGAATAATAATTTGGCTCTGTAAATAGACATTACTATTTACATCGAGCCCTCCACCTTGATCAAATTTAATATTAATAAAATTAATATTAATCGGATCAGGTTTTGGGGATTTTACCTATTTGCTCATTCTTTTTGAATTTATATATATATATATATATATAGTGATGATCATCCACGTATACTGTCTTAATATGTATAGGAAAGAATACTCCAATTTTAGTTCTACATACACACGCAGAAAGAAAGAAACATACTGGATTTTAAAATTAAATACACACAAGCTAGGGTTAAATAGGGACTTAGGTGTGTTGAATCTTTACAAATATTTCAATAGCTAAAAAATTTTTTTCAGATATTCCAAGAAATTTTTATCTAAAACAAACAGACTTTCTCTACGGACGTGCCGCATGTTGTGAACAAACACACCACGTGATGTAAACAAAAAAATATTCGAACGCTATCGTGAAATACGTTTCTAATTCAAATTTAAAAATCAGTTGTTTCTGATGAAGGACCGAGGGCGGTCTGAAATATAAAATATAATAAAAATAAACAAATATTGTTCAAAAAAAAGTACATTTTTAAATTCAAAACTTTTTATTAATATTCTTTCCTATATATATATATATATATATATATATATATATATATATATATATAAATTTTAAGATCTTACATTTAAATCTATTCCTCCCTCTCCTAAATATACCGTTTCAAACCCTGTAAACATTCACTAGCCTCTACCATTTGATATTTGATACCCCGTCTTTCTCTTGTCGCTATACACCCTGTAATCTCCGCCCCTCCCAGCTCTGTTCTGTTCTGTTTTGTTTAACCTAATCCCCAACCTTAAAAAATCGCACTTCTCTGACCTTAAGGGAACTCTCAATTCTTGACCGTTGTTAACTTTGCTCCCCCCTTTACCCCAAGGCCTTCTCCATTTAGAACAGAACAATGTCGTTGAGGTGACGTGGAATCTCTGTTAGAGATCTCATGTCGAAATGTGCATCTGACAGCTTTGAATTTTGAAAATTTTCTCTAATTTATATATATATATATAGCGATGAGGTACCTCAACGTTGTGTAATGTTTAGCAAGAACGTCTCGCTAGGAACTAGAACTTCTGAGTAGTAGGTTCGATCCTGACTGCGCCGATGGTTTAGGGATTAGGCACTCCAACTGACACCAAATCAGTCGAGTTTCGATCCTGGCTGAATGTCAAGCCACACTGATGAGGTGTGATATAGCGAAACAGACTTGTATGTGAATGACTAATATATATATATATGGATAGATAGATATGTATAGAGAGAAAGAGATAGATGGAGTGAGAGATACTGAGAGAAATCGAAGATAGAAAGAGGGAGAAGTAATGATACAATAATTATTTTAAATGTTTTATCTTTGTACTTACATACCTCGACATGTTTTGAGAGACAAGCCAATATCTCTATTAAACTGCCCGCACATCGAATATAATCTCCTAAATAGAAAGATTTGTACAAGTGTGGTGTGTGTGCGTGCGTGCGTACAGTGATGTGATATTCGCGCTGTTCTTTTTAACTTCAATATTTAAAAAGGCGCTAAATTTCGCATCACCGTCTTTGTCAATATGCTGACGTCAGAGACAACGTCACGCACAATCATCAGCAACCGGAAATTGGAAGGCATGACTGCAACGAAAGTCGCAGAGGTCTCGTCGAGATTTTGCTTTGAACATTGCTGCTGTATTGTTTCCTATCGTATTTGATGTCTATGATGAAAAAGGTATTTGTGAAGAAGAAGGGGAAGACGAAAAAGAAAAAAGAGGAAGAAGAAGAGGAAGAAAAAGAAGGAAAAAGAGAAGAAGAAAGAAAAGAAGAAAGAGAAGAAAAAAAGAAAGATAAGAAGTAGAAAAAGAAGAAAGAAGAAGAAAAGAAGAACAAAAAGAAAAAGAAGAAAAAGAAGAAGAAAAATAGAAAACGAAAAAGACGAAAGAGAAGAAGAGAAGAAAAAGAGAAGAAAGAAGAGGGAAAAAGAGAGAGAAGAAGAAAGAAGAGAAGTAAGAGAAGAAAAAGAAGAAAAAGAAGAAGTATAAGAAGAAGAAAAAGAAGGAAGAGTGTCTCGAGGCCGCGCACACCCCATTGCACCAGAGGGGTGGACCGGTCCACCCCTCTGGTGCAATGGGGTGTGCGCGGCCTCGAGACACTCTTCCTTCTTTTTTTCTTCTAGCGTGACCGGCGGTTGCGGAAACTGGGCAATTTCTGTGCCTTGACCGCTCGTATGCTTTCGGGCTCTCCACATTAAATCTTGACCTTGTGTCGCATTCCCTTCCTAGTGGGGGGGGGGGGAAAGGTAAATACTTTGGGCCATCAGTCAGTTAAGTGCCATACGTGAAACACGCTTGGGCAATCATGTCTCGAAAAAGACATGGCTGACTGAGCAGAAGATTATCCCGCAGTAGGTTGCCATTGCTTTCTGCGGTAGACTGGTTGCCGACCAAGGCTATAAAACCCAATCTGTCCTGTTATTTAACCCATAACTGGAAGGAATAGACGGATTAATACCTTTCCCAAGGGTATTTGCACGTAAGTGAATGCAATAAATTCAATTGGAATTCGAACTCGGCTCCGCGATTTCTCGTTCCGAGCCGATATCCAATGCACCACAATGCGAAACTACAAATTAACGTGAAAAAGCAAATGCGACGGAGAACAAATGATTTGTTCCCCATTGTGTACAAAGAAATTGTCCCTACGTCTCTATCTCTTAGCACTTTGACACATAATTAGTAATTTTCAAAATATCAGCTTATGTTCCTCTTGCATGTGTCGTGTCCCTTCAAGACGTAGGCGATCATCGTCCTTTCCCTCTTCCTGTACATTGTTACTCTTCATATACTTTACCCTGTTATTTCTCCCAAACACTGCCATCCATTTGTTTAAGTCCATCAAGTATGTCACGCGCTGTTTTTACCTATCTCTTTTTCCCTCTATCGACCTTGTGAGTATCAGATTCTCCACGCCTCCCTTCCTCATTACGTATCTCAGAAACTTCAACAGTCTCTTCCTGATGTTAAGTCCCCTTTCCGTTTGCAGCCCTCCAAAATCTTGCCGTTTCTTACATGTTCGGTCCATGGTATTCTCGACATTCCCCTGTAGAACCAGATTTCTGTTTCTTCGAGTCTTTCCTTCATCTTTCAGGAGATCGTCCAGCATTTTGTTGCCATGTAGAAGGACAGACATCACATAACTGTCTAGTATTCCTTTTTTTGTTTCCAACGAAATTTTCCGGTATCTCAATATTCTGCTTGGTTTTGAAATGCATCCTTGGCTATGCAAATTCGCCTTTCGATCTCAGTGTCGTACTTTCTATCCTCTAACGAACATTTCTCAGATTACAGTTATAAAATTAAAATAAACTTTCCCGATTTTTTTCTATCATGATGTTTGATGCTTAGAAATAACTAGCAGTATAGCCCGGCGTTGCTCGGGTGTAATGAAAGCTTTAAAACTAATCCATGGTTCTGGAGCTCAGACTCTTTGGATGTTGGCACGAAAGACTAAAAAGCAATAGTTGTTTCCAGTTAAAGCGAAACCGTAGATGAAAGAAAAATGAATAGATGTAAGTCAAATTTTGATTTCCTGGTATCGATATCAAATATGTTTTTTTCGTCGTAAACTAAATTTTGAAGGCTAAATAAGTCCTCTGAGTAAATGGTATCATGGACGAGACGAAAGACTACAATTATACCTACTTAGAGCCAAACCCGAAGCAAAAACTAAAATAAAAGGGCTGAAAAAAATATAGACATACAGGCAGATAAACAGACACACACACAAACATCTTGCCTTATATATATAAATATATATATATATTATCGATTCTCTGCACTATTGTAAGAACTGTAACCTTGAAACTTCTGAATATCGTTTCTTCTGTCTTTGTCTTTGAGTGTATCAAATTTGATTAAAATCGCACCACTCCTTCTGTAACCCGATTTTTTCGATTATCGACTTTCGATATTTATCGGGGGTACCTCGACACAAAACCTAGCTAAGAACACTCCCAGAAGCTTATAATACAACTGTGTAAATTTTCAAGAAAATCGGTTCAGCCGTTTCGGAGTCTATAGGTAAGACACACACACACACACACACACACACACACACACACACACACACACACACACACACACACACAGTTCCATTTATAAATAAGTTTAGATTAGATGTTTGAGCGTACAAATGCAAGCTGCTAGCGACATATTGGAAGCCATTTGCAATAAGATAAAGTTTGTATATTTATTGTTGAATATATGTAATACGTCAATTCTTCGATTGAAAATGGTGTAATGTGTTGATTTTTTGTTTTTATGATTATGACCTCAAGTAGACGCTTTTTTAATACTATTTATATTGTATATATATGTGTGTGTAGCTGCAAGTATCTTTTTCATAAGACTGATTTGTATGTTAATATTAGGATAAGCATTTATGACACAATTGTCTAATAAATAACATATTCGTCGACGTGAAACAATTTTAGTAATTTGATAAATGTTTATGTTAGAATTCTCATCAAACTGAATTAATCTCTTTCTTACTTTTAAAGGTTTTTAGTTATTTCTTTATAGCAGGCGCCTCCAAACAATGACAAAAACACGTTATTAAACTAATTCTTTCGTTCTTTGCTAAAAGTTTCGGTGATCGTGAATGAAAAAAATTCTCATGTTATTGAATTGCCCTCTTCTTGATCTGAAAAACTCGACTCAAGATCTTAAATGACTCCGTCGGTTCGAGAATTTCATATGGACCTCATGCATAGCGCTAAATACGTTTAGAAATATCTAATCTGTCAGCTGAAAACAACCGCTGTTACAGTGGTTAAAATGGCAATTGAAGTGAATTATGGCGTAGATCATCATTCTTCGAACATTGTGGACAGGCGCTAGAGAAGCACATAAGAAAGAACTATAATGAACTATACCGGATGACAAAACCACTACACACGTGAAAATTCAAAAGCAGCAACAAATAAAATGGATAGCCCAATGAATATGGCATAATCAAGTTGTTGATGTTCCACATTATTTAGAAAGTAACCCTCATCAATAATGGAAAGAGACATAAGAATTAGTGGATGAGAGAAAAATATTTTTCTGTAGATAAAATAACGTCATAATCAAGATGCTAACTTTTAACACTATTTCAAAAAAAATGATTAGGAAGGAAAAAATTGATCAATACTGGAAAGAAAGATAGCAATTAGTAAAAGAGAAAACATATTTTTCTGAAGAAAAAATTATTGAAATAATGAGAAGTGAACATTCCCCACGATTTTAAATAAACGGTTAGGAAAGAAATATTGATAAGCGCGACAACGGCTACTGGTCATGAAAAACCTATTTACCTTTTGAATTGGTTGACGGGAAAATTTCTAAAAATTTGAACAGACAACAGCAAGGTTTTCTCGATCAATAAAATCTGAATGCTTCTTTAGTAGGAAACAGGACCGTAGCTGATGCTAAAAAAACACCGGGCACAGAGAAAATTGCCTGGATTTATTAGTTGACAATGTGATGACGTCATCAGTGACATCCGTTTCCAGAAACTATGACTTTTGCGGAATTTTTCGGCTATTCCAATGGAAATTAGGCACAGAACGTGAACGAAAGCAGGAAATCGGGTTCGGACTTTCTGAGTATAACCAGTCTTTTCTCCCAAAATTAATAAATAAACAAACAGATTTTTACTGCGTTCATTCAGATGTTTTCTTTCTTTCTTTCTTTCTTTCTTTCTTTCTTTCTTTTTTTCTTCGTAAAGTGTTTAGTTTGATTTCTGACGAAGACATTTTTCCTTGCCGGATTTTCACTATGATTGGACGGATCGGCCCTGGACCCGTGCCCGGTGGGCCCGGTAGTCAGATACGGTCATGGTAGGAAACGACTAATATTATCATTACCGATATTTTTCAAGTTGTTGCTGAACTATTATGAACTCAAGAGCAGGAACCGTTTTTTTTCTTTGCAAAGAACATCATTATTTAGATTCTTTTATTTTTCAATTGAGTTTCAATTGAGTTTCAATTGAGTACTTCTAGACAGGTGGCCCTATCAACGCTAAAGGATCTAGGCAGCCCTGTCATTTCACGCATAATTGAAAGGAAACTAGATTGACTCATGCCTTTTCCAAGTGCCTTAATGTGAATTGAAGGTAGCAGCTTGTAGGGGCCTCTGTCTGCTTGTCAAATTGGCCTTGTGCCAAGCACAACCTGAGTCCCCACAATTATCAAATAAAATTATCAGAAAGTTGAAGGCTGGGTGTTGAAATGTGGGAGGATAAAATATTTCGTTTCTACATTAAAGTAAAATTTTCATTAACAAAATAACAAAATTGTAAGAAGAAAAATAAAATATTCATAGAAAAAAATGCATGTACTTAATTGTTCAAAGAGAAATCTAAGTATCAAAATGGCCTAGAGAAATTAAGTTCATGGTTGATAGTAGCAGGATATAAAGTCTTACGTTCCTTTCTCTTTTTTTTTGGTAGGTTGGCGACAGGGTGAGAAAGAAGGGGAAACAAATAAAGAAATTGTACTTATCGCACACAGTTGGAGTATCCTGGTTGTTGTTTTCTTTGGCGGCGTGAAGTAAAAATGAAGAAAAGGAAATTGGAAGAAGAGGTAGAATGAATATGTGACGCACCCTTACGTCCGGGTCGGCTTCTTTAAATTTCTTCTGTTACATTGCGATAAGGTCCGTCAGCTAACCGCTCCCATGTCTGATTTTTTTGGCCGGTCACGGAACGTGGTTTAAGTAGTGACATTTATCATGTGACAGGCATTTTCTTTCTTCAGGCGTGAAAAAAATTTGACTGGCGTCATATATCAATTTTCTATTTCTAATTCCTATTCAATCAGAATCCAGAATTTTACTTTTCACATTGACTTGTGAAATTTGCCGTGGTCTGGATTTTAGTCGTTTGCATCCGATTTTGCGAGTGTGCAATTTTACTTTGTGTTTTAGTTAACTGTTAAATGATATAGGATTTGGATCCTATAAGATTTACCCAGGATTTTACACCCAGATCAGGCGCTGTCATACATATCTATCTATCTATCTATCTATCTATCTATCTATCTATCTATCTGAGAAAATGTACTTTGTCAAACTTTTCTTTAACGAAACATGTATTAAGGCGGTACTGTTGCTCCCCACTATATATATATATATATATATATATATATATATATATATATAGTCTTGATAGAGTCTAAAAGTGCCTACGCTGCCTTGTGGGCAATCAAATAATTTTCTTCCTACAAACGTTGCAAGCCTCTCACTACTCTATAGCTATACCCACGGAAAATGTTAGGCGATTCACATTCGTTGGTTCCCCCAAAACTGGCCTCACGCAGCTAAGACCCGCTACGCAGTGTACACCATGACGAACGACGCCCATTCACTTCGGATTCAGTTGATGAAAAGTAAGTTCCACTAGAACAATTCCTCCCATGAACCGCTATTTTGTGGACAGAATCCAAAGAGATGCTTTCTCAACCACTAAAAACCTGTTCAAGTCTAGGTTTAACTGTTATATTTTTCACATATCCTCATAAATTGCACATTTTATCTTTTTGTTGTATCGCCGAGGTGCACTACGATATCAGATGATGTGTGCTGAAATATCTACAGCACAATATCCATGTTAATCTAAACTTATTTATAAATGGAACTTTGTCTCTGTGTGTGTATGTGTGTGTATGTGTGTGTGTGTGTGTGTGTGTCCGTTACCTCCGAAACGGCTGAACCGATTTTCTTGAAAATTTACACAGCGTCTGCGAGTGATCTTAGCTAGGTTTTGTGTCGAGGTACCCCAGATAAATATCGAAAATCGATAATCGAAAAAGTCGGCTTAAAGAAGTATTGGTCCTATTTTAAAAAATTTGATACACTCATAGACAAAGACATAAGAAACGATATTCAGAAGTTTCAAGGTTGCAGTTCTTACAATAGTGCAGACAATCGATAATATATATATATATATATAAAAGGCAAGATGCTTGTGTGTGTGTCTGTTTATCTGTCTGTATGTCCTTTATACAAATCCACAATTCTTATCCGATTCTCACCAAACTTCAAAATTTGACTTACATCCATTCATTTTTCTTTCCATCTACGGTTTTGCTTTAACTGGAAACATCTATTGCATTTTAGTATTTCGTGCCAACGTCCAAAGAGTCTGAGCTCCAGGACCATAGATTAGTTTTAAAGCTTTCATTACACCCGAGCAACGCCGGGCTATACTTCTAGTGGATATTAAGTACAAACAAGACAAACAGATAAAACAGATCAACAATAATTAGAAAGAGAAAAGAGGTTAAGTTGTTAGATTAGCTGAGAGCACAGCCCGAGAGCACAGTCGTAAGTAATTCTGAATTACATATGACCTCACCACGTTGGCAGAAGCACGAGGTAGATGCGGCAATTGAAAAATGAACATATTCTTTGAAAAACTCTGGGACACAGACATTCAAAACAATCACAACCCCCAGAACAATCTCACACACAAACAAAAACTAGAATTAGAAAACGTTCGAGAGAACAATGAAACAATAATAAAGGAAGCAGACAAGGGCAGTGCTGTAGTCAATATGGATAAAACTTACTACAAAACAAATATTCAAGATATGCTAGGAGAGGAAAATTACTACAAATTAATCAACCATAATATAGATAAAAGCATCGCATCAAAAAAACAAAAAAACAAAAAAAACTCTGCCTTACACACAGTAGAATACAAACGAAAAAAGAAAAATATTTCCTTACAAACTTTTTTAAAAAACCAGCAATTTTTACGAACTCCCAAGGACACATAAATCAAACACAATTAAAGCAGCTATCCAAGAACAAAAATCTGAATAAATTCACATCCCCAACCCTAGTGATTTTAAATTCAGATGTATTGTAGCACGGTTAGCCTGCCAACAAGCAGACTGGCTAACCTAATAGATAATATATTAGAACCCTACACCACAGAAACAAAAAGCTACATCAGAGATAGCATACATTTCCTAAGCTTCATACCACAAAAAGTAGACTGAAGTACACTCATAGTATCATTTGATGTGAACTGCCTGTACATCAACATACCCTATGAACTAGGTAGACAGGCCATTACATTGAAAAACACCCAGAAATACTTCCCACACACTTCACAAAATAATTTTTTATACAGAGTATAGAACTAATTTTAAAGAACAGTTAATTCTAATTAAACAACCAAAATTATATCCAAACAAAAGGTACTGCGATGGGGTATATAACCAAATAGGACACAAATATGGGGAAGACATAAAAACAGAATTCACTAAATGATGGAAAAATATCTAGTTGATTGTTTTATCTTTTGTAGATCAACACGGGGAGAGATAAATAAACTACACATTTTACTCCAAAACTTGCACACCAAAGTAAAGATCACACGAATACATAGATATAATGTATTGCCATTCCTAGATATACCCATAAAAAACAAAAACAATTACGTCATCACAGACATTTACTGTAAACCCACAGACACCCAACAATACCTCCATTTCAAGAGTCATCACCCTAAAAGTTGATTAAAAATCCATCTTCTACTCTCTAACAAGACGAACTTGCACAATAGTAGCTGACAAAACCCTTCGTAAAATACGCCTAGAGGAACTACGAAAAACACTACAAATAAGAGGATACCCCACTCCACTACTAGACAAGGGTTTCCAACTAGCAGAAGAAATACCATTAGTTAGAATCTCGCAGGAATAAAAAAAAAAAAAAGAAACATGAAAAAGGATAGAACATTCTAGCATGTTTCCACACACAACAAAAGCAACCCAGAATTATTTACAAAGATAAAAAGACACATAAAATTACTCAACAAAATGATAAAATAAAAGAAATCTTGAAGACAACTAAAATAATCAAAAGCAAACGCCAACCCCAAAATTAAAAAAAAAAACATACTAACGTCATCAAAATTTGAGCAATACACAACACGGGGGGGGTTTACAAAATGCAACAAAAAAGATGTGGGGTCTGCAACATGATAATAGAAAGAAATCACTTCAAATTCGAAAACACATCTACATTCGAAATAAAAACAAATCTGAGCTGCAACACTAAAAACTTAATTACTACTCTAAAATGCGATGAGTTCTCAAAAATGAACGTGGGGTGACACAAGACATGAATAAAAGTATAGCCTTGCACAGAAGTAACATTAGATAAGCCAATAACAGGAAATTGTACGTTCCCCAACGCTTACATGAATGTAGTGGAGGTAAATTCAGAGTAATGCCTATCTACCAAAATGCAGACTATGATACGCTCATGATGCAGAAAGAAATATTTTAAAAAAATACAAGCCTTCCCTCAACAAAATAACATAAAAGACTAAGACACACACACACACACAGACACACTAAATTCAAAAGCGCTAAAAAAAAAAAAAAAAAAAAAATCGCGAGTCATTGCGAAAAATAGTACTTCAGTATTCCAACAACAACAACTTGATGACCCGTAGAATTAAATCAACATCGCAATGGAATAAAACAAAAAAACAAAACAAAAAAAAACAAAAAAAAACAAACACGCACGCATATGAACTTTCTGACTTGCTCACTGACAACTTATCTATATATAGACAGTATTATCAGCATGAAGAGAGTCAACTTTGGACTCGAAACACGTGTAGCGACACAAACACCATTATGGACACTTAAGGATGTGCGTTGTGGTGCATTGGATATCGACTCAGAACGAGAAATCGGGGAGCCGAGTTCGAATTCCAGCTGAATTCATTGCATTCACCTACGCGCAAATACCCCTGGGAAAGGTATTAATCCGTCTCTTCCCTCCAGTTATGGGTTAAATAACAGGACAGATTGGGTTCTATAGCTTTGGTCGGCAACCGGTCTACCGCAGAAAGCAATGGCAACCTACTGCGGGATAATCTTCTGGCCCAGTCAGTCATGTTTCTTTCGGGACATGATCGCCCAAGCGTGTATCACGTATGGCACTTAACTGACTGAATATATTATACAAAAAGCAAGTACTATTATTAATTATAATAATAACAATAAAACAGAACATTCACGATTCTCGGCCTTTTTTCTTCTATACCAAATTTCTCTCGTTGAAATGACCCCTATTACTGTTTTACACACACACACACACACACACACACACACACACACACACACACACACACACACACACACACCTTTATATATGTGTGTGTGACTAAAGATGAAAGGAAAACTTTTTCTTTACCAATGCGTTTTGTCATTTGAGGGACTTTATGAGGGTAAATAGAAGGATTTTATTTTACAATATGTATTTATAAACAAGTAAAAATAACGTTCGTTAAGTTTTCAAAGTTAAATTAAAGATATAAATATTCTTAAATTATCTTTTTACGGATATCTTTTATTATTGTCAAAGTTGTTGCTCACATGCGTGCATATATTAAGTTTCAAATTACATTTTTTCTTTTTTTTTTTGCTTATGCACATGGTCATTTGTATATATGTATATTTGTATGAATATATATATATATATATATATATATATATATATATATATGCTGTTAAATATAAGAGACAATGAATGTCTATTATGTTTAATCATGAGCCGTTCTAAACGTTGTATTTTTGCTTTAATTTCAGTTGAAAATAAAGACAAAAATTCTCCAACATTTGGATAATTATTATTGATTTTCTTCTAAGCTTTCGGCTCACATGAGCCATCCTCAGAGAGGTTGTTTAGACTGAAATATGATAACATCCACCATCACCGACGATTTTATTTTGTGCTGACATAAAACTTCCGCTTGGCAACGGCAATAGTTACCAAAAATAATAAACGCGGTTCTTAAATTTGCGATGCGGTTTTATGACGTCACACCGCGTGATAGCGCGAAATGACAACAAAACCATGTAGTCAAATGCAATGTAATATGTTATTTCCGGATTTAAAGTTGATTTTATTGAGTGTTGGTTGCTTAGATTTGATGTACATGGCCTCCAATATCTGCAGGTTCCTCTTACTGTGTGTATGAGTAAGGATCACCGTATTGTTGACCAAAATCTGTCTGATATTACCTACATGTTTATGTTTTTCAAAGAAATGTTGTTTAATAGTACTCTGATCAGAAAGATGAGATGTAAGTCTACGGGAGAGCGTGGTTGTAGTAAAACCAATATATATACTAGGTTTTTTTATTAGTATCGGAGATGCAATCTCTGAATGGGCATGTAAATTGGTACACTACATTGGTTTTTTTGTAGAGAATTTAGTTTTTAGTGTTTGTTGGGTTATTATAGACTAAATTGTTTTAAACTTTTTATAATATATAATGAGTTTAATTTGATTATAACTTTCGACTGGTTTAACATTTCTACGTATTATGTTTTTGAGAGTTTATTCATCTTGTTTATAATTATTATGTATTTGGTTGCAATAGTATAAGTTAATAGTGTTATGTTTATTTTGATGTAAAACATTATTATCAATATTATCATTATTGTTAGAGCTATTGTTATTTTTGTTGAGATACATTTTAATTTGTTGATCAATAACGGAGTTAGGAAATCCATTATTGACTAGTGTTTGCTTAATGTTGTGTAATTTTTTTATAAAATATAGATTTGGAAGAAGATATCATTTGTGTGCGTTGAAGTAAGTACGCTCTCCCGTAGACTTACCAAGCGGAGTTTTATGTCAACACAAAATAAAATCGTTGGTGATGGTGGATGTTATAATATTTCAGTTTAAACAACCTCTCTGAAGATGGCTCATGTGAGCCGAAAGCTTAGAAGAAAATCAATAAATAATTATCCAAATGTTGGAGAATTTTTGTCTTTATTTTCAACTAAAATTAAAGCAAAATACGACGTTTAGAACGGCTCATGATTAAACATAATAGACATTCATTGTCTCTTATATTTAACAGCATATGTTTAGAAAATTACTTGCTGCCTCGATACACTTAATATATATATATATGTGTGTGTGTGTGTGTGTGTGTCTGTATCTGTGTGTCTATGTGTGTGTGTGTGTGTGTGTGTGTGTGTGTGTGTGTCTGTGTGTGTCTGTGTATGTGTGTGTGTGCCTAAAGTTAAGAGAGACAAGGAGAGCGGTAATGGAGCGATGTGAGGCACGCGAGGAATGTTCTTTTTTTCTTTTTAACTTTATCATCTATTTAAACATTGTTCCGGAATCATTTTTTTTTACTAACACCTTTCACCAACAGAGCGCAAATGATCCGACGTGAATTCTTCTGGAACAGGACTCCATTGTGCCGGCACGTTTGTAGTTTCCCAAAAGTGAAAGGTTACCGACGCCATTGAGACAGACGACGCGCTCACTGAGATTTCTAATAATAACAAATCTTAGACAGGAAGCCGATCACTCGTTTCACAAGCAAAAACGCTTAAAAACGACTATTAATAAATAAATACGATGGACATATGTGACTGAAGCGTAAAACACAGAAATATACATATACATTACGCACGCACACACACACACACTTATATATATATATATATATATATATATATATATATAAACTTGTCGTTGTACTCGTTTCGAAAAACCTTCCGAGTACATACGCGAAGGAAAAAATGGTAATAAAAAAAGAACGAGCTAAGCACCCGAACATCAGTCAAAGTACGTAGCCCAAAGAAAAAACCCCGAGACGAGTAACCTAAAACAAAAAGCGCTCAATACGCAAGTAGAGCAAACAAAGTAAATAACTAACCTAGAGAGCCAACGAACCTACCAAGGTTTCACCAAATTCGATTTTCTTCATAGAAAGCATATATATATATATATATATATATATATATATGATCGAGCGGTGAGTACGTTCGCTTTCTGACCATGGATCTCGGGTTCTAATCTCATCGTCGATTTGTCAGGAAGAAAATGACTTCTTGATTTCATAATGCGTGCATGTTGTGGCGAATCTTCGTCGTCAAGTTGTTGTGGCCTGTTTGTGTCAGGAAGGGAAGACACGGAAACAAGAAGGTAGGTTCAACAAGTGTATTAAAATAACAAATCTTATATAAAAAGTAGAGTGTTAGTAATCAGCAAATAGAAGTGTAAGTCCGAACGGTATAGTTACGCTGCGTCTCAACTGTCTCACGACTGTCTCCTGACTGCCTAACAGCTGCCTCTTGATTGTCGCCCCGGAAGTCACGTAGGTTAGTATTTATTGCTGGAAGAAGAGTCATTCCTATAGATAAAGCACCATAACAGTGCGGCACCTTTAGAAAGTATTTGAAAACCGTACCACGGTTGACATAAGTGAGTGAAATTCATTTCAGATGGCTCTCTTTGAGGAGCCCTCGATGGTTATGCTAGCTCATCGTGAACGAGGGTTTGAGCGTTCTGACCTTGTTCGGAGTGTTGATAACGCGCTCTCTCCCAGCCAATTTGCAGTACAAGGCACAGGTGGGCTCTGTTAGTGTTGAACAACATAAGTGTGCACGAGCAGAAGTCTGTAACGGATATCCTCGAATACAAGTGACCAGCCACATATATATATAAGTATTATGGGGCGAGGAATTCGGAATTGGAGAGCCAAGTTCGAATCTAAGTCGGTTTTGTTACATTCCGTTTGTCAGATTTTATCATACCGGTCAAGAACATGCAATATAAAATTGTCATTAACAAAGCGATTTGTTTATATTTCTGAGACGAGCTAGTATTCACACTATTTACATTATTCGTTCTATTGTCCTCATCTTTGTTGGCATTTCTACGGCGTTTCAGTTTGTTGTTCGGACTTCTTCAGGTGCTAGGAATTTCGAACCAAACCTGTTTATTACAATCACCGGGTATATCATTCTCATTCCTTTGAGCGAATCCTCTTTGATAGTCATGAGTTATTTCCTTTAACCTGACACTAAGCTACTTGTTCACAACTGCTGTAGCCTGGTATTGAACTCACATCTCTTAGTCACTGGAACCAACCAACGTCTATATCCACTGGGCCATATGTCCAGTGGATATAGACGTTCGGTGATGAGCACAATAGTCCAATTAATGTAAATAGTGTAACAAACCGATATTTGTCAAATTTTCTGCTTATTCTTATATTTATACTAGCAGTATAACTCGGCGTTGCTCGGGTGTAATGAAAGCTTTAAAACTAATCTATGGTTCCTGGAGCTCAGACTCTTTGGACGTTGGCACAAAAGACTAAAAAGCAATAGTTGTTTCCAGTTAAAGCGAAACTGTAGACTGAAAGAAAAATGAATGGATGTAAGTCAAATTTTGATTTCCTGGTATCGATATCAAATAAGTTTTTTTCGTCGTAAACTGAATTTTGAAGGCTAAATAAGCCCTCTGAGTAAATGGTTTCATGACTGAGACTAAGAACTACAATTATACTTACCGTTTAGAAGTCTATAGTCAACGGACACACACACAGACACGCACGCACACACACACACACACAGAGATAAAGTTCCATTTATAAATAAGTTTAGATGATAAATATACATTTTAAATTTTAACTTTTATGGTTCTTTATATTAAATATTTCTAATGACCAAAAGATCTTTTAATATTTTAATTCTTCGGCAAACATGGATAAACATGGCCACAATAAAAAAAATACGTGTCAAAAGAACGGTTTTTCCCATGAAACGTTTTCTTTATATATTTATGGCTATCTTTACTCTTCAGCAATGTTTATTGTTTTAAAAATCAACACAAACTCGAGAAGAAAGCTTTGCTTAGAAACTAATATATAATTATATAATTATCTAAATATAAATTATCTTATATTAAATTATATTAAATTATAATTATATTAAATTATCTTACTTATATAGATTATCTAGAAACTTAAAGCTCTGCTCAAAAGCTGATGCGGAAGACGTGCGAATGAAATAAAGTATTTTTTTAAATCGTAAATTTACTTTTTTCGTTCGATGATTATAGTCAGCGAGTTCTCGAGTCATTCCGGAAGAAAAGCCGAGTTCGAATTCCGGTCGAAATCGTTGAATTCATTTACGCACAAATACCCTTGGGAAAGGTATTAATCCGTCTCTTCTCCCTCCAGTTAAATAGTAAGACAGAATAGGTTCTATAGCCTTGGTTGGTAAAAAGTAATTCAAACTACTGCGTAAAAATATTCTGCCCAGCCAATCATGTCTCTTTCGAGACATGATCACCCAAGCGTTTATCACGTCTGGAATTTAACTGACTGATATGGAGAACAAATTCAGCTTCTGGGCAGGGCCTTCCTCTCGAGTCTGTGTAAGGATACGTTATTTGTTATTTGATAAGATACTGTCTTCTTCCATTAAATCGCAGTTAAATTTAATTTTTTTTCTCTCGGATACATATTGTCGAATGAATGTTTATCCATATCTATGTGAAAAAAATCGTTAGGAACTTCTTGTTGGAAAGGATTTATTTCTCTTAGGCTCTGACCAACCCACACATCGTCACGTTGTGGATGGCCGCAAATCGGCCTGTACATTGACCCGTACATTGGCCAAAATTCTTCCGAAATGGTTCGCGAAGTCGCTGTCTATGATCGCCGACTTTAATCGTCGGCTTTAATCGCCGACTTGGCACTAGGTTGAGGTTTCTGGAACATGTAAAGAGAAAGGAGGGCTTGGAGAATCTGATACTCACCGGACGAATACAGGGAAAAGCGATGCGAGACATACTTGAAGGGCTTGAGCAAGTGGATGGCGGAACGAGGTTTGGGAGAGATACCAAGAAGAAAAATATAAAGATCGACAAGGGATAAGAGGCAAGTGGAAATCCATGATCGCTTAAGTCCTGAAAGAACACGGCACTTAAAGAAGAAGAAGAACATTAGAATTGGAATTGTCCATTATATTGAAAATCTATATAATCTATATAAATAAAAATGTACTTGTCCGTTTGTTACTATCCGCTAATCTAGAAAACGGCTGCACCAATTGTTTTGAAATTTTACTATAGCATTTTAATCGAATACGAGCGTGTTTTTATATAACTAATATTGAAAAATATTACAATATAAAAAAGATATATTTTGCAAAGTCGACTAGAGCCGATGAGAGCTGAACCAAAAAAACTTTCATTTTCAATATGGACGCCTTAATAGCCAACTTTGTTATTTTATAGAAAACATAGGAACATTCCAAATTCAAGGTACAGAAAGCATTTCTTCTTATTATTTCTATTTTGGCGGGGGTAAACAGGAAAAATCCTTTCCCTTTAAAAATAAAATATTCTATTCATTTTGTTTCAACGAATTATTATCGACATCCTATTTTAAAAAATGCAAACCAGACAATCTCTGTATCTGCACAGACAATGGAACAACTAAACTTAGGTACTTAAGTCAGTATTAGAATTACTGTATCTAATCTAAACTTATTTATAGATGGAACTTTGTGTGTGTGTGTGTGTGTGTGTGTGTGTGTTTGTCCGTTACCTATAGACTCCGAAACGGCTGAACTGATTTTCTTGAAAAAAAGATTGCAGTTCTTACAATAGTGCAGAAAATCGTATATATATATATATATATTTTACCGATATTCGTATTTAAGTAGATATTCTGTTTTTAATTAAACAGTATTTTATATTTATATCTACCGGCCTGATTATTTTACGATAAATTTTATTACGAAAATGTGTGCTATACATTATTTCGTAATAAAATTTATCGTAAAATAATCAGGCCGGTAGATATAAATATAAAATACTATTTAATTAAAAACAGAATATCTACTTAAATACGAGTATCGGTAAAAATAATGTTCAAAATAATTCATTACATATATATATATATATATATATATATATATATATATATATATAAAAGGAAAGATGTTTGTGTGTGTGTCTGTTTATCTGTCTGTATTTTTATACAAATTTACAATTTTTATCCGATTATCACCAAACTTCACACAAATATTCTTTAAGCTGAGTCTGAGATCCAGGACCATGGATTATTTTTTAAACTTTCATTACACCCGAGCAACACTGCTAGTTATAATATAAAGAACATAATATTATAAACTATTTATATTATAATAGTTTATAATATAAAGAACAACTTGTTATGTTGTTCACAGCGAGAATTGAAGGACCGATTGGATAAAATAAATAAAAATAAATGGATGAAAAGTATTTTTGTTAGTTGAAGGAAAATCAAAATGAAGACAGCAAAGGAAGACTTAAAATTATTATTTAAAGCACAAAAACACTATAAGTACAATAATACTCTCTCTCGCTTTTTTTTAAATATAATAAACGATATATATTTTACAGTAATTCTCTTTTCATTTTATATTTCCTGTTCGACGTTTTCTTTCATTTATCATGCGTGTTGGTGTATACGTTGGCGGCATTCCTATGTTTAATCTTTAGTATTTGTGTGTGCATTCAAATCTCTTTGAATCTCTAGGCACTACGGTATTAATATATAGATGATTGTTAAATATATATACATATGATTGTTATAGCAATATTTTGTTGTTAGACTAAAATTTTTTTTTTTAATCATCTCACCCCAAGCAAGGCATTCCACTGCCACTATTGCGCATGGGGCTACATAGGGGAAGGTAAAGAGAAGGAGTGGTTAGACATAGGGAATGTCAGGAGGAAGGTGACAGATGAGTAAGGATAGCGAGGATGAGGGTTAGGCAGATAGGAAGAGTGCTTGATAGAATGGGAGCAGGTTAGTGTGTTAGGAGGTGTCTATTGACCTTACATTTAAACTCCTGGAGATTGTAGCCGTCGGGGAAGCAATCGTTTGGAAGAGAATTCCACAGTCGGGAAGTGCGAGGAAAGAAACTGTTGGAGTAGAAGTTACGGCTGCATTTTATCGGTTTCACTGTAAAAGGGTGGGATCTAGTTGCTAATCTAGTATCTCGTGCAAATTCGTATTTAGGGGGCACCAGTGATCTAAGTTCATCGGAGCAGAAGCCGTGAAAGTATTTATAGAAGAGACACAGGGAAGCCACGTCGCTCCGGTGGGAGAGAGACTGCAGGCGGTCTGCCAAGTCGGTATCTATCACATTACACACGCTCCTCTGAACCTTATCGAGAAGCCCGAGGAGAATAGCAGGGGCACCCGACCAGATATGGCAGCAGTATTCAATATTTGACGATGCGATGGTGGGGTTCTACGAATATTTTATTGTCATAGAACTCGCCATGTTCTTATCATTAACCGAAGAATTAAGATTCATCAGAAAATGAAAATAGGAAAATCATGACATTTTTAAGGGCTTTTAAGGGCTTTTCTAATTTACAAGAATTGCTTGAATATATTCTAATAATGTGCCCAACATAATTTTAATTTTCTATTTTACCATATCTTAATTTATACAGACTTATAAAGCTTATCTTCAAACAAAAAATTTATTTATTTAAAATAAAATACGATTCGTGAATTCGATCAGAACACGGTTGAGATAGAGATTCGCACCTCTATCTCTTTACTAACATCACGATTCGTTTGGTTAAAAGGTAAAAAAATGCAATTAAAAAATTTCTTTAAAATTATTTTTTTACCTTTATATTAAAGGTATTTTCAATTTCCGTAGTTGAACTTTTGGTAGATTCCTTTTTTTTTTTAAACTAGGTCTATTGATTCGAACTGGTACTACATTTCGGTAACAGACGATACTAGCTGCTGGAGTTAGTCAATAAATATCTTAAGGAGAAGAAAAGAGGACATTTTATGATTAGGTAGAAGATGGCGATGTTTTTATATGCAGGAAATAAGATGTGGTGACCGGGGCGAGTGAAGAGAAAGGCTCGAGTGGTATTGGATTGTGATCGGTATTGGAAAAAGTTCCATAACTTTATAATCTATGAATTGAAAGAAGAGAAACGCGAGAAAAGACTTTCCAAGAGAAGAGATTGTTTTGGAAGACGAAACATCCACATTAGTGATTGTATGAATGAGTAAAATAAAAGCGAAAGCGATGAACAATTTTGTAGAATTTGTTTCTACTCCAATCGCAGAAAGAATAAAAGTGCGGTTAAAGTTGTGCATGAGCCAAAAATTCTGTTATTGTTTGATTTTGTAAGGCCTGACTGTTAAGTTTAGAGTTGGAAGAATTTAAATGAAAATAAAAGGTTAGTTAGATAGATAGATAGGAAAAGAAGATAGATTACACAAGATCATATTTTCGTTTCTTTCGAGAAATATTTAAAAGCGATAATAAATACAAATAATATTTTCTTTTTCTAAATGTTTACTATCTATCTAGCTAGCTAGCTATCTCAGTCTGTTCATATTTATCAATCTATCTTAAATCAAGAAAGATTCGATAGCAAAAAAGGTTTTCCGACTTATTTCGATTTCTTTTCCTCTAATACATTCGCCCTCTCTAACTTTCCAACTCTCTTTAAGTTGCACTCAAAAATCGACTGCAAATAGCCAAAATTATTTTGGTGTGTAGATGTAAAGCCCAACGGGCAAGGTTGGTCTTCAAAATGGCAGATCAAAAACATTCACTAGACACAGATTAAAACCTGTTTTCTTTTTTTTTTTTCAAGAAAATAAGTGAATCAAAATCTACCGTTGAACGCTTTCGCAGTCGGGAAGCACGCATCATTTTCTTTTTCATATAAAATTTGATTTCATTGCAAAAAGTTGATTTGATTTTGTTAAAAAAAAAAAAGAAAAGAAAAAGATAGTTGGTTTTCTTTGCATGGCCACAACTGCAGGACTAAAGCATAAATCGAAAACGTTGTTGGGAAACTGGAATGTTAGCTGCAGGAATTGAAAACATGAACCGAAGAAAGAGATTGAAGGAAAAAGGAACGAAGAATCTCGAATAAAAGAAAGGACCGGTTGATCTGAGCAGTTGAAGTCGGAAGAGTTAGAAACGAAAAAAAAAAAAGAAAAAAAAAAGAAAAGCGTTTTAAATGGCGCCAAGCAAAAATAAAGAGACAAAAAAAAAAAAAAAAAAAAAAAAAAAAAAAAAAATGGAAGGCAAAGTTTTGTTGAACGGAAAAGAAAAATTATAATTCCAAAGATTAATTTACAAAATAATGATAGAAAAAAAAAATTCAAACAGACAAATAGGAAGAAAAACAAGATGTTAGTCATTGAAAAAAGAATGAAAAAGAATAGCATATCTCGCGCCAATTGTGCTTTTTTTAATGGTTAGTATCATCATTTTTTAATGGTTATTATCATCATTTTTTAATGGTTAGTATCATCATTCCCATCAGATTTTGGTGTTGCATTTTCCGTACTCTGTTAAAACACATCCTATTTCTTAACTTTTTTTACAGTAATGTTCTTCCTGTACAAGGTTCGGAAGCCACTTGAGGTAGAGGCTTACAGATAAGAGGCAAAGTTTATAGAGATATGTAAGGAAAATAACAGTTAAGCCTAGACATGAACAGGTTAAAATTGTAGTAATCAGGGAAGCATCCTATTGGGAGTCGGTCCCACAAAGCAGCGGTTTGTGGAGAGAAGTTGCTCGAATTTAAATTTTTGAACTTGCTTGATTTTTGTGTCTTCAATGTGTAGTTCGTGACTTCAGTTAGTGTATCCATTTTTGTCTTTCCTTTTGTGTCTTCTTTTAGTATCTCCAATTTTAGTGTCTCCAATGTTCGTGTCTGCAATGTTCGTGTCTCTAATCGTGTCTAATTGCATGAGTTTTAATTGTAATAGTTTTTGTTGTAAATAAAATATATTCTTGTAAAAAAACCTATTGGTTAATTAAAAAATATATATCTTGCTGGTATTTTTATATTTTCATAGTGTTTTGCTTTTATTTGGGGAGTTCATTATTTGCCCGTAGCTGGGAGACTATCAGGTGCTATTACCCCAGGTTAGGGTGGACCTGGGCACAACAGCATTTAAGAGGTGGTTCCAGTCTCCCCAAAACTGCTATTCTCCCGAATGTACTTCATTCCAATTATAATCACCACTTTTTAAAACTTCTTGCCTAAGAGTGAAAGTAGTAACAAAAGCGGTGTCAATGGAAAAACCGTCCTTTTGACACGCTATCTTACTGAGGATACGTAAGCCCATGTCTTCCCCCTAGTCATATGATCAGGACTTGTTTCCAGCAGATATTTAGAATTTATCTGCTATTTTTTTCTTTATACGCTTCAAATAAAGATGATGTTTGCGGGAAGTGTATATTCTATTTTTACATTTCACCTTGCTGGTTAAAGTAATGTGGATTCATTTGACACAAAAGAAGTGATTGTTTCAGGGGCCAAACCAGCGTTCATTATAATCTAAAATCCAGTGAGACCGAGAGAGTATACTTATAATCGAACTAATTCAGTTTTTCTTATAGTTAATCTTCTATAAAAAAAAAAAAAAAAAAAAAAAAAAACAGAAAAAAACCCCCAACAACAACGAAAAACAAAACAAAACAAAAATCAAACAAAAATACATAGTTGGCCAGTGTACGTGGTTGCTGGGCGACTAACCCATCTTGCTCTATAGCGAGGTGTCCAGAGCAGCATACCCCTCGTGATTTCTTCTTTTGTTCTTGTGGCGAATCTTCGTCGTCAAGTTGTTGTGGCCTGTTTGGACTAGGAAGTAAGACTCGGAAACAAGAAGATAGGTTCAAACAGTGTATTAGAATAACAGAATATATATACAAATACGAGTGTTAGGGCCAGGAAGAAAGACACGGAAACAAGAAGATAGGTTCAAACAGTGTATTAGAATAACAGAATATATATACAAATACGAGTGTTAGGGCCAGGAAGAAAGACACGGAAACAAGAAGATAGGTTCAAACAGTGTATTAGAATAACAGTATATATATACAAATACGAGTGTTAGGGCCAGGAAGAAAGACACGGAAACAAGAAGGTAGGTTCAAACAGTGTATTAGAATAACAGAACATATATACAAGTAAGAGTGTTAGTAATCAGCAAATATAAGTGTAAGTCCGAATGGTATAGTTACGATGTGTCTAGACTGCTACTCAGCTGCGTCCCCCAAAAGTCACTCAGGTTATTATTTATTGACGGAAGGAAAAGTCCATTTTTATAGATAGGGTACCATAATAGCTCTCCAACAGTGTTCTGCAAAGTGCATTCTGCGTTTACATAAGATTGTAAAAATATCAGAAATGGGCTCATAGAGCTGTGATTTAGTTAGTTGTTGTCTCCAAGAGATGTTAAATCAATGTAGCGTATCAATTTACAAGCCCGTTCAGAGATTGTATCTCTGGTACTAATAATAAACCCACTACATATATTGGTTTTACTACAACCACGCTCTCCCGTAGACTTACCTGTCACCTTTCTGATCAAATAACATTTCTTAGAAAACATACCCCTGTAGGTAATATCAGACAGATTTTAGTCAACAAGACAATAATACTCACTCATACACATAGTAAAAATAGCCTTCAGATATTGGAGCCCATCTATATTAAATGAAAACAACCCACACTTAATAAAATTACGTTTAATTCTGGTCATAACACATTACATTGTATTTAAATATATGGTTCTGTTAACATTTCGAGCTCTCAAGCGGTGTGACGTCATAGAACCGCATTACAAATTTGCGAACCGCGTTTGCTATTTGGTAACTGTTATCGTTGCTTAGCAAAGCTTTATATCAGTACAAGATTGATGGTGGATGTTTTTATGTTAACGTCCCTGTAAATCGGAAGATGGCTCATATGAGCCGAAAGCTTAGAACCCACTTAATAAAAAATATCCAAATGTTGGAGAATTTTTGTCCTTATTTTCACCTGAAATTAAAGCCAAAATACGATGTTTAGAACTGCTGATGATTAAACATAACAGACATCCATTGTCTGTTATATTTAACAGTATATGCTTAGAAGAGATATTAAGTATAGCTTTTAGAATCCAAATGTAGATTTCACCAAGCTTAGAGTCTAGAGTTTTAGTTAAAGTCCAAGCAGTGGCACCATATATTAACACCGACTCTACAGTGGCTCCAAAAAATCTTGAAATGGTCTGCTAGAACAGATTTCCAGATTACAAGTTATTATTCAAGACGGCTAAGATTTTAGTAGTGGGAATTTTCCCTTCATTTTGTAGTAGAATTTATTTAACTTCCAAGGTATGTAAAAGATTCGAAAGGTTTTATTATTTCGCCTGAGACAGTTTATATTGAGCCTTGCTGGTTGAAGCCTATTTTTTAGAAAGCATTGGCATAAAGTCGAACATCGTCAGCAGCCTTTTTGTTGATGATGTAGGAGAACTGTTGCATTGATAATCTTGTCACGATACAGGATCATACTTTGCTAAGGGTAGTAGACCTCATGAATGTCGGGGCTCGTTCGACCGAATAACAAGAACAAATAAAATTTGTAATCCTTTTCAAGAATGTGTGTAATGTTTATATCGCTACGCTGGTAAATAAAACGTGATTGAATAAAAAAAATGAAGTGTTATTTCGCCTTAGAGATGTAGTCACGATATCACGCGACGTGTCAGTAAAAAGAATCACTGAACTGAAAAAAAAAAAGAAAAGAAAAAAGACACACACAGTCTTCAATCGGATTGCCTCCAAATAATTCATTTAATATAACATATTCGAGCCTCGGAGGAGTGATCCTCCAAGGCAAGAACCCCCTGGCTCAGGGAGTATCTCCAAAAGAGGAATTTCCGACTTTTTTCTCTTGTCCATGTACACATGGGTTGGTTGATTGATTAATTTGTTTGTTTAATGGCAAATCAATTCTTTATGGGTCATTTCATGACGAAATTTAATTTAATACAGAGCTTGAAACTGATAAAAAATATTATATATTTTATTCTGCTTTCACAATTGAATAAATGGTAGGTGATACTCAGCTTTTGTGTATATACACGTTTGATTGAAAATGATTACTAGAATGAGTGACTTTTATTTCGAAGTTTTGTTGAAGTTGTAGTGCAGTAGATATCGCCTTGGAACGCCAAGTTCGAATTCCAGTTGAATTCATTGCATTCACTTACGCGCAAATACCATTGGGAAAAGTATTAATTAGTCTCTTTCTTCCAAATATGAGTTAAATGAAAAATAAAGGGTTCTATAGCCTTGGTTGGCAACCAATCTACTGAAGAAATAATGGCAACCTACTGCGGAAAAATCTTCTGCTCAGTCTGTCGTTTCTTTCGAGACATAATCGCCCAAGCGTGCCTCATGTATGGCACTTAACTGACTGACTGATATTTTGGAATAACGTTTGGTTTCTTTAAGAAATTGTAGGGCATTATATGAATTAATGTCATGAAAGAATTCTTGCTGGTTGTTTGGTAGTATTTTATAGAAATTTGAGTGAAGTCTCTGCAATTTGTTTAGTATGCGCGTATTAATGGTAATTTCATTAGAATTATGCAATTTTAGTACTTTAAGTAAATAAAAATAGATTCCTGGTTTTTTACTATAATAAAATGTATTTTTATACTTTTATAGTGTTCTTTTTTTGTTGTTGTTTAAGGAACAAACAGATGAAAGCAGAATAAAATAAATCATCAATCTTGGAATTATTTCGAACTTTTGTTCTCATGTTGGTTAATATAGATGTTATAATAGACACAATGCTTCGACCAAGTACCCTCTAGTCATTATCAGGTGTCCATAGATTGGCTGATATAGATTATCTTGTTGATTATTGCGAGATACCCTGTGAAATCAGTTATGGTTCGTCACTACCAGGTCCAAGGATCGAACTCATGACCACTAGATGATACTAACACATGTATAACTAACTCCTATATCTACTACATCACCCTCCAGAAGGACTTTAGTGGTGTATTTTTGGAGCCTTTTATATTCAGTGTCAGATGAATTTTGACAACTGGATAGTGTTAGTGGGTTTGTGCCCCTTGTCATAATTTGTATTTATTTCTGAGATGAGCAACCCCCAGCCAACTTGGAATTTTTTGAACTTTTGTTCACATCTTGATTGATATAGATATTTTAATATTTTAATCGAACATTTCGACCAAGTACCCTCTGGTCAGTATCAAAGAAATTAGTTGGTTATACATACGGATTTTATTAAAAATAAGCAGGCACAATATTTGCAATTTCTTTAATCTGACACACACACACACACACACACACACACACACACACACACACACATATATATATATAGTGTGTCTATAAAATCCGTGTGCATTTTATAACTTTATTTGCGTTTATGATAGAAATAATCTGTAAAAATGTTATAAAGTTTAATGTACTTAGTGTTAAGTATAGTTACTGAATAATTCTTTATCAGAAAATGTGCAACAATTTTTAGATAAGTAAACAGATGGATCGGAAGGGGTGGACCATTTTATTGGCCTCCACGTTTGCCAGATTTGACTCCATTAGAATTTTTTCATGAGGACATGTGAAAACAATTGTGTTCGCAACCAAACCTAGTTCAGTAGAAGATTTGAAAACTAAAATAACTAATGTGATTTCAGGCATCATTGTCAATCAGTTGGCAAATGCTTTCCGTTAACTGCAAAATTACCCTTTGTATTGCTAATGATGGAGGACATGTGGAAACTTAAATAAAATTTCAATAAAACCTTACAAAATATAGATTTACTTTTTTTAATCCTTTTTACAAATTATTCTATCGCAAATACAAATAAAGTTATAATTTTAAAAGTGCACACGAACTTTATGGACACACTGTATATATATATATATATATATATATATATATATATATATATATATATAATCATTAAATTCTGTGTTGTCCGGCATTTACAACATCTTTTATAGGAAAATGACCGACAATACATTTAATAGGAAAATGACCAGCAATATATTTTATAGAAAATTGACAACAATACATTTTATAAGAAAATGACCGACAAGAAATTTTAATAAGAAATTGACCAACAATATATTTTAGAAAATGACCGACAATACATTTTATAGGAAAATGACCAACAATAACTTTTATAGAAAAATAACCGATAATACATTTTATAGAAAAATGATCAGTAATATATATTGCAGAAAATGACCAAGAATACATTTTATAGCAAAATGACCAACAATACATTTTATAGGAAAATGACCAACAGTACATTTTACGGGAAAATGACCGACAATACATTTAATAGCAAAATGACTGACAATATAGTTTATTGCAAAATGACCAACAATACATTTCATAGGAAAATGACTAACTATATTTTATAGCAAAATGACCAACATTATATTTTATAGCAAAATGACCAACAATACATTTTATAGCAAAATGACCTACAATACATTTTATAGCAAAATGACCGACAATACATTTCATAGCAAAATGACCAACAATACCTTTTATCGCAAAATGACTAAAAATACCCTTGTATAGTGAAATGACCGCTAATACATTTTATAGGAAAATGGTCAATAATTTATTTTATAGAAAATGTCCAGCAATATTTTTATAGGAAAATGACCGACAATACATCTCATAGGAAAATAACCGTTAATACATTTTATAGCAAAGTGGCCAACAATACATTTTATAGTAAAGTTATAAACATGGCATAAATATTAAAAAAATGGAAAGAATAAAAATATAATAGAATTACTATTATTAATATAATTTCTTGAAGAAACAATTTTTCGCTTTTGATTTGATTTTGTAAAAATATTTGATAAAAATGCAGCTAAGTAGTTATAATTCAATCATGAAATAATGTCATTATCTTGAATTAATTATAAAGTTTGAATTTTCATATTCAGATTTCGGCATTAAGTAATCTGTAGAGGTGTTGATATACTGCTAAACAAAAGCAAGCAACCGACCATCCAATAAACTTCACTACGATAAAAATAAATTATTAGAACGACCACACCTTAATCCAACGCTACCCACGCGAACAAAAAGCCACCTTTTAAAGCACCATTGCAATTACTCATGAACGCCAGTAACATCATTTGGACATAACGTTAAGAACCGCCATATTGAAAGACTCTTTACGTCTTCCTGTTTCATCTTTCGCCACGGCTGCAGTATTGTATCGTTTCCGGACAGGATATCTCACATCAATGCGCTTGGCATTAAATAAATCAATAAAAGCATTCTTGCTTGTATTCTTGTCAGTATTATTGTCATCGGATCAGCATATTCCAGTGGCGACGAAAGAGTTTAATGATTGGCACATCCTGTTGTCCTATTTCCGCCGGATTTCCGAGAATTAATGCTAAGGAAGAAGTGCATTCGCAATCACTGCGCATGCCCTGGCATTAATTGTCGAGAGAATGTCTGTAGCGTCATATCCTAAATTCATTGATTGCATTAGTTCTGTACTATCATCGTCTTGAATAACGTATCAGTAGCCACTAGGAGATCGCTGTAACACTGCCTTTTGAAAAGAAGATGTTCTTGTTTTATTGCATTAGTTGTAAGTCACATAGTTAATTTATATGGATTAAATTTATGAGTGTTCTCAGACTACCAAATAACTTTCAAAGAGCGTGTCGCTACAATTAACAGGACTTTTTAAAATAATCGTTTCATCATTCTAAACAAGGAAGTACTGTCACTGGTGCGCATGGGGCTACATGAAAGAAGAAGGGAAAAAGTATAACGTGCAGGGGTGTTGGAGAAAGGATAAGAGAAAGATGGGAATCAAGAAGATAAAAGATGGAAATTGACGTTTCATTTAAACTTTTGGAGACTGTAGCTATCAGGGAATCAAATACACTGAAGGGTGTTTCAGAGGCAAGAAGTGCGAGAATAGAAACTTTGGGAGTAGAAGTGGCAGTTACTTTTAGCTATTTGGACAGTAAACGGGTGAGACCAAGATGACAATTGAGCTGCAAGCTTAAATTCATCAAGTCGGGGCACCAAGCAAAAATAGCTCATCAAAAGAGTCGCCATGAAAATATTTGCAGAAGAGACAAGGAAGTGCGAGAAAAGAAACTGGGGGAGGGAGTAGAAGTAGCGGTTACATTTGACTGTTTTGACTGCAAAAGGGAGGGACCTAGTTTCCAATCTAGTAATTTGAGTAAATTCGTGTAGACGGAGCACCAGTAAGATCAGTTCGTCAGAGCAGAAGTCTTGAAAATATTTGTAGAAAAGACAGAGGGAAGCCACATCCCGTCGGTGAGAAAGTGACTGAAGGCGAGCTGCCAAATCGGGATCAATTGCATTGCAGATCCTTCTTTGGATTTTGTCTGGTCACCCGACCAGATATGACAACACTATTCTATAGATTTGTATATGTGCAAGATGAATTCTGATGAGAAAAACTTTCTGGCCCGACACAATGACCCAAACTCCTCCGCCACCAAAGTCGCTTCCCAAACAGGATGTCCCACTGGGAAGGTCAAAATCCCCTAAAAAGCAACTAGCTCAGGAAACAGTCAACCAACATTGAGGTTGACATGCCAGTACCCAGATCATCGTCGCTGAAAAGAAGCAGAGACGAGGACGAAGAGAGCAACAACCCGAAGGTGATTCGTAAGAGCAGGAGTGCAGAAAAGGAGGGCAAAAAAGCAGCGTCTTCATTACCAGTCTCACCGGAGAGGCCTATGAACTCTTGCGCAGATAAGGCGAGTAGCCTTTCGTCTTCACCACAAAAAATTCCACAATCCCCTACCTTCCACCTGACCCCTCTTATAAAAATAAAATCTCCTACCCTTACTCCTTCTGTCACTCTCACCGACCCCAAGAAAAAGAAGTCGTCTCTCCCACAGGGGGAAGCACTAATGCACGTAGAGAAAAAGGAACTTACCAAAGTTACTGAGTGAGGACCAGCCTGAGCTTTTACTCCCCTCCCCAAAACTGGCCTTGTGCCACAACAATGTAATTCATTGTAATTAAACTTCTTAGCAGTAGATTTACCTATTGATTGGATGTAGTCATTCAATCTTGAGGTCGGCTGGGAGAGAGGAGAAGCAGTGTTTTGCTTTCTGGGAGACTAGCGTAATCCATACTGATGGAAGTTAGAAAAGTTTCTCTATGGCGGTTAAAGGAGAGCAGCTTCGTTTTAGAAGCATTAAAACTTATAAGCCATTTCTTACACCAGTCCATCACAGACTGGAGGTTCTTTTCAAGAGCTGCAGCGAGATTTACTTTGTCAGCCTTGACAGATTTCTTATAGAGACGGGAGTAGATGGTGGTGTTATCTGCATAGATGCCTACTTTGGAAGTGATTACATCAGAAATATCATTGATGAAGATCAAGAAAAGCGTAGGATCTAGGATAGAGCCTTGAAGGACACCCACCTACGTATCATAGAATCTTGAAGCATGTCTTCAATAAGACTTTCATTACGCGATTTGATAGGAACGATTGGATTAAATCGAACAAACGTCCAGTTATACCATAGCCCTGTAGCTTGCGCAGAAGGCCAGTGTGCAAAACCCTGTCAAAAGCTTTCAAAATATCCAGAGCAATCGTCGTTATAATCAAGATCCTGGAATATATATTCAGTGATGGTTGTTAGCACGTCAGCGGTAGACCTGGTGAAACGTAATCCATATTGTTTGTCAGAGAATAGGTTGTGCGATGTTAGACGATGAACCACTTCATCGTTGATAATTGGCAAGAGCACTTTGCCAAAAAAACAGTAAGAGGCTGATAGAATAATAATTACAGAAGGTCCGAGGGCAGGAACTACAGATGAGAACCTTTCAACAAGCAGGAAATCAACAAGCAGCGAGGTAATAGCTGTAGAGTTTTGAGTGAACAGGGACACATTTCGTCACCTCAGCTTGCCTTATAGGAGTTAAGCTTAGAAATTATGTTAAAGACCAGAGAGGAGGGGGTTATGCATACGTCATTCAGTTGAACCTCAGTTCTAGGTGGTAAATGGGTGTGGGTACTCCAGAAGAGTCAAATGTAGAGTTGGAGGAGACTTTGCGAGCAAAGCACTCTACCTTGTCGGATGTGGTTGTGAGGACCTCAAATTTATAAAATATATTGGATAAAGGAAGATCGAATCTTTAGTTTTGTTTAACACATATTTGCAGAACCGCTAGTAGTGATTGGGGTCAAACTTGTGGTATTCTATACGCTAGGATCCCCTTGCATTCATTATGAGCAGAGACATAAAGGCGCCTATTGTAGTCAGAGCGACGCTACGATAAATCCTGGAGAATTGATTCTTGTGAGCAATGGTGGCCGAACAAGCAAGAAGTAACCAAGGAGATGACTGAGATTTAAGTCGGAAATTCTTTGGCTGGAATGAAAGCATCGATGCTAGTTTCTCCAGGAGGAGACTTCAGAGGTGCAGTCATCAACAGGGAGAATAAACATTTTGTTTCAAGGGACAGGAAATCGTAGAACGACTCTCTGTCGGTTCTTTGAAAGCAGTAAGATATTCTGCTGGTAGGAGGTTCCTACGGAGAGGGAGAGTAGATACAGATATTAACGGAAACCAAAGCACAATCAGAGTTGCCAAGAGGACAGAGCTGCAAGGTATGGCAAGAGAATAGAAGTGAAGCAGGGATCTAGAAGAGAAGCGTGTCTTTCAGGGTTACTGGGGAAATGCGTGGTGAAGTCAACCACTTGGGTAAGAGACTGTGTAATTGAGAAGTTCAGGGTATGGACGCCATCAAGATCAGTAACAGAGTTTTAAAGTCATTGACATGATGTGCATTGAAGTTATCGAACGAGTGAGAAGAAATGGCCTTATCTATCTAAACTTATTTATAAATGGAACTGTGTGTGTGTGTGTGTGTGTGGGTCGTTACCTATAGACTCCGAAACGGCTGAACCGATTTTCTTGAAAATTTACACAGTTGTACTATAAGCGTCTGCGAGTGTTCTTAGCTAGGTTTTGTGTTGAGGTACCCACGATAAATATAGAAAATCGGTATTCGAAAAAATCTGGTTATAGAAGGAGTGGTCCGATTTTAATTAAACTTCATACACTCATAGACAAAGACATAAGAAACGATATTCAGAAGTTTCAAGGTTGCAGTTCTTACAATAGTGCAGAAAATCAGTAATATATATATATATATATATATATATATAAAGCAAGATGTTTGTGTATGTCTCTGTTTATCTGCCTGTATGTCTGTATTTTTTCAGCCCTTTGATTTTAATTTTTGCTTCGGGTTTGGCTCTAAGTAGGTATAATTGTAGTTCTTAGTCTCAGCCATGATACCATTTACTCAGAGGACTTATTTAGCCTTCAAAATTCAGTTTACGACGAAAAAACATATTTGACATCGATACTAGGAAATCGAAATTTGACTTACATCCATTCATTTTTCTTCCAGTCTACGGTTTCGCTTTAATTGGAAACAACTATTGCTTTTAAGTCTTTTGTACCAACATCCAAAAGTCTGAGCTCCAGGACCATGTATTTTATTACACCCGAGCAACGCCGGGCTAAACTGCTAGTCTATATTAACTAAAATACTGTCTAGCAAGGAACAGTAAGAAGAGGAACGAGAGCGGTAGAGAAAGAAAATATAGCTGAGTCTAGTAGAGAGAGTAAGGGACACATGTAAGAATAGACTGTCCAGGTTTGATAATCAATATTAAAAATGTCTTCATAGCGTTTGTAATAGTCTCCGAAATTTTTGTCATCATCAGTAGAATACTTAAGTCTCTATCGCCTTCCAAATGGCGTCTTGCGAGAAGTTGCTTCTTTTTCCGTGTTCCTTTTTGTGTGCTGATTGTCAATTTTAGTAATAATTTTATGGAGTTGTAGTTGTTTTTCTTCGTTCATTCTTTGAATTTCCATTTGTTTTTCTTCATTTGCCTTTTGAATTTCCATTTGTTTTTTCTCTAATTTAATTTGTGCTTCCATTTGTTTTGCCTCGAATTTTAATTGTTTTTCTTCACTTCTTTTGATGATTTCTAGTATTCCTTTTTGAAAGTCATCCATGGTTTGCTGCTTTGATTCCGTGTGGGGGTTCACTTTTTTACTATTGCTTTTTTGCATTTAATCTTGTAAAAGATTTTGTGAAAAAATTTTTCCTTTGCGACTTTCAAATACCTTTTTACAAATTTTTCTTTCCATCTCTGTTCGTTTCAAAGTTGTTATACAAGCAGATTTTCTGCAATAGTGTCGCCAAATTGTTTGTGGTCGACTTGTGTGGCACTATGTGCTTTTTCGTTGTTCTGTGTGAGTTGTTTCGAGTTTTGTAGTGGCTCTTGAATTTTTCGCCGGCAAGTTGTTGTGTTCGACGTTAATTCGAATCCTTCGTCGTTAAGTTGTTGTTGTGTATGCGAGTTCGAATCCTTTGTCAAAGTTGTGTATCGACTCGCCAAGTTGTTGTTGTTGTGTACGTGTGTTCGAAATCTTCGTCGTTAAGTTGTGAGGTATACGTGAGTTCGAATTTTCGTCGCCAAGTTATTGTGGCGACTCGTATTCGAATCTTCGTCGCCAAGTTTTTGTGGATTCCGGGTGAGGAACCACATAAAATAATGAACAACAAAACCGATATTTGAAATAGGAAAATAGGTTATATTAAACGTAAAGATACAAACTGGAATGCATGTTGGTAATCCAGGAATACGATTAGTAAGGAATATATATATATATATATATATATATATATATATATATATATATATATAAGTCTTTGAAGTGAAGCCGTGCTGGAATTAGTATGTCCGTGTAATACTATTCTGGCTGAGTGGAGCTCAGAGCTACTATGACTGCTGACGCGTTATTCTCTGTGTAACTTACGGACTCTTAAGGTACTCGTACTGTAACTTACGGATCAGTCCGGTACTCACCGATAACTGACGTATCTTACTATGGTAGGAGTATATGTATACTCACGTCTAGTCCATTATCATAGAAAAAGGGGAGATCTCACCCCCCCCCACACACATATATATATATATATATATATATATATATATATATATATACACACACAGTAATGCAAGTCTATGAACGGAGAAGATAACCCGGAAAAGATTTATTTAATATAAAAGATTAAGCGATAGATCTGTATACAAAACTTAATGGATATTATCCAGAGCAATATGATATACATAAAGCAAAGCTCAACACATCATCTAAAGTGATTATAAATTGTAATCCTTTTCGATAAGCTAACAAGCTCATCTTGTCAGACCACATTTTATTTGGTATAATTTTTTTTCAGAATATCTAAAAATTACAGCGGAATAGAAATCAGATAGCATGACCCAGAATAGAAATCTTTAATCTTATCTTGTAAGGGTCACCAAGGTTAGGGAAGAAAAATTTAATTCGGCAGAATGAGTAACCATAAACTTACTCACAAACAAACGAATTCGTATACAAATATATACATGCATATGAACATAAATACTTACGCATGCACACATATGAACATTTACATATATATAAATACACATATTCATATGTATGCACACATATATACACATCAGTTCACACACACACACACACACACACACACACACACACACACACACACATATATATATATGAATATGGTATTCTATATATATGCCTGTATATGTGTACAGCTACTTTATCTTGTGTATGTAATTCAATGTAAGACACAAAAGGATTTGTGTGTATATATGTGATATTTGTTGCTATACATGTGTATATATGTTGTAGTATTTATTATACGCGTATACACCTGCGCTTAATAGTTGTGCATGAAATTGAATGTAGGTCTTTTTGTGTGTATATGTGATGTTTGTTGGTATACTTGTGTATATATGTGTTAATATTAATTATACGCGTATATGTCTGGTCTTCATAGTTGTGCATGTGGGTGTGTGAATACAATATTTTTATGCGTATATGGAAAGATGTGTGTATATTCTATGTATACATTTGCATATATATTTGTATACATGTGTAAGTGTGGACATGTGTATATATATGTGTGTGTATGCGTTCATATGTTCATTTATGTTGTGGATTATTGTTTAGAAACCACACAAATTAATAACAGAAACAAATATGCGAGATAAAACGGAAGTATATTGAACAAAATATATACAACCTGGAACACGGGTTAGTAATTCAGGAATACTAGGAATACTGTTAGTAGGAATCAAATATATACAATCTTGTAGATAAAAAGTAAGTCCGGGTATGAGTCTATATTCTTACTGACCAACTAAGCAGCGGTCCAACTACTCAACTGAACTCCGACAATCACGTTCCCTGCATAGGCCGGATTATTTGTACACCTTAGACGAGTCCATTTATTTTGTAAAAAGGGGCGCTCTCCAACAATTTATATATGCGTATATTCGTGCGCTTGTGAGTGGGTATGTATAGGTTTATGATCCATCGAATTTTTTCTCCAATCACCTCGGTGACCCTTAAAAGAAGACGAGATATTTCTCTTCTGAATTTTCTTCTCAATTGATTTCGATTTCGTAGACATTTTTTTTTATTTTATATTCTGAAAAAATTTCATACCAAATATAACGTGGTCGGATTAGATGAGCATATTAGCTTGTGAAAATTATAATTAATAACCACTTTAGATGATGTGATGAGCTTTCCTTTATATATATATATATATATATATATATATATATATATATATATATTGTAATTTAGAACATGTACAAATTACAATCTACTACAAAATGTACATTTTGTTTCGACATTGAAAAGGCAATATCTTATCAGGTAGTAAACGCTATTTTTTGAAGAGAGATAGAAAATTCGCAACCTTATATTGGTAATTTTTTGTGTGCGAGGTAAAGGGGGTAGAGGTAATTAGAAACCAGAATTGGGGATTGTAAAAGAGACATTGACGAAATAAGGAATAAAAAGAGGAAAACGTTTTCAGTATTTACATTATTCGGATTATTGTCCTCATCTTTGTTGCCATTTGTACGACGTTTCGGCCGTTGTACGCTCTGGACTTCTTTCGCCCGAAACGTTATGCAAATGGCAACGAAGATGAGGACAATAGTCTGAATAGTATAAATATTGTAAATACTACCTCATCTCAGAAATATAGACGAAAACTTTTTCCTCTTTTTTGTTCCTTATTTCCGCAATCTCTCTTTTACAACCCACGATTCTGTTTTCTCATTTTCTCTACCCTCTTTACCTTGCACACAAAAATTTTACCAATATAAGAAAGCGAATTTTCCATTTCCCTTCAAAAAATGGCGTTTACTACCTTATGAAACATTGTCTCTTTAATGCCGAAACAAAATGTACACTTTGCAGTAGTTTGTAATTTGTACATGTTCTAAATTATAATTTATAATAAATATTCATAGGTCTATTTCTATATTGAGAACTGTTTTAAATTAATGTTTTGAACTTTGTCAATATTTCCTTCGTTCCTTATTCACTTATATATATATATTGTCATCCGCAGACAGATCTGTTTCGCTGTATCACAGCTCATCAGTACGGTTAGACTCCGATTGCTCCTTAATATAAATATATATATATATATATATACGCATCGCTCATTCAGTAATGGATTAGAGCACTCTGGCTATTGGGCGAGTATAATGACAATATACACGCTAAAAAGTCTACCTCCTTCTATCGGACGCCCATAGCCCAGAGGTAGAATCGCCGATTGACGCCAATTCGGTCGGGTTTCAATCCTAGATTAAAAGCAATCGGAGTCTAACCGCACTGATGAGCTGTGATACAGCGAAACAGATGTGTCTGCGGATATATATATATATATATATATATATATATATATATATCCCTCTTGTCACAAGAAAGGAACAACAGCGAATCAACGTCATCTTTGTTCCTTCACTTTAATACTACTTATTAAACTTTACTACCAGTTATGAAAGCTATTGCCGCGTGATTGCTCTTTAAGAGTGCCTTATTATTTGATTTTTTTGCAATAATTATGTCGTCTAGTAGTGAAGAATATATATATATATATATATATATATCTTCTATATTATAATGAAGCTAGTTGTGTATATATATATATATATATATATATATATATATATATATATATATAAATAAAGTATATATGTTAAAATACGTTAGAGGTATTTTTCCCCACTCTATATGTATAAATTCTAATTGAAATCTGGGAGGAACTTGAGTCTGACTAAACATTTACGGCGAGGAGTTCTTTTAGAGTTCATCATAACCGGAGAAAAGTCAAGTCTGCTTGTTACAAAATTCGTTATGGACGTATTGAATGTTACAAGTATTTTCCACTTGGGCTGGTAGAATTAGTTCAAATGACATCGCCTGAATCGGAAAACATTGGACCGTGGAAAACTGACGCTAATTCGCCTGGACGAACGAGTCATATTTCAAACTGCTTCGGGAAGACGATCAAATTCGTGTATGTCGAGGAGACGACATGACACTATGACTCCAGCCTATCAACAGGTGACTATACAAATTGGGGGAAAATTCTGTAATGATATGGATAATGGTTTTTTTTCAAGTGGGCAAGGCCCACCAATGAAACTGGAGATTGTCTTGACAGGTGTGATATACACAGATCTTGTTGCAGAAAATTTACACCCCTTTATGCTTTCAATGTCGCCAGGTGATGTCGCTTCCATACGCCCCAATGATTCCTTCGTTCTCCAGGTTTAAGTTCCATTGAGCATATATGAGACATTTTATAATCATCTCTAAATCACCAGTAGCCAGACTAAACCCAAGCTCAGTTATGGTCTACTCTGGGATATACTTCAATAGATATTCCAGCGTAACAAATCCAATAATTCGTAGACTACATAACAGATCGCACAGCCGCTGGTATTCTTTGCTTTATCCTTTCACCCCAAGAAAAACATTAAAACGCAAGAGATTCTTCAGGGATAAGAAAATATAGGAAAAATATTACTGTTAACCGTTTCTATAAATAGTTTCAAGGTAATTGTTGCCATAAACTTTGATCTACGGTACATAGACTTATGAATTTAAGTGCAGTACTTAATTGGCTGTACAGTCTCATCATTTTACAGTTGAAATGGCTAGATGTAACCGTAATTTCTATGCTAACAGTTTATTCTCTAGCACTTCTTATCTCTGGAAATCTCTTGAAAAGTTTAATGGAATTTAATTTAAATGGAATCTTAATCCTTATAGTTCTTGTTCATTTATTGTTCTCTTTCTCTTTAATTATATTTTCTTCTCATATTATTCTACGCTATCAGTTGCTTTTCTCGCTTGAGAAACTTTCTTCCGGCTTCTTGCTTTCCAGTCAACTTTGATTTTCAAAAATTTAAATGCAATGCCAATCGCTATTCTCTGTCTTCTTGATTCTGCTTCTTTTATTGTTCTCCCTCCTTAATTATGTTTTCTTCTTCTCATATTATTATAAGTTCCTATGCTAATAGTTTCTTCTCTCGCTTTTGGAGCTCTCTTCCGGCTTTTTGCTTTCCGCTCAACTTTGACCTTCAAAAATTTTCAATGCAATGTCAATCGTTATCTTTTGTCTTCTTAATTTGTATTCTTTGATTGTTCTCTTTCCTTAATAGTAATTTTTCTTATATTCTGTAACATTTAGTAACCCCTGTGCCTTCGTCGCTTTATTGTCTTGCTTGGAGTGAAATATAAAAAGCTTATATATATATATATATATATATATATATATATATATATATATATATATATATATTTGGTCAGTAACCTGTCTTTTAAGCATCTTTCCTTGAATTCGACCGACGCGGATGATTTAATCAAACATTTATTTTGTTTTAACAGAATTCTAATCTTTTAGATATTTGTGTGTGTGTGTGTGTGTGTGTGTGTGTTAAAGAATATAAAAATAGTTTTTATTGTTATTGTTTTTATTGTTCCGAGCGCTTTCGGTCATTACTTTAGCCATTTTCAAGGGTGTTGTATTAGGTCATGTCTGCTAATTAACACTCTTGATGGCGGGGGTGGGAGTGGGGGTTTAATCAGTTGAGCTTCTCTAATAATATGTCCGATGGCTATGGGATTTAAAATGAATTGTTGTGTTCTCAACAAGAATCTTCTTGAGGGGTTCTGTTAAATTATAGGTTAACAAATGTTTAATAAATGTTAATAAATATCTTTTATAGCACTTTTATTCGACAGGTGGTAGTATGTACAATATAGGTAAATGAATATTGGTACACTCTATTAGTCATCGCTAATTTTGATTTGGTGGGATTAATTTGGTTATATATAAACTTGCACATTATATGCATGCAAAACAGATGCATTAGGTATGCACATGTAGACACATACATGCATATGTGCAGATTTTTCGCAAAAGCTTTTGCAGGCAAACTTGAGTATCTAAACTTATTTAAAAATGGAAACTTTGTCTGTGTGTCTGTGTGTGTGTGTCCGTTACCTATAGACTCAGAAACGGCTGAACCGATTTTCTTGAAAATTTACACAGTTGTACTATAAGCGTCTGAGAGTGTTCTTTGCTAGGTTTTGTGTCGAAGGTACCCCCATAAATCTCGAAAATCGAAAAAATCGGGTTTATAGAAGTAGTGGTCCGATTTTAATCAAATTTGATACACTCATAGGCAAAGACATAAGAAACGATATTCAGAATTCTCAAGGTTGCAGTTCTTACAATAGTGCAGAAAATCGATAATATACATATATATAAAAGGCAAGATGTTTGTGTGTGTGTGTGTGTGTGTGTGTGTGTTTGTGTGTTTATCTGCCTGTATGTCTGTATATTTTTTCAGCCCCTTTATTTTAATTCTTGCTTTGAGTCTGGCTCTAAGTAGGTATAATTGTAGTTATTAGTCTCAGCCATGATACTATTTACTCAGAGGACTTATTTAGCCTTCAAAATTCAGTTTACGACGAAAAAAACTTATTTGATATCGATAACAGGAAATCAAAATTTGACTTACATCCATTCATTTTTCTTTCAGTTTACGGTTTCGCTTTAACTGGAAACAACTATTGCTTTTTAGTCTTTCGTGCCAACGACCAAAGAGTCTGAGCTCCAGGACCATGGCATAGTTTTAAAGCTTTCATTACACCCGAGCAATGCCGGGCTATATATAGTTTAAATTTAATGTATAATGTTGTTTCTCATTTGATCTTTCTCCATCTCTCTCTCTCTCTCTCTCTCTCTCTCTATATATATATATATATATATATATATATAAACATACAAATGTATTCTTGAATATATATGTGTGTGGGTGAGTATATGCGTATGACATTTGGAAGTCAGTTGTTTACGCAATTTCAACCTTCCCGTATCTTCAGGCGATACTCCAACGTTGTTTATTATTTTTTTAAAGCGTTCATCAGGGATTTTTACGAACACTCGACTGGAATTTTAAAATAACTGAAATTTCAAAATTAGGGAGAAGTTTTTCAAACACTTTCTACCATTCATTTAAAAGCTCTACATTATATATGTATTGAACACTTTTTAACAATAATTTTATATATATATATATATATATATATATATATATATATATATATATATATACCTGGATGGAAGTAATCGGATCTCTAACCGGACTGATGAGCTGTGATACACCGAAACAGCACGATATATATATATATATATATATATATATATATATATATATATAGCTGCAACATTCAATACATACATAACGAATTTAGCAAAGATCAGACCTAAATTTCTGCGGTTTTGTTGAACAGTTGTAATCTAAAAAGGACTCCTTGCCTTGAATGTTGAGCGAAAGTCAATTTCATCCGAGATTTCAAGTGTAATTCATATATATATATATATATATATATATATATATATTACGAAAATTAACGAACATTAACGAAATTGGTTATAAACAACCGACAAAATACGAGTATCGATCAAAAATAATGTTCAAACAAATAATTTCAAATATATATATATATATATATAATCAGGCAAATATAAGAACACTTGTTTCTGCACTAGAATCAGGAACTTGCTCATTACGTGCATGCAAAAACACATACATTAGGTGTGCACACATAGATACACACATGCACATATACAGATATTTCGCAAAACCATTTGCAGGCAAACCTTATTACACGTCCAACTGAAATCTCCAGCAGCTTCTTGGCCAACGATGAAAAGTGACAACACTCGGAAGTAGCTGATTAATACATTACCGCTAAACGGTACCAAATGTCACGTGCTCCGCGGGACGACTTCCGGTGCTCACATCTGTAGGTCACATTTGAACGACTCTTCAAGAAAGGCGATTAAAAATAGAAAAAGGCTAGAAACTACTTCCTTGTTTTTTCTTCTTCGCATTTCTCTTTTTCGCATTCTACTTTTTCTTTCTTCTTACTTCTTTCCTTCTTTTTCTTTACCTATAGCTTTCTTTTCTCTTTCGTTTCTTCTTTTAATAAGCATAGCCTAATTTAGTGTCATTATTCCCATCGATGCCGCCATCTTGTTTTACTTCTCACTGCTTTTGCGTGCTTCTTTTCACATACTTCTTTCTTCGCATTGCTTATTTTGAGTTATTTTTCATATTTTACTTCGTTTTTCTTCTTTTCTTTTTTCCGTTTTTTTCTTTCATTCATTTTTTGTTTTTATCTAATTTTAATTTAACTATGAGCTTGTCTGTCTTTCTTTTGCTTAATTTTTTATGTTATACTTTCTTCTTTTTTTTTTCGTTTTTTTCTTTCTTTACTTTTAATTTAACTATGAGCTTGTCTTTATTTTCTTTTTTATTATTGTTCATGCTGTACTTCTTTCTCCCTCTCTTTCTTTCGTCTTTTTTCTGTCTTTTTTTCATTCTTTCTTTATTTTTCATTTAGCTATGAATTTGTCTTTTTTTTCATTTCCATTAGTTTTTATATTTTCTTTTTTTCTTTTTTCTTTTCTTTTTGCCTTTTTTCGTGTTTTCTCTCTTTCTTTTTTCATTCTTTATTTTTCATTTAGCTATGAGCTTGTCCTTTCTGTCTTTCTTTTACTTCAATTTTCATGTTGTACTTTCTGCTTTTTTTGTTCGTTCTTTATTTTTCATTTAGCCATAAGCTTGTCATTTCTTTCTTTGGAATTATTTTTCATGTACTTCTTTCATTTTCCCTCTCTTTTTCTGTCTTTTTCTTTCTTTCTTTCTTTCTTTCTTTTATTTTCATTTAACTCTGAGCTTGTCCTTTTTTTATTGCATTATTTTTCATGTTGTTCTTTCCCTTTCTTCCTTTTTTATTCCTTCTTTTTTCTTTCTTTCTTTCTTTCTTTTTTCTTTCTTTCTTTTTTCTTTCTTTCTTATATTTTTCATTTAACCATGGACTTGTTCATTTTTTCTTTCTTTCTTTTTTTCTTTCTTTCTTATATTTTTCATTTAACCATGGACTTGTTCATTTTTTCTTTCTTTCTTTTGACAATCATTGTCCAATTTAGTGTCATCATCACCCTCGATACCTTCTTCTTCTTCTTCTTCTTCTTCTTCTTCTTCTTTCTTTCTTTCTTTCTTTCTTTTACTCTATTCTCTTTCCTCCTTTCCTTATCCCCATATTTACTACCTCCTCATCCTTTCATACAACTTTACTTGGCCAACTATCCAAGCTCGGTTTAATTTATCTTTGATGAAACGCTGACAAGATGTCTTTCAGCGAAGTAATGGCGAAAAAATCACCGGATAAAGACCGAACGCAGTGTAGACGAATCTTTACCAGAAATCTTTCTCGGTGTCTCGCAGGACCGAACTGGGTTGGCATAAGTTTACTTCACGGCGAGGTAGGGTTGAGAGCCGGATTGTAATCGCTTGCACCTGCTGCTCGTTGCAAATGCGAACGCTCATAAATTATGGAAGGCTTAGAAGAGTGAAAAAGAAACTCAGGCGCTTGTGTAAAAACGATTCCAAAACCAGGTGACGTTTCTGTATTTTAAGCGCATTGATTTCACAGTAGAGAAATCCGTTCGTATGTGATTATATTAATATGTGAGTATGTGATTGTATTTATGTAGTTTTGTTTGAGTATGTGGACTTGTGGTCTGTCCCCTGCCTTTCACGTCATGATATAACTTCAGCTATCTTTACTTTATTTTTTCGAAAATAAACATCTGTTTCTCCTCACAATTTGGATTCAAAATGTTGACAGACAAACTGTTTAAAGATAATGATAATATTTTGACTGACAGATTTTCTTTATTCCTAATCATCAATTTGCAAAATCATCCACGGTACACACACACACACACACACACACACACACACACACACACACAAACACACACACACACACACACACACACACACATATATATATATATATTTTGTAATATAACTAATTTAACATATTTAAACTTATATATGTATTCTAAACATTTATTGTTAAATATAATAATGAATGTCTATTATGTTTAATCACGAGCCATCGTATTTTGGTTTTAATTTCAGTTGAAAATAAAGACAAAAATTATCCAACATTTGGATATTTTTTCATTATGTTAGTTCTAAGCTTTCGGCTAACATGAGCCATCTTCAGAGAGGATACAGGGACGTTAACATGAAGACATCCACTATCAAAGATGATTTTATCTAGTGTTGACATAAAATTTTGCTAAGCAATAATAACAGTTACCAAATAGCAGACGCAGTTCGTAAATTTGTAACGTGGTTCTACCATGTAACACCGCGTGAGAGACCGAAATGTTAACAGAACCATATGTCTAAATGCAATGTAATGTGTTGTGACCAGATTGAAATATGATTTTATTAAGTGTGAGTTGTTTTGATTTAATGTAGATAACCTCCAATATCTGAAGGTTCTTTTTACTGTGTGTATGTATATATATTCACCGGAACTATTTAACTTGTATAGTGATAATATTTAGAGGACCCTATATGTTATGCCAGGATTTGTCATCGGAGGCTACAATCTGAACAACATAAGATACGCAGACGACACAGTGTTGATTGCAGACACAGAAAGGAAATTGCAGGACCATTTTGCAGAAGATAGCTGAAAAGACTGACAAGAAGGGACTACAAATAAACTGCAAGAAAACCGAATGCATGGTCATCAGCAAAAAGAGCAGCCCAAGGTGCCAAATACAGGTACGAAAATTTAAATATCTGGGAAGTGTTCTAACTGAAGATGGAAAGTGCAACACAGAGATCCAAAGGTGAATTGGCATGGCGAATGATGCGCTTCCAGAAGCTGAGTAAAGTATTAAGACACAGGAAACTTTCACTAGAAACAAAGAAGAGAGTACTGGATTGCTATGTGATGTTAGTTCTTCAATATGGTAGTGAATGTTGGACAATATCAACAAAGATGAAGGAACAACTTGAAGCAGCTGAAATGTGGTTCCACAGAAGGATGCTGCGGCTATCGTGGACCGAGAATGTGAACAATGACGAGGTGTTGGAAAGAATGGAAACAAAAAGAAAATTAATGAGGTCAATTGTTTGAAATTTTTATAATATATGAAAAGCTTAATTTGATTATTATTATTTATTGGTTTAACATTTCTACGTATTATGTTTTTGAGTGCTGTCTTATCATGTTTGTAATTATTATGCACCAGGAAGAGACAACTGAAGTTCTTGGGACATGCAATGAGGAAGGAGCGCTTGGAGAATCTGATACTAACAAGCTAGATAGAAGGAAAAAGAGACAGAGGAAAACAGCGGATAACATATTTGGAGGGCCTGAGCAGGTGGATGTCAGAACGTGGGCTGTGAGACGTAACAGGAGAAAGCGTGCTAAGAGCCACTAGGAACAGGGAGACGTGGAAGGCCATGATCGCCTACATCCTGAAAGGACAAGGCACATAGACTAAAATCTGTCTACTATTATCTACATGGCTATTGTTTTAAAAAATATCGTTTAATTGAACTATGATCAGAAAGGTGGCAGGTAAGTCTACAGGAGAGCGTGGTTGTAGTAAAACCAATATATATCGTGGGTTTATTACTTGTACCAGAGATACAATCTCTGATCGGGCATGTAAATTGATACACTACATTGGTTTTCTGTAGGGGATTTGGTTGTATGGTTGTAGGGTTATTAGAGACTATGAGGTCAATTGTTTGAAATTTTTATAATATATGATTATTATTATTTATTGGTTTAACATTTCTACGTATTATGTTTTTGAGTGCTGTCTTATCATGTTTGTAATTATTATGCATTTGGTTGTAGTTCTTAATAAACATAACACTATTAACTTATACTATATAAGTTAATAGTGTTATGTTTATTTTGATGTACATTATTATCATTAATATTATCTATATTGTTAGATGTATTATTAAGTTTATATATATATATATATATATATATATATATATATATGAAATGATTTGTTTGAACATTATTTTTGATCGATACTCATATTTAAGTAGATAATCAGTTTTTAATGAAACAGTATTATATATTTATATCTACTGGCCTGATTATTTACGATAAATTTTTATTATGAAAATGTGTGTCATTCAGCAGGATTCGAACTTGCGACCCCTATCCACAAAGGGGAAGCTACCATTTGTTCTGGCAACGTCTTAGACCGCTCGACCACGAATGACCTCCAGTCTAAACGAGGCTTTAATCAAGCGTATATAACACAATTTTTGATTCATCGCAACAACCATATCTGTCTGAAATGTATCGTAATGTCAACAAGTGTAAACAAGTTACGGAAATTAAGGAACTGGAATGACCTGTGTGTGTGTATGTGTGTATGTGTGCGTCTGTGTCTGTGTTTGTGTGTGTCCGTTACTTATAGACTCCGAAACGGCTGAACTGATTTTCTTGAAAATGTACACAGTTGTACTATAAGCATCTGCGAGTGTTCTTAGCTAGGTTTTATGTAGAGGCACCCCCGATAAATATCGAAAATCGATAATCGAAAAAATCGGATTATAGAAGTAGTGGTCCCATTTTAATCAAATTTGATACACTCATAGACAAAGACATAAGAAACGATATTCAGAATTCTCAAGGTTGCAGTTCTTACAATAGTGCAGAAAATCGATACTATAAAGGCAAGATGTTTGTGTGTATGTTTGTTTATCTGCCTGTATATCTGTATTTTTTCAGCCCTTTTATTTTAGTTTTTGCTTCGGGTTTGGCTCTAAGTAGGTATAATTGTAGTTCTTAGTCTCAGCCATGATACCATTTACTCAGAGGACTTATTTAGCCTTCAAAATTCAGTTTACGACGAAAAAAACTTATTTGATATCGATACCAGGAAATCAAAATTTGACTTACATCCATTCATTTTTCTTTCAGTTTACGGTATCGCTTTAATTGGAAACAACCATTGCTTTTTAGTCTTTCGTGCCAAAGTCCAAAGAGTCTGAGCTCCAGAACCATGCATTAGTTTTAAAGCTTTCATTACACCCGAGCAATGCCGGGCTATACTGCTAGTAGACTCATAAATATCCGCGCTAACTCGACCGAATAAATAAACAAATAGGTGTAAAATAAGTAAAAATAATACATTCTTACCAAAGAATTGGTTAATGTTTTTTTTTTAAGAAAAGCAATTTGAAATCGTAATGTAAAAAACTGTATGGCTCCCAATTGTATGCTTGTTCAAAATTAAATTATGTAAATTAAGATAACAAATGTAATATCCAAACTTCAATAAGACAAAATCCCGAATTACGTAAATTGCAAAGAGATACTAACTTCTTCTTTAAGTGCCATGCGCGATACACGCTTGGGCGATCATGTCTCGAAAGAGACATGACTGACTGGGCAGAAGATTATCCCGCAGTAGGTTGCCATTGCTTTCTGCGGTAGACTGGTTGCCGACCAAGGCTATAGAACCCAATCTGTCCTATTATTTAACCCATAACTGGAGGGAAGAGACGGATTAATACCTTTCCCAAGGGTATTTGCGCGTGAGTGAATGCAAGGAATTCAACTGGAATTCGAACTCGGTTCCCCGATTTCTCGTTCCGAGCCGATATCCACTGCGCCACAACGCACATCCTAACTACAATTTTCAAAAACTTAAATGCGAAAATACTGTTCCTTTATTACATTTTCTCCTTATTTCTCTGTTTCACCCCTGGCATCTTAGTGACATTATCATCTTATTTGGGATGAAATGATAAAAAAAGTCAAAAAAAAAAAAGAAGTCTGATTGTCTTTTAGCCCTCGACATTTTTCTGTACACCAGCGAATTTTGAATATTAAGAGCAGACCTATAGCGAGGAATCCAAACATTTGAAATGAGGTACTGTAGAACGACCCTAGGCATCTAATACGTTGAATACATAACAAACGTACTGTTCGAGTACGAGTAGAAGACATTATGAGACAAGAAACAGACTCGTTTGAAGTCCCCATAACTGTTATCAAAAAGAGAAAGTTATAATAATCTGGATACGTAGAGTTTGAGTTTGAGTTTAGTTTAACGGCATATCAACCTCTGTGGATTACTTAATGCCAAAAAGATGGGGTTTAAGGGTATTTTTTAATGTTAAGTTATGGTGCGGATGTTGATTTAATCAGATTTTGATGAAAAAAAAATTTTTTTAGACAAGATGTCTTCTAGATTTGCATTTTGAAAAGATCTTTTTAAATTAAAAAGGTTTGGTTAGTATTGTTTTACGGCATATCAACCTTATTGGGTTACTTAATGCCGACAAGATTTTCACAATAGATTTGTATGAATAGAATATGTATCCTTTGTATGAAATCAGTTTGTAAATCTGGTTTCATTGATGTGTTTTTGTAAAGAAAGTTTTGTCGAGAGTCGGTGTTATTACTAGTATATATTTTTCTAAAAATAGAAGAAAAAAAATGCTGGTAACATTTTTTTTACTTCGATTTTCTTCCAAAATGTATTGCTAGTAATATTTTCTGATCCAAAAATGTATTGCTAGTAATATTTTCTGATCCAAAAATGTACTGCTAGAAATTTTACTATTAAAGTATATTTTTATACTTTTTTGAGGTTTTGACACCAGTTTTGAGGTTTAACTATTTCCCCATTAGGACCCTAACAGATGCTACAAACCTGGGTCAGAAGTTGATACGTCGTTAAACTAACAAGAAAACGACAAGAATTTTTAGTTACAATATTTGTGTGAATTACAAGCAGTTTTATTTGCTTACAGAAAAGAATTTTAAATATATTTTTGTATTTGAATTTGAGTTTTGTTTAACGGCATATCAACCTCTGTGGGTTATTTAATGCCAAAAAGGTGGGGTTTTAAGGTATTTTTTAATGTTTGGTTATAGTGAGAAGGTTGATTTAGTCAAGTTTTGATGAATTTTTTTTTTTAGAAAACTGAAGATGTCTTCTGCTTTTGTAGTAAAAAATGTATTGCTGATAATAATTTTTTTTTACTTCAAAATTGTCAGTCAGTTAGTTAGTTAAGTGCCATACGTGATACACGCTTGGGCGATCAGGTTTCGAAAGAGACATGACTGACTGGGCAGAAGATTATCCCGCAGTAGGTTGCCATTGCTTTCTGCGGTAGACTGGTTGCCGACCAAAGCTATAGAACCCAATCTGTCCTGTTATTTAACCCATAACTGGAAGGAAGAGACGGATTAATACCTTTCCCAAGGGTATTTGCGCGTAAGTGAATACAATGGATTCAACTGGAATTCGAACTCGGCTCCCCGGTTTCTCGTACCGAGCCGATATCCACTGTACCACAACGCACATCCAAATCAAAAATGTATTATGGCAATATTTTTTTTTCCTTCAAAAAGTTATTGTTGGTAATATTTTTCTTCAAAAATGTATATATTTCTATAAAAGTCCATCTTTATGTATATATTTCTATAAAAGTGTATTTTTATACTTTCATAGTGTTTTGACCCCAGTTTGGGGGTTAACTATTTGCCCATAGCTGGGACCATAACAGGTCGTACCAATCCGGGTCAGGGTGAACCTGGGAACAACAGCAATTAAGAAGTGGTTCCATGCTCCTCCCAACAACCCAATCAGAGGTCTTGCTGCCGGATGCAGTTTACCGTCATACCCAGGACCAAAATCTTTTTTGCATATTTACACTATTTACGTTGTTCGGTCTGTTGTGCTTATCTTTACTCTCACATTGACGAAGTTTCGGTCGTTGTACGCTCCGGCCTTCTTCAGGTGAAATTTGTTGTAATTCTAAACCGAAACCTTCATTTATCCCACGGAGGTAGATTGTTCAAATCCCACGTGCCATGCCTCTGGATATCTCAGTTTCAGTTAATTCTTTTGATAGTTATCAAAGTTTTTGTTCTCTCCGCTAAGGGATTGAACTCACAACATTTTCGGTGAAGTCACTTTTTGGACCAATCAACCAACGCGTTTATCCACTGATCCATGTGTCTTTTTTATATATACCAACATTGAATTTTTAAAATATAGTTTGTTTTTAATGAGAGAGAGAGAGAGAGAGAGAGAGAGAGAGAGAGAGTTTGCTGGTTGAAGCCTATGAATTCATTTTTTAGAGGCATTGGCATAATATCATGCATCATTAGCACCATTTTCTAGATGATGTAAGAGTACTATGGCATTGCTAATGTTGTGCGTCATTCCTGCCGAATAACGCACATTTTTGTACAAACTTTATCGTAAATAATCAGGCCGATAGAAATAAATATATAAATATACTTTGATTAAAAATAGAATATCTACTCAAATAGGAGTATCGACTAAAAATAACGTTCAAACAAATAATTTCAGTATGTCGGTTGTTAAAACCATTTCTTTAATCTTCGGGATTTTCCGTAACATTGTATGTTTACATTTGTTGACATTACGATACATTTAAGAGCAGAGATGGTTATTTGCGTAGGATCGAATATTGTGTTATACAGGCTTAATTTGACTTCGTTTAGAGACTGTCGTATCATTCGTGATCGAGTGGGCTAAAACGCGCCAGTTCAATTGGTGGCTTCCCCTATGTTGATAGGGGTCGCAGGTTCGAATTTTCTTCAAAAATGCATATATTTCTATAATAATCCAGGTCATGTTTATAGTGATAATCTTCTTTGTTTCGAGGAGATTTTCCAGCATTCAATACCATAAAGGAGAAATGATATTGCGTAACATTTCAGTGCTCTTTTCTTTTATTCTAACAATATTTTCTGTCTCTTAATACTGTTTCGTGCTAAGTGTAACAAAAGAAAAAATGGATTGGCCAAAACTCAGAGTTAAAAATCATATACAAATATTTAATTTACCAAAACATTAAATGAAAATATTTACAGATATACAGTTTTTGCATTCAAAACGAAAAACAGTGTTTATTACTGGCAGGCGAAGTGTTACGAAGGGAAAGGAAGGTGTCAAATATTTTTACCCAGTTAAGATAGCAAAGAAAATTAAATGCTATACTTTTTGGAAATCCTCAAATGTGTATATAAAGAATAATTATTAGTTTGATCAATGAAAGAGTAAAAAAATCTATTTACCCATATAGTTCCATGAGGTTCTCTTTCGGGCTTTAGTTGGTCGGCAACTTTTCTTAGACATTCTTTCGGCTGGATATAAATCCTTGAATCAAAGCCGGAGTTGATAATGTCAGCAAATCCTGTTAACAACTGATTACTCTCTTCCCAAAACCTAGGGGCTAACACATATTCTAGAATCCTTTAGAATTCTCTAGATTTTACTCGAATTTTCTGGGACATTTTAGCATCTTCCAAAAGTTCTATTTCTAATTTCCTTATTTTTACGACTACTTTATGAATTAAAACGTTTTTTGTAAAAACAAGTAGGACTCAAATAAATTTCTTACTAAAACTTTTTAGACATTATTAATATTATTTTTATCTATAAATGCATCCTCATAACAATACTTTGCTTAGCTTTTGGAATGCATATTTTTCTATTTCAATACACATTCGGATTACAGTGTTGCACTTTCCGCCCTCTGTTAGAACACTTCTCAGATATTTACATTTTTGAACTTGTGACAGATTTTTTATGCCTAGTCACACTCTTCTTAGTCCTTTGAAAATCAAAATATACCTTTTTGACTATCTAGGCATGAACCAGAGCAGTTATTGGTGCAGACAATACAATCAGCCATTTGACTTCAAATTCCAGCCTACCCTGTTGTGTTCATGTTATGAAAGGTATGAAGCCACTGTTTTCCTACCTGTAGACTAAATAGAAGGTTGGGCTCTTCAACTTTGGGGACTGGCCATTTTAAGATAATGTCTACTTTGAATACAAAGCCATAGAGAGGGAAACAGGCCAACACTCTACTATCTTTCCTAAGAAATCATGGCAATTCGCAGCTAAGGGAACAAATTTGTGGAGAGCAATGATGGCTACATCCACAAGGGGCATGAAATTAAAAAAAAAAAATCAGATTTATAAATTGTCCTGTAATAAATAATAGCCAAAAAATATGAATTTAGATAGCATTTTTTCATTAACCCAGACTATGGCTACATTCATTAGTTCCACCTGAGAGTTTTGGCAAAGGCCATCTTTCTTCAAACATTGTTGACTGGCACTAAAGAATCATAAACAAAGAACTGTACCAAATATCACAGAAAGCACATTACTTGAGGACTTCCAACAGCAACAACAACTAAAATGGATAGCACATGTAACTTAAAGAAAAAATAATAACATAATCCAAATGCTAACATTGTACACTACTTCAAACAAAAGGTTAGGAAGGAAACCCCCATCAATACTGGAAGGAGTGATGATGGATATTGGATTTGAGAAAAGAAATTAATGTTTTGTAATTTGCATTTTGGGCTCATCTTTTTGCTAATAACCATGCATTCTATCTTCTTACAATTGGTGTTTAGTCCTTTCTTCTAGCTTTCCTTCGCTGCCTTCTATAGGAGCTTTTGTAGTTTCCTTTCTGTGTCTGCTATCAGCACTGTATCATCTGCGTATCTTATGCTGTTAAGATTGTGGTCGCCAATAATAAATCCTGGTAGGACTTCTAATTCTCTTAGAATTGCCTCACTGTCTCAGTTGAATAAGTCTGGTGAGAGCCCACTTCTTACATCTGTTCGTGTGTATCTGCTGAACTCATTTTTTATTCTTATGCAAGAGGCTTGTTTTTGATGTCTCCAATAACCTTCCCCATTATGTCAAGGTTGCTGAGCCGTTCTAAAAGATATTTGTGGCGTACTTGATCGGACGTCTTTACGTAAACTATGAAAAAAGGTACACGAACTGGTGTATTTGTATTGCTCTTTCTGAGAACATAAATATCACATTTCTTGTTTGTTAGCGAACGAGAAATGTAAAGGTTTATTGATGTATGGAAATAAAATCAGGATTTGGAAATAAACTTGGATCTGGAAATAAACCTGGATCTGGAAATAAACCTGAATCTGGAAATAAATTTGGATTTAGAAATAAACCTGGACTGGAAATAAACTTGGATCTGGAAATAAACCTGGATCTGGAAATAAACCTGAATCTGGAAATAAATTTGGATTTAGAAATAAACCTGAACTGGAAATAAACATGGATCTGGAAATAAACTTGGATCTGGAAATATACTTCGATCTGGAAATAAACCTAGATCTGGAAATAAAATTTGATCTGGAAATAAACCTGGATCTAGAATTAAACATGGATCTGGAAATAAACCTGGACTGGAAATAAACAGATCTGAAAATAAAAGTTGATCTGGAAATAAACCTAGATCTTGAAATAAACCTGGAATGGAAATAAACCTGGATATGAAAATAAACGAAGATCTGGAAATGAAGCTGAATCTTAACGCAAATCCTTACCAGAAAAAATGGATACGTTATTGATTCGGTCGAATTGTACTCTACCGGAATCTTAGAAAGCAATTACTAAGGACACAGATACAGTCAAGTCAAAAGTTACATGGCCATAAATACACTTTTTGGAACAATGTCTTGTAGATTGACTTTTTCTTTTCGGCTTATCAGGCTTTTAGGAACTATTTAAAGTAGAAACATATTTCGTGGGGTGAAAACGTAGACGCGACCCATCTTAGAAGCTCATTAGAGTAAACAAGGCAAATACCGTATGTAAAGAAGATCTCACGTCTATTCGTTGTGTCGACCGCATAGAGAACCACTATTTATTTTTAAACAAAGAACAACACCGAAGCGTAAAATAAAAAGATATGTGGATTGCAATCTTCATTCTGTGTGGAAGTTGCATCTATTTTTTTCTGTCTCTCCTCTGATCTTTTGGAGCTGTTCTGCCAAAATAATTAGAGGTCGCTTTTCTTTTTCTTGTCAATCTTAATTTAGTGTTTCGTTGATCAGGAGTCACGATAAAAAAGTTTTCACAAATTCTCATGTGTAGAGCCAACCACTGTGAATCACTGTCACTACAAGTCTGTGAAATAAGCTTACCATCCACAACTTTCCACTGAGATGTCATAATATATTCACAAAGCTTTGCTTAGTTTGACACAAGGTCACGATAACAGGGCATAACGTGAAACTAAAGAAAAATGGTCTATAGAAATCAGCTTGCAATTGGGATGCCTAAGTTTTGATATAACCAGCACGAAGTCTTTGGAGGCAAAATCTTATTTGCCATTAACTATATTTTTCGAATTTAGATAAAATTATGGTTAACACTATTATTTATTGTTGTGGATTCCGGGTGAGAAACTACACAAAATAATAAATAACAAAAACAGATATGGAGATAGAGAATGTAAGTTATATTGAACAAAATATACAAATCGGAACACGGGTTAGTCAATTCAGGAATACTATTAGTAGAAATCAATATAAACAGTCTTGCTGTGAAATAGTATGTCCGGGTAATGAGTCTATATCCAAACAACTCCAACTAACTCTGCACCAACTTACTGACCAACTAGGCAACTGCCGTTCTCTCTATAGGCAGGATTATATGTGCATATCAGGCGAGTCAATTATTCCAATAAAAAGGAAGATCCCACAACATTTATAATTTAGAAGAAAGAATTATAATGAGTATTTTGGTATGCAATCCTATAAAAAAAAAAATAAATAAATAAATAAATAAATAAATAAATAAAAATGAAAACTTTAGAAGATACGAGAAAACGGTTTCCCAGGAATTCAGTACGTGTTCCACTAATTTGGAAATCTGCTAAATTTAACGGGTGGCAAGCACCGTTGAGTAATGTACAACGGCACGGACTGAGGTATCGGAGGGCCGAATTCGAATTCAAGTCGAGCCATTACATTCAGTTATGTTCTAATACGCTTGGGAAAGGTATGAATCCATCTCTTTTTCCCCAGTAAATAGAGTGGATTCTATAGCCTTGGGTGGCAGCCAGTCTAGGAAAAGTAAAAAACTCTGAATTCAAACCACCTCAACGCTTCTAGCTGTGAAAAAGACAGGTTACAAAAGTATCGACGACAAAGGACCAGCGATGGTGAGAGGTTAAAAAATCTTAATGGGCGCTGGGTGACCTGTTCAGAGGTCAATGGTACATTTGAGAATTAAGCTGTAGAAGAATAGCCCAAAGATGGTTTTAATGATCAACGCTAAGTCCTTCCCTCGACGTCTTTGGGTAAGTGTAGATGCATATTTGTGACACAATCTAGGAATATATGATATCTAAACTTATTTATAAATGGAACTTTGTAGGTATGTGTGTGCATGTGTGTGTGTGTGTGCGTGTGTGTCTGTGTCTGTCCGTTACCTATAGACTCTGAAACGGCTGAACCTATTTTCTTGAAAATTTACACAGTTGTACTATAAGCGTCTGCGAGTGTTCTTAGCTAGGTTTTGTGTCGAGGGACCCAAAATAAAATATCGATAATCGAAAAAATCGGGTTATAGAAGAAGTGGTCCGATTTTAATCAAATTTGATACACTCATAGACAAAGACATAAGAAACAATATTCAAAAGTTTCAAAGTTACAGTTCTTATAATAGTGTAGAAAATCGATAATACATATATATAAGAGGCAAGATGTTTATGTGTGTGTCTATTTATCTGCCTGTATATATGTATTTTTTCAGTCTTTTTGTTTTAGTTTTTGCTTCGGTTTTGGCTCTAAGTAGGTATAATTGTAGTTCTTAGTCTCAGCCATGATCCCATTTACTCAAAGGCCTCATTTAGCCTTCAAAATTCAGTTTACGACGAAAAAATCTTATTTGATATTGATACGAGGAAATCAAAATTTGACTTACATCCATTCATTTTTCTTTCAGTCTACGGTTTCGCTTTAACTGGAAACAACTATTGCTTTTTAGTCTTTCGTACCAACGTCCAAAGAGTCTGATCTCCAGGACCATGCATTAGTTTTAAAGCTTTCATTACACCCGAGCAACGCCAGGCTATACTGCTAGTGGCAAATAAAAGAGACTTCAGAATGCTATTACCTACTCTGTACTCGATTGACCAGAAATTCTTCTAAGTTTAGGAGTAGCATTAGGCTTAAAGACTTTTAAATTTAAAAGTTTTATCCGGCATTGTTTCACGAGAGAAGAGCCCGCGATTCCCTGTACACGAGAAGAGCTTTTAAAATGGCCGTGATGGCCAAAATTGTTGCTCAATATAAAGTTTATATGTCCAGCTTAAAGTTGAGTTTATCGCAGTAAATTGAAAACTCTTTTTCTTAAGAAGGTGTTGTTTGACTCTGTTAACAAATGTTGCGTTGAAAATAATAAAAGTTTATGTTCCTTGTCTCTCAGTAAACTTTTGTAAACTTGTTTTTACTCCTTTCTCAAAATATGCATAATGAAAAATAAGTACCATAAGTCGTAATAGTTTTGCAAACGCTTCCGGTTAGTTCAGTTTGTTAAAGCCTAAATCTGTCCTATTATTTAACCCATAACTGGAGGGAGGAGACGGATTAATACCTTTCCCAAGGGTATTTGTGCGTATGCGAATGCAAGGAATTCAAATGGAATTCGAACTCGGCACCCCCGATTTGTCGTTCCGAGCCGATATCCACTGTACCACAACGCAGATGTGCGTTGTGGTACAGTGGATATCGGCTCGGTACGAGAAACCGGGGAGCCGAGTTCGAATTCCAGTTGAATCCATCGTATTCACATACGCGTAAATACTCTTGGGAAAGGTATTAATCCGTCTCTTCCTTCCAGTTATGGGTTAAATAACAGGACAGATTGGGTTCTATAGCCTTAGCCGGCAACCAGTCTACCGCAGAAAGCAATGGCAATCTACTGCGGGATAATCTTCTGCCCAGTCAGTCATAACTCTTTCTTTCGAGACATGATCGCCCAAGCGTGTATCACGTTTGGCACTTAATTGAAAGAAAGAAAGAAAACAATAAAATAGAAAATAAGAAGAAAGAACAAATGCAATTCGAAGAAGGCGAATAAGCAGAAGGAGAAAAAGAAAAAGAAGAACATAGAGGAAGAAAAAATAGGAAAATGGGCGCAGAAGAAGAAATAAAGGAGGAAAAAAATGAAAACAATGAGATAGAAAAAAAAGAAGAAAGAAGAAATGATATTCGAAGAAGGTAAAGAAGAGGTGAAGAAAGAAGTGAATAAACAGAAGGAGAAAAAGAAAGAGAAGAAAATAGGGGAAAAAGAAATAAGAAAATAGTTACAGAAGAAAGAAAGAAAGAAAGAAAGAAAGAAAGAAAGAAAGAAAAAACAAACAATTAGATAGAAAAAAAGAAGAAAGAAGAAATGATATTCGAAGAAGGTAAAGAAAGAGGTGAATAAAGACAGGCAAAAGAAGTTAATAAAGAAAAAAGAAATAGTTTTGTTAAAATCTGAATTGGCGATATATTGCTTTTAAAAGTTTAAAAAATTTAAATTTTAAAGTTATTTGTTCTTATGCACTTTCCTCTATAGTACTTTGACTCTGTTAACTACGTACTACGTAGTACTACGTTGGCAGTAAGGTCTCATCATTTTACTGACGAAATAGCTAGATGTAACTATAAGTTCGTTCTATGTTAACTGTTACTTTTATTTTTTGCTTCCCTGTCAACTTTGATATCCAAAAGTTTAAACTCAAATGTCAATCGTTATTTACTGTCTTCTTGATTCCTCTTCTTTTATTGTTCTCTCTTTTTAATTATGTTTTCTTCTTCTCATATTATTATAAATCCTATGTTAACAGTTTCTTCTCTCGCTTGTAGAACACTCTTCCGGCTTCTTGCTTTCCATTAAACTTCGATATTCAGTAATTTAAATGCAATGTCAATGGTTATTTACTGTCTTCTTGATTCCTCTTCTTTTATTGTTCTCTCTTCTTAATTATGTTTTCTTTTTCTCATATTATTATAAGTCCTATGTTAACAGTTTCTTCTCTCGCTTGTAGAACACTCTTCCGGCTTCTTGCGTTCCACTGAACTTTGATATTCAGTCATTTAAATGCAATGTCAATGGTTATTTACTGTCTTCTTGATTCCTCTTCTTTTATTGTTCTCTCTCCTTAATTATGTTTTCTTTTTCTCATATTATTATGTCCTATGCTAACAGTTTCTTCTCTTGTTTGTGAAACTCTCTTCTGACTTCTTGTTTCTCAGTCAACTTTGATCTTCAAAAGTTTAATTTAATGTCAATCGTTATCTACTGTCTTCTTGATTCCTCTTCTTTTATTGTTCTTTCCCCTTAATTATGTTTTCTTCTTATATTATTATAAGTTCTATGCTAACAGTTTCTTCTCTTGCTTGTGGAACTCTCTTCTGACTTCTTGCTTCCCAGTCAACTTTGATCTTCAAAAATTTAAATGCAATGTCAATCGTTATCTACTGTCTTCTTGATTCCTCTTTTATTGTTCTTTCCCCTTAATTATGTTTTCTTCTTATATTATTATAAGTTCTATGCTAACAGTTTCTTCTCTTGCTTGTGGAACTCTCTTCTGACTTCTTGTTTCCCCAGTCAACTTTGATCTTCAAAAATTTAAATGCAATGTCAATCGTTATCTACTGTCTTCTTGATTCCTCTTTTATTGTTCTTTCCCCTTAATTATGTTTTCTTCTTATATTATTATAAGTTCTATGCTAACAGTTTCTTCTCTTGCTTGTGGAACTCTCTTCTGACTTCTTGTTTCCCAGTCAACTTTGATCTTCAAAAATTTAAATGTAATGTCAATCGTTATCTACTGTCTTCTTGATTCCTCTTTTATTGTTCTTTCCCCTTAATTATGTTTTCTTCTTATATTATTATAAGTTCTATGCTAACAGTTTTTTCTCTTGCTTGTTGAAATCTCGCCCGGCTTCTTAATTTGCGGTCAATTTTGATCTTCAAAAAATTTAATTCAATATAAATCGTTATTTACTGTCTTAATTTTTATTATTTTATTGTTCTTTCTCCTTAATGGTATATTTTTCTCATATTCAGTAACAATCGGTAACCTCTTGCGCCTTTATTGCCTTGCTTCAGCTGAAATGGTTAAAAAAAATGAAAATATTTAATTTTAATTTAATGTTTTTTTTTGTTTTTTTTTTATATTTGTATACGTTTACGGCAGAAATTATTCAATCATTTAAGGTGTCTTCAAGGTTCGCAGGGGAAGACAGACAAAAAATTCCGTATAAAATTTGGTGCGAATCGCCTATTTTACCTTCATAAAATGGTGTGATTTTTGTAATTGTTTTTAGTATCCTTTTAATTCACTTAGAGATTTAATTATGTAATAAATGGTTTACACGAAACGCGATGTTTGACATTTATTCTGTTATTTAATAATAATATTTTGTGATCGTCATTTTATCAATTGAATTTTATTTTTATTTATATACTTATATTATTTATATAGCAGTATAGCCCGGCGTTGTTCGGGTGTAATGAAAGCTTTAAAACTAATCCATGGTCCTGGAGCTCAGACTCTTTGGACGTTGGTACGAAAGACTAAAAAGCAATAGTTGTTTCCAGTTAAAGCGAAACCGTAGACTGAAAGAAAAATGAATGGATGTAAGTCAAATTTTGATTTCCTCGTATCGATATCAAATAAGTTTTTTCATCGTAAACTGAATTTTGAAGGCTAAATAAGTCCTCTGAGTAAATTGTATCATGGCTGAGACTAAAAACTACAATTATACCTACTTAGAGCCAAACCCGAAGCAAAAACTAAAATAAAAGGGCTGAAAAAAAATACAGACATACAGGCAGATAAATAGATACACACAAACATCTTGCCTTATATATATATATATTATTGATTTTTTGCACTATTGTAAGAACTGCAACCTTGAGAATTCTGAATATCGTTTCTTATGTCTTTGTCTATGAGTGTATCAAATTTGATTAAAATCGGACCACTACTTCTATAACCTGATTTTTTCGATTATCGATTTTCGATATTTATCGGGAGTACCTCGACACAAAACCTAGCTAAGAACACTCGCAGACGCTTATAGTACAACTGTGTAAATTTTTGAAGAAAATCGGTTCAGCCGTTTCGGAGTCTAGGTAATGGACACACACACAGACACACACACACACTCACTCATACACACACACACACACACACACAAACTCACACACACAGACACACACACACACACACATGCACACACATACCTACAAAGTTCCATTTATAAACAAGTTTAGATTTAATAATAACATTTTGTGATCGTCAGGAATTTATTTATCAATTGAATTTTATATTTATTTTATATTTCTGGGGGTTTTATTTTTATTTTTTTATTTTTTTTTTTGGCGTCTTCCTCTCTCCTGTCGTTCAGCCCCACCCTTTTGCTTCCCTTTTTCAAGTCCTCGTCATTCCTTTTGAATCCCTTTCTTTGTTGTATCGTCCTCACCATTCGAATTATGCGTACACACCCGCGCGGTAACGAAAAATATAGTAGATAAAGTTGCATACATTTTTCGAGTTGTTCATCGTGGCGTAAACGTGATTTCTCGATTATCATTAGTGATCTTGATTCTCACTCGGTGCTCCATACTTGTGACCGTGTGCTAAGCTAATCTTACCAAATAACAATAACATCTCTGCTACCTACGACGCATATTTTGTTTCTTCCTGTGCTAAATTCTAATTTTGTTTGAGACGACGTCTCTGTGTGGAGTAATCCATGACCATCTCAAAATGGGCTCGCCACCTATTCTTTACCCAGGATTCATTACAATTTTAAGAGACAGAGAATAAACAATTGGCAAAAAAATAAATAAATAAAATAAAAAATAAGAAGAAAAGAAAGAAAAGGAAAGAAGTGAGTTCTTAAAATTGAAAGGTCGTGTGTTTTTGAGTGGAATTGGTTTGTCATCTCTGTGTGTGGGCTGCTTTATAGATAAAAGAGATAAGTATTACTGTGCAACAGGAGGCGCCCTATTTGTGTACTGCTTTAGGCATACGTCGGTTTAGGTATTACCTTAATACAGGAGGGGCCCTGTAGGCTTACTGCTGTAGGTAGGAAAGTAATGATGTATTTCCCACATTGGCGTGAGATCAGTTGTATTCGTGATCTTTAAATCTTTGCCCCTGGTCATGGAACCAGTGAACTAGATTTTAAAAAAATTATCAAATCCAACGCACAAGGGAATAAGACCGAAGAGCATATCGGCATTTTATAATGGAGTAAATAACAAAAGAAATGAGGATAAGTGTGGAATAAAAATGTTGAATGATTGATGTTAACCTTGTTTCTATTTTGTGCTTCTAATTTCGAGAACATAGATGGGCGTTGTGGTGCAGTGGATATCGGGGAGCCGAGTTTGAATTCCAGTTGAATTTCTTGTATTCACTTACGCGCAAATAATCTTGGGAAGGTGTTTTTTTTTTTTTTAATCATATCACCCCAAGCAAGGCGATAACGCCACTGATGCGCAGGGTGCTACGTAAGGGTAAAAAGAATGGAAAAGAGAAAGTCGGAAAACACATCCTAAACAGGGAACAAGGGATGAGCCTCTTCGCCTGTTCAATAGACGTGGGTGGAGTGTGAACCGGGCGATAGTTTAGTCTATCTACTCCAATTGAAAAAAAAAGAAAAAAAAGAAAAGAGTGAAAAGATTGGAAAAGAGAAAACAGGAAACCGCATCCTAAACAGGAAACAAGGGATGAGCCTCTTCACCTGTTCAATAGACATGGGTGGAGTGTGAACCAGGCGATAGTTTAGTTTAGTCTATCTACTGCAATTAAATCCATCTCTTCCCTCCAGTTATGGGTTAAATAACAGGACAGATTAGATTCTATAGCCTTGGCTGGTAACTAGTCTACAGCAGAAAGTAATGGCAACTTACTGTGGAATAATTTTCTGCCCAGTCAGTCATGTCTCATTCTAAACATGATTGCCCAAGCGTGTATCACGTATGGCACTTAACTGACTGATTTCGAGGACATACATTGAGAAATCGAGTGAAAATTCAATTTTTTTATTGATGAAGAAAAGAAGTAGAAAGAAAGAAGTAGAAAAAAGTAAAGCACAAAGAGTCGGTCGTGAAGAAGAAAAGAAAAAAATAATTAAAAAAAAAAAAAAAGAGACGAAAAGAAAGACAACGACAGAAGGAAAGGAGAAATATGCCATCCTTAAGGACACATAGCCCAGTGGATATAGGCTTTGATTAGTTCCTGTGACTTGACCCAAAGAGTTGTGAGTTTATTTACTACGCAAGTGATGAGACTGATATACCCCAGTGATTGTAATAAAGAGTTCGGTTCGAAATTCCTAGCATCTGAGGAAGGCCGAAGCGTACAACGGCCAAAACGTCGTACAAATGGCAACAAAGATGAGGACAATAGTCCAAATAATAAATACTAAATACTGTAAATAGTACTTAATCTCAGAAATATAGACAAATACTAAAACAGATTTAGTTCTTTTTGTTTCGTGGCATATCATTACCTCTATGGGTTATTTAATACCAAAATCTAAATATTTTGTATTCAGTCTTATCGCTTCATCTACACATATTTTGTACATAATTTTATACTTGCAGGATAATGCTTTATATTTATATATATATATATATATATATATATATATATATATATATATATAAAGCGTTATCCTGCTAGTATAAAATTATGTACAAAATATGTGTAGATGAAGCGATATATATATATATATATATATATTTTAATCATATCACCCCAAGCAAGGCGATAACGCCACTGAGGCGCATGAGGCTACGTAAGAGTAAAAAGATTGGAAAAGAGAAAGCCGGAAACCGCATCCTAAACAGGAAACAAGGGATGAGCCTCTTCACCTGTTCAACAGACGTGGGTGGAGTGTTAACCGGGCGATATATATATATATATATATATATATATATATATATATAATTAATTATATATATATATATATTTATTTATATGTTATTTATTATATATATATATATATATATATATATATTAATGCAGGTTTCATTGAATAATATAGACAAGTTTTGTCTATTAATTTTGTGTAGGATCCGTTCATACCGTCTGATATACTTGATGGTGATGTCGTTAAAAGACAACAAAAAATCACAGTATTTGTTGAATTTTTTATCGGGTCTAAGCTTTCGGCTCACATAAGCCATTATCAAAGAGTAAATATTAACACACAGTAAACATAGAACATTTAAGCTATTAACAATAAAGATAATTGAATTGAAAATATAAGTCCATCCCTGCTTATTATTTTCTTGTTTGAGTATGTACGTGTTATCAACAAGCGTTTTTCTCAGAAGTGTGCGTTGATAACCGTGTTGTTCTAAATTACGGAATATATTTGAATTTTTATTTAAGTGCAAATTCGCTCTCACGGCGTCTGACGTTGCACTTAAATAAAAATTCAAATATATTCCGTCATTTAAAACAACACGATTATCAACGCACACTTCTGAGAAAAACGCTTGTTGATAACACGTACATACTCAAACAAGAAAATAATAAGCAGAAACTAAAAATCCTCGAAGCACTCTACATTAAACAATTTAAACCTGGTTTGAATACAATCAATTTCGATATTTCCAACAACGTACTCAAATGTCTGTAATCAGACCAGGGACCACAACACCACTATTTTGTCACTGTCTTCGGCCATCCGCCATGGTAGGGATGGACTTATATTTTCAATTCAATTATCTTTATTGTTAATAGCTTAAATGTTCTATGTTTACTGTGTGTTAATATTTACTCTTTGATAATGGCTTATGTGAGCCGAAAGCTTAGACCCGATAAAAAATTCAACAAATACTGTGATTTTTTGTTGTCTTTTAACGACATCACCATCAAGTATATCAGACGGTATGAACGGATCCTACACAAAATTAATAGACAAAACTTGTCTATATTATTCAATGAAACCTGCATTAATGAAAAAATGCTGCCAAAATACACACAATATATATATATATATATATATATATATATATATATATATATATATATATAAGCAGGTTATATTAAACGATAGAGACAACTTAGTCTTGCAGATTTTCTTTTGTATTTTCTCATATTTTCTAGTGAGGCTTTTTCTTTCCAAATTATATTCATGCAAATATTGTCCATAGGTTAACAGTGTACTTTCTAACGTCATAATTCATCATAATACAAAGTGTTTAAAAGAAAAGATGCTGCCAAAATATACGTACTTTATATATATATATATATATATGCCTTCAAGACCTAAGCATATATATCTATATATATATATATATATATATATATAATAAATTTTGAAGTTCAAGACCGTTGTATGATCATTTCTACATGAAATCCCTAAGAGAGATTTCACATTTCATCGCCAACTTTAATACTCAAAATAAAATAAGATAAAATAAGACAATATAAGATATTACCGGCGGAAGTTCAAAATTTCAAAAATTTACGTCACAGAAAAAATTAGATGGGTTGGATTAATAAACAGATAGCAATCAATGTCTATTTTTAGATATTGGACAACATTACTTTTAGATGGAGTTGCAAATGAAAAATATAAAAATTTGGCTTTGTCTAGCTTTCAAAACAAGAAGGAGTAGTAAAGGAAGAAATAGGAAGTGGTGTTTGACAGTGGTGTTAACTATAATAATAATAATAATAATAATAATAATATATATATATATATATATATATATATAAGTTGTAGCTGATCTATTGTAGGTATTATATGTTTCGGTATAAACCAATTTCTTTAAGGTAGGACATTATGTTGATTGTTCCGTATTTTCAAAAAATTTTCACATGTTGTTTTCCTAGAGTATTTACGTCTTGCAGGGGCCAAATGAGTACATTAAGTCAAAATGTGTTTCACCGTGAGTGCAGTAGCCCCATTGGAAGGGGTGTGTCCTAACGTTCAGCAGAAGTACACTCAGCATATTCTACAATCCTGGCCGGCAGGGTGGTAAGAAGACGCAAGAAGAATAGGAAGTGGGTGGAGCATAAAGAATATCTTCTTATTCTTTTTCTATGTGCAGTGTCCCTTAGGCGATCATGACCCTCCACATCTCCCTATCCATCATAGCTCTTAACAAACCTTAAGCAAATAAAGAAAATTGCTTCAGGGATTTACGGGTTCAAGACATATAACATTAAGATGAAATTTAAAACTCACCGAAAGAAGAAATAAAATATTAAATTGTTTTCTATGGCTTATTAACCCTTTGCGGGTTATTTAAAGCCAGAAAATAGTCAGTAAAAGCGTTGGTTGGATGCAGGAACTTGACCAAAAGAATTGTGTGTTCAATATCTGGCAACAGCAGGGATGAACCCAAAAATCTAGAGTGTTAAATTAAAGAGAGATAACTGATACTTAGATATCTGGAATTGACATGACTTGTGGAACTAGAACAATTTACCTGGTGTACGAAATAAAGAGGTTAGTTCGAAATTCAAATCAGCTGAAGAAGGACAGCGTGTAGAGCAGCCGAAACGTAGTGAATATGGCAGCAAAGATGACAACAGACTGAAAAATACAAATAAGTATTTCTACATTTTAATTTTAATTTTTTTTTTTGAGAAAATAAAGGCTTTAATGATACGTTTTACTAATTAATCCATATCTGAAGTAGAGTAAACAGGTGGATTCATACCTTTCCCAATAATATTTACTCGTAATTGAATATAACGAACCCAACGGGAATTGGAACTCTGATCTTCAATTAACAATTCTGAGTTCATTATCCATTACACCTGCCGCACACCCAAGCTTATAGCGTCTGGTATTACCAAGTGGCACCCATCTAGATGGTGGCCAGGCTCAACGTGGTTTAGCATCGGTGATCGTACGGGAACCAATATTTCAACGTGATATGGCCGTAAGTTAAGAGGAAAAGATAGTGAAAGTGAATGGATAGGGGAAGTATTAACAGAGAGAGAGAGAGAGAGAGAGAGAGAGAGAGAGAGAGAGAGAGAGATGGAAGCAGTGAGGAGGTTGACTGTAAACAATGAAGCGTAAAAAAGATGGCGGAAAAGAGATGAAAGGCGTGAGCAGAAATGGAAGAAACAGAATGAGAGGCAGAACAAGTGAAAATGAAGGCAGCGTATTGTACGTGCCAAACGAAGCATGAATCTTCTTTTTGCATAGCGTATCATTAACGACAAGTCGCGTTCCTCTGCACTGTCTCTCGCTGTGCAAACGCCTGCGTCTCGAAGATTTCCTTGAGTGGAAAAGTCATTCCAAAAGCGACGACGTCAAAGGAAATTGAATGCAGATATTCTGGGCGCTTTCCTGTCGACTTTTCAATTATGCCAATAAAGAGTGGCAATGGCGTTGGTGGACGCCTCGAAGATATTTCGTGACAGTAGGAGATCAAGATGGAATTTGGCTTTCGAAAAAGAAAAAATGGCCACAGAGGGAGAGAAGACGAGGTGAAAGAAGAGAAGACGAAGACGAAAAAAAGAAAGGGAGTGAAAAATTTCTGACAATTTAAAGTCTGGAGTTTTGTTTGTAAAGAAGAGCAGAAAAATGCGAGGTATACAAGAATGCTTACGGTTCAGAATTGTATTGTGCATATATAAATCTTATACATTTATAAATCTACCATTCATTCTTGCGTCTGTTCTAGTGCATCTGCCATATATTTAGAGATTTTTGATAAAATCCAAAGAATGTACAATACTATTGGTCCAGATCTGGCAGCCCAGTTTTAGTCTCTTTCTCACCATCGTAATGTACGAGGGTCATTCAATAAATAAGATGAACTTTTCAGTATAAAGACATCTAATACAGATAGAAACTTACTTTTTTAAAATTTTTCAACGTAGTCTCCCAGCAGTGTCACACACTTTTACCATCTATGCACAAGCTTCCGTATTCCCTCAGAGTAAAAATCTTTGGACTGATGTCTCAGCCAATCGCTCACAGCACTTTTGACTTCATCGTCGCTTACAAACCTCGTGCCTCTCTTGAACGCTTTCAAGGGACCAAACAGGTGAAAGTTTGAAGGGGCAATGTCTGGGCTGTAAGGAGGAAGAGGGAGTAGTTCCCAGCCCAGCTCGTTGATGGTCTGTACCGTTTGGGCTGCGGTGTGAGGCATTGCGTTGTCTTGATGCAAGACGACTCCATGTGATTGATGTCTCAACAGATAGGCTCAATGTCCTTGCAATGTCATCCACTGTCACCCTTCTGTCAGACTGAATGAGGTCATTGACTGATTCGATCACTTCAGGAGACCTCACTTCTGTAAGCCTCCCAGGCCTGTCTTCATCCTCAACACTACTCCTTACTTTTTTAAACAATTTAGCCCACTTGTAGACATTTTTTGGCTGAAACATGTGGCACCATACACAGTTGACATTCTCCTATGAATTTCAACTGGTTTGCACCCTTCAGCAACTAAAAACTGATAACTGACCTCTGTTTAGTCCTGGAGCATGCTTCTTGGTCAGCCATCTTTGTTAATCTCCAAAACTCTTAAAGGTTTTGCAATCTGCAAAAAAAAAAAAAAAAAAAAAAAAAAAAAATTAAATCCCTTTGAAAAGAAAGTAAAGGGGAAAAAAAAGTAAGCTTCTATCTGTATTAGAAGTCCTTATACCGAAAAATTCACCTTATTTATTGAATGACCCTCGTAGATGTCCTTATACAGAAAAATTCACCTTATTTATTGAATGACCCTCGTAGATGTCCTTATACAGAAAAATTCACCTTATTTATTGAAAAACCCTCGTAGAAGTCCTTACACCGAAAAATTCACCTTATTTATTGAATGACCCTCGTAGATGTCCTTATACCGAAAAATTCACATTATTTATTGAATAACCCTCGTAGAAGTCATTACACCGAAAAATTCACCTTATTTATTGAATGACCCTCGTACCTGCTCTCTGCCTTTTCTATAAATACTTTAATGGTGATCGTTCTATTTACCCACACGTTTCCCCAGGGTATTCACAGGCAGTAACGAACTTGACTGGAATTTGAATTCGTTTCGCAGGATTCCTCAACCCAAGCCGCTAACCATTACTCCACCGTTCACAAAACTTTTTTAAATTCTTTTTTCTGGTTCAGCCAAAGTCTGGGAAATAGTTCTATTCAAGACGTCATTTATACGAAATACTTATATTTTAATTTGGATTGTTGCGTTCCGCAAAATGCCAGAATATGTCCTAGAAAATCTTTACTGACTAAACTTTAGTTCCGCTGTCGGCGTGGGTTTGAATTTACTGGAACAAAAAAGTATTTAAACATGAAATTTGAGTAGATTAGCAATTGCTCTGACGATGTTTTTTTCTTGGTGCCTCTATCATATGTATTTACGCGTGTTACAAGATTGGAATCAAAGTCCCACCGTTTTACCGTCGAAATAATTAAAAGTAACTGTCACTTCTACCCAAATAGTTTCTTTTCTCGCATTTTCCATTTCTAGAACTCCCTTCCATTTGCTTGCTTCCCTGAGAGCTACAATCTACAAATGTTTAAATGCAACATCAGTTGCTATCTTCTAACTACTTAATTCCCATTCGTCTCTTATCATTTTTTTGACATCACTTGTACCTTGTTTTTCTCTCACTGAAATCCCCTGCGCACCAGTGGTGCTTCTGTCTTGCTTGGGCTGAAATCTAATCTAAACTTATTTATAAACGGAACTTTGTCTGTGTGTGTGTGTGTGTGTGTGTGTGTATGTGTCTGTGTGTGTGTATCCGTTCCCTATAGACTCCGAAACGGCTGAACCGATTTTCTTGAAAATTTACACAGTTGTACTATAAGCGTCTGTGAGTGTTCTTAACTAGGTTTTGTGTTGAGGTACCCCCGATAAATATCGAAAATCGATAATCGAAAAAATCGGGTTATAGGAGTGGCCCGATTTTAATCAAATTTCATACACTCATAGACAAAGACATAAGAAACGATATTCAGAATTTTCAAGCTCGCAGTCCTTACAATAGTACAGAAAATTTGATATCGATACCAGGAAATCAAAATTTGACTTACATCCATTCATTTTTCTTTCAGTCTACGGTTTCGCTTTAACTGGAAACAACTATTGCTTTTTAGTCTTTCGTGCCAACGTCTGATCTCCAGGACTATGGATTAGTTTTAAAGCTTTCATTAACCCGAGCAACGCCAGGCTATACTGCTAGTATATATATATATATATATATATATATATATATATATATATATATATATATATATATATTATACAAGGTAACCAAAAAAGCTCTGTCCGTTTTTTGATTAGTCATTGAATGAAGTTGAAATATATACGAAATGCGTGTAGCAATTGTTTTCAAGCCGGAATGAGGAACGTCAGACGTTATAAAAAAGCACGCGCCCTGCGCCCGGCCATCAGTTATAAGCCGAACAGTTGTGATCAGGATAGAAGTGTCTGGAGATCTCGTTCGAGGCTGTTTGCATTACCACTTCAAAGTGGGCTTATCAGCAGCTGCATCAAGTCGCCGTATATGTCAAGCGTTTGGGGATAGTGCTGTGGATGAACGTACTGCAAGGCGTTGGTTTCGAAAATTCAAGTCGGGAGATTTGTATCTCCATGATGAGCCTCATAGTAGACGACCACAAGACTTGAATGACGGAGTCCTGAAGGCGGCCATTGAAGAGGGCAGTAGTCCAACGTGTGGTGAACTTGCAAGACAGTTTAATGTCTCTGATGAAACAGTTTTACCTGCAGACTTTTCCTGCACCGCTTAGGTAAGACGTACAAAATGAGCAAGTGAGTTTCGCAAACGCTGTCGGAGGTCCACAAGGGACAACGAGTGGCAGCCTGCGTATCGCTGCTTTCTCGCCACCGTACCGCATCCTTATTCAATCGAGTGCGTTCCAGACATTGGTTGTCTCCTCAGGATGCTGTCCCTCACACCACAAGACCGCCTATGCACACACGCAAGATTATGCTTTGTGTCTGGTGGACAGGTCGTCAAGTGGTTCATTATGAACTGCTACCAACGAGCCAAACGGTCACTAGAGACCTATACTCACAGCAATTAAAACGTGTGCAACAGGCATTGCGCCAGAAGGAGCCAGCACTGGTGAATCGCAAAGGTGTGCTTTTCCTCCATGACAACACCAGGCCGCATGTCGCGCGAGTGTTCAGGGATACCATATAGCAACTTGGGTGGGAGACTTTGTGCCATCCACCTTATTCACCTGACCATCCGATTACCACCTTTTCCTTTCCCTGGGTAACCATCTTCGTAGGAAATCCTTCACCAATGAAGCAGACTTGCGCAAAGCCCTCACGGACTTCTTTGCGTCAAAACCCCCGAGTTCTACTGCAAGGACATTGAACAGCTGTAGACACGTTGGCAGAAGGTGCTGGATGCCGATGGCGATTACTTCGAAGACTAAATATAAGTTACACATACTGTGAAGCGTTTTCTTTTTTTTTAAAAAACGGACAGAACTTTTTTGGTTACCTTGTAGTTAAGAACATGTACAAATTATTATCTACTACAAAATGTACACATTGCAGGAGATAATAATTTATACGTTATAAACTATAAATATAACAAATATTCACAGCTCTATTATATATCGAGCATTGTTTTAAATTAATGTTTTGAACGTTGTCAAGTTTTCTTCGTTCCTTATTCATTTGGATATATATATATATATATATATATATATATATATATATATATATATGATTAATATATATATATATATATATATATATATATATATATATATATATATATATATATATATATATATACATATATATATATATATATATATGCCACCATTCCCTTTAGAATTTAAAATATGGTTCAAATAAAGCCAAACTTAAAAAAAGAAAATATATCCCTTAATTCTATTGGAATTGTGAAAACATAGTTGAAGCCTTTAAATAGTTTAGAATAGAGTTTCAAAGAGATCCCGCACAACTACTCACCATTGCTTATATTAGAGATAAGTTTCAAGCAGAAGGAACTGCTCATGACATCCATAAACATCGTTCCCGAAGATCGTGGCAGTCCACGTGCGTTACAAATGAAGACAGATTAATGGAAACTTATCACCAATGTAAAAAAAAAAAAAAAAAAAAAAAACAACAAAAAAAAAAAAAAATTGCTTCGCAAGCGATTCCTGAGATATGACCGTTTCAGACTCGAGTGTCTATCGCGTTTTGAAGAACGGCTATTAGAATGCTTTTTATTCCTAAATCAGGATACGTCCTCGGTAAAGACGATCCTAACTTGTGTTGTCCAACTACCAAACAGATGGATTTAGTGTCAGGCAGGAGTCGGCAACCTTTCACTAAGTGTCGACTTACGATTTTAAAATCATTTAGTGTGCCAACAGTGTATTTTCTATAAAAGTCAAGGTCAATATACCTGTTCTGCAATATATTTCTTTTTTATTTTTATAATCGTGTGAACCCAAGCAAGGCATTTAACTGCCACTGTTGTGCAGAGGGTTACATAGGAGGAATGTTATGAGAAAGAGTGACAGGTTAAAGAGAGTGTCAGGAAGAGAATACTGATGAAGGAAGAGAATACTGATGAGTGAGATGGACAGAGAAAAAAGCATGAGAGATAGGATGTAAGATACTGAGACAGGAAGTGACTATTTTTACATTTGAATTCTTGAAGATTGTAGCTGTCGGGAAGGAAAGTATGCGGAAATTCAATTCCACAGGCGGGAAGAGCGAGAAAATAAGCTACTGGAGTAGAATTTGTGTTTACAATTTATCGGTTTCACAGTAAAAGGGTGGGACCTAGTTGCTAATCTTGGGGCTCGAGTAAATTTATATATAGGGGGCACCAGTGAGCTAAGTTCATTGGAGCAGAATTTATGAAAGTATTTGTAGAAGAGACACAGGGAAGCCACACTGCGTCGGTGAGAAAGCGACCGTGTCCTAGCTGCCAAGTCGGGATCGATCACATTACAGATTCTCCGTTGAATTTGGTCAAGGACACCTGGGTGGATAGCAGGAGCACCCGACCAGATATGGCAGCAATATTTCACATAGTAATATATACAGTAATATGTAAATCACTTTAATAGAAATAAACTGTTTTTAGAAGTTTTTTTTTTTAGTTTTCTTTGTATTATTAATGGGAGCCTTGCTGGTTTTAGCTAATTGCTCAATATCGGTAATATACTTTGAGTTTTACACACTTTTCTAAATGTTCAGGTGTTAGACAACTTCGTTGTAGATTTAACACTATGTTCATGAGGGAGAAAATTTGCTCGCATGAATAAGTTGAACCAAAAGTTAAGCGAAGAGAAAATAAATTTTCTTCAAAAAGATGAAAGATTTCGAGAGGAATGTCCTACAGTCGAGAACAGTAGCAGACTTTTCTAAATTTTCGTCTTCCAGATACTACGTTATTTCAACAAATCGCGCCATTAGAAATTGCTTGGAGTACCACGCGTGCTGTAGGTTACCGACTCCTGGTGTAGAGGCAACATAAAATATTCACCTACACGTGATCACTAGATATGAAAGCCAATGAAATAAAAGGAGTCATTGAAAGTTAATGTGCCTAAATAGCAAATGAAGTAACTTGTCAGTTTTGTTATTCCAGTGATCCACGTTGTGATCTGTGCCTGAAGCAGACTTCTCTTGAATTATAATAATATATATGATTCAAAATTATTCTGTACTGGCAGTATAGCCCGGCGTTGCTCGGGTGTAATGAAAGCTTTAAAACTAATCCATGGTCCTGGAGCTCAAACTCTTTGGACGTTGGCACGAAAGACTAAAAAGCAACAGTTGTTTCCAGTTAAAGCGAAACAGTAGACTGAAAGAAAAATGAATGGATGTAAGTCAAATTTTGATTTCCTGGTATCGATATCAAATAAGTTTTTTTTGTCGTAAACTAAATTTTGAAGGCTAAATGAGGCCTCTGAGTAAATGGTATCATGGCTGAGATTAAGAATTACAATTATACCTACTTAGAGCCAAACCCGAAGCAAAAACTAAAATAAAGGGCTGAAAAAAATACAGACATACAGGCAGGTAAACAGACACACACACACAAACATCTTGCCTTATATATATATATTATTGATTTTCTGCACTATTGTAAGAACTGCGACCTTGAAACTTCTGAATATCGTTTCTTATGTTTTTGTCTATGAGTGTATCAAATTTGATTAAAATCAGACCACCCCTTTTATAACGCGATTTTTTCGATTATCGATTTTCGATATTTATCGGGGGTACCTCAACACAAAACCTAGCTAAGAACACTCGCAGACGCTTATAGTACAACTGTGTAAATTTTCAAGAAAATTGGTTCAGCCGTTTCTGAGTCTATAGGTAACGGACACACACACACACACACGCGCGCGCGCGCACACACACACACACACACACACACACAGACAAAGTTCCATTTATTATATAAGTTTAGATTTTTATTCTTTGTTTTGGATGTTAAAAATTCACGAACACGAGTCCCACAACTAATCACGGTTGTCTGGGCCCCACATGTTATTGGAGATATAAAAGTAGTGCTCATACCCAGCGAAAAATAGCCTGATGGGAACGATCACTTTTCAAGATGTTTTTTCTATTTAGAATTTTCTTTCTTCTAGATTGGTGCACCTACCAAGATAAAAGACATCATTATAATAATACGTAACGAGCAATTGTAACTTCACAGGGAAACCAATCTAAGAGAACGAAAATTCAGAGTTCCAACATTCTCAAAACTCTGAATGTCAAATTCTAAATGCATCAATATTCTCCAGAAATGTCAGCTTCATGCAATTGCCCGGTCGCTTCATGCAGCTGCTCGGTCGCTTCATGTAACTCCCCAGTTGCTTCATACAATTGCCCGCTGGCTTTCTGCAACTACCCGGTTGCTTTATGCAATTGCCCGGTCGCTTCATGCAGCTTCCCGATCGCTTCATGCAATTGCCCGATCGCTTCATCCAGCTTCCCGATCGCTTCATGCAACTGCCTGGTCGCTTCATGCAGCTTCCCGATCGCTTCATGCAATTGCCCGGTCGCTTCATGCAGCTTCCCGATCGCTTCATGCAATTGCCCGGTCGTTTCTTGTAGCTTCCCGATCGCTTCATGCAATTGCCTGGTCGCTTCATGCAGCTTCCCGATCGCTTCATGCAGCTTCCCGATCGCTTCATGCAATTGCCCGGTCGCTTCATGCAGCTTCCCGATCGCTTCATGCAATTGCCCGGTCGTTTCTTGCAGCTTCCCGATCGCTTCATGCAATTGCCTGGTCGCTTCATGCAGCTTCCCGATCGCTTTATGCAATTGCCCGATCGCTTCATGCAGCTTCCCGATCGCTTCATGCAATTGCCCGGTCGCTTCATGCAGCTTCCCAATCGCTTCATACAATTGCCCGATCGCTTCATGTAATATTCCGCACGTTTTGTGTCTGGTTACTGGTTGCAACACCTTGAAGATAGAGAAAGTTTTTTTCAATTAACTCAGCGAAACGAAACTGGAATCGTTCTTCTATGATACAATATAGATTAGTATCTATGTTGCAAAAATGCAGTCCGCATAGCTTTCTGGAGGAATATAACTGGAATTCGATTTGTGCTGTTTGCCAATTTGATATTTTAGATTAAAAGCTGCAGAAATATATTCAAGTAAAAAATAAAAAATAATTGTCAATGTTAAATCTAATAAATACAATTAGACTCATAAAGTTGTTGAAAAATAAATTAGATTCTTCTTAAGAATGCGGTATTGTTCACTTAATTGCATCTACGTCGCTACTTATGCCTTTAATTTATGATATTTTTGATGATTACCTGTGCAAGGGTCTTGGACCTAGTCTATGATACAAGGCTCCCACTCTACGACATCACAGTTTTCATATAGCATTCATATAAAAAATAATTTTATTGTAATATAATTATTGTCGTAAAATAAATGCAATATAGGCGAACAATTCAACTAGAAAAATTGAAAATAAATAAAATGTATCTAAATACATATTAGAGACATATCATAATAGGTCTTAATGGTAGTGTTGCAATCTTTTGGCAATGTGTGCGGATGGTGGCGACATCTCTTCATTCTGAGAGTACCAGTTTGGCAGTTTCCTGGATGATACTTCCGACTGGTAATTAGGAGCCCGAACTCTTGCGTAGCGTCTTGAGAGGCTGCTCTGATCAACAATAGAATAATATGGGAGTATCTTGTAGTGACATGTCGCGCATGGATGAATGTCCATGCAAGTAGTTCCGGTGGGTAAACCTGATGATATATTATGCTGCAGTCTGAGCCAGTTTCCTTCCTACACAAGTTGCATTTGACGACCGACTGAATCTACTACTGTAGGCCTCTTCTAATAAAAAAAATCCCTAATTATGATATCACACAAAGTAAGAATTACAACTAAACCAGCCAAACAAAAATCACCTAAATCTATTAACATATCTTTCTCGAATGTCCGTGGTATCCGTACCAAATGTGCAGCGTTGAATCCGTAAACTCGCCTGACATTTTAGCTCTCTGTGAAATTAATCTTGGCCCCTCTATTCCTTCCTCTGATTTCTATATTCCTGGTTATCTTCTCTTTAGGAAGGACTCCAATGTCTATATGAATAGAATTGGTGTTTATATAAGTGAACATCTCTCTCTAGCTAGGGTGATTTCTCTTGAACCTCCAGATCATTCCTATATGCCTCTCTGTCTTTCTGTACTAAGCTCGGTTAGCTATCTTTTCTTTCTCTACCGCTCCCCTTAATCTCCTGACTGTTCCGTACTCGACAGTATCTCTAAAAATATAGATAAGAACGTTTCCTCTCATTTGTTCGCTAACATATTTTTGTTTGGAGACTTCAATGTCCACTATGGCAAGTGGGTGGAAAACTCTGTCACAGATTTTACTGGTGTCCATGACATAAACTTTTCAATCACTCAATTAAATACTTAGACAATTAGTTGATTCCCCCACGTGTTTCTCAAATAACACTAATGGAACTGACTCACTGCTAGATCTTTGTTTCACTTCTATCCCTAATTCTTGCCATGTTATGCAGCGTTGCCCTCTTGGCAACTCTGATCTGATCAAGAAAATTACGATTTAAACCGATTCGTCCCTCTGGTTCTCCCTTGCTTGCTTGGCAGCTATTACCGATATGAATCACTTCTTCCGGTTTTATCAGAGCCACGCGTCTAACCATAATAGACCGCATTTTTGCCTCTGCTCATAATGTGAAAGAACATCTTAAATGATGCTAAGCTGTTGTTTACAGAAAGAATAAAACGGCGTATAGCATCTCGCAAGTTTGGCTCTAAAGCCTACTGGCGACTCTGTAAAAATGTGTTAAATAACAGCAAGCCTTCAATCCCTGCTTTAATCAATGAATTTGCGGTCCTCACGTTTTCAGCGGACAAGGCTGAATGCTTTGTTCCCACATTATTCAACAACTCAACATTTGATTGGGGTATCCCCACCCGACCTCCCATCTAGAACAGAGGCTCAACTGAGTGACGTTCACATGACTCCCTCGCTGGTCTTAAACATAATTTAAAGCTTGATCCCCAAAAGGAGAACGGAGGTGACGGAATCCCAATCATTGTCCTGGAGAAATGTGCCCTGAACTCTCCTCTGTCCACCTCAAAAACTACAAGTAATGCCTCTCTGCTTCTGGCTTCCCTGTCTGCTAGAAGTCCTCCTCAGTAATTTCTGTATTTAAGAACGCTGTAGAACACCCAGACCCTTCCAATTATCGCCCTATCAGCCTCCTACCGTGCTCGATGCTATTATCAATGCTGAAGTGGTTCAACATCTCACAGCCTACGGTCTCTTCTCCGATAAACAGTATGTTTTCCGTTTCACTAGGTCCACTGCTGATATGTTAACGACCATTACAGAGTATATATACCAGGCTCTCGATAAGAACAGTGAAGCTCGAGTTGTTGCACTAGATATCTCCAAAGCATTTGAAGGAGTCTGACATGCTGGCCTTCTACGCAAGCTACAGGGCTATGGTATAACTGGACGATAGCTTGAACTAATCCAGTCTTTCTTTGCAAATCGCGTAATGAAGGTAGTATTGAATGGGTATGCTTCCAGATTCTATCATACGAACCTAGGCCCTATGCCTTTTCTGATCTTCATCAACGATCTCCCTGATATAATCAGATTCCAAGTAGACGGCACAATTATTTACTTTCGCCTCAATAACAAATCCGCCGAGGCAGACAAAGCAAACTTCGCTGCTGATCTTGAAAAGGACCTCCAATCTGTGGTGGATTAGGGTAAGAAATGGCTCGTAAATTTTAATGCTTCCAAAACAAAGCTGCTATCCTTAAACCACCATAGACAACCGTTCCTATGTCTCTATATCAGAATGGATCAGGCTAGTCTCCCTGAAAGCAAAACATTCCTTGGCCTAACTCACCCAGCCAACCTCAAGTGGAATGACTACATTGAATCCATAGCTAAGTCTGCTGTTAGGAAGGTTGGTTGATGTAGGGCTAGAAAGTTTTTCTCGTCTGAATCCATTTTGCACATATATAAATCTACCATCCGTCCGTGCATTGAATACTGCTGTCACATTTAGTCGGGTTCCCCTGCTATTCATCTCGGTCTCCTTGTCGAAATGTAACGGAGAATTTGCTTATGCTTCGATGAGGTTAGCTCCCTGGTGCCTCTTCTGCATGAATTTACTCGAGCTACTAGACTAGCGGCTAGATCCCAACCTTTTTCAGTGAAACCAATCAAATGTAACCGCAACTTCTACTCTACCAGCTTCTTTGTTTGCACTTTCCGTCTGTGGAATACTTGCTTTCCTGACAGCTACAATCTCCAAGAATTTAAATGCAATGTCAATTGCCATCTCTTATCTTCTTGACTTGCACTCTTTCCCTGATAATCATTGTATCATCTTCTTCCTTTCCACTCTACTCTCATGCAGCTCTCTTCACACCAGTGTTCTCATCTTTTTCTTAACCGTAACTTGTTCCTCTTTCTCATCACTCACATCTTATGCGCATATGTGGTAGTTCTGCCTTGATTGGGATTAGAAAAAAAATCCAATATAGGTGAACTAGAATAACTAGAAAAAATAACTAGAATAACTGAAAATAAATAAAATGTATCTGAATACAAATTAGGGACATGTCATAATAGGTCATTCCAGCCTATGTACAATAATGGATCACATGCAATATAGGTGAAAAAGTCAACTAGAAAAATTGAAAATAAATAAAATGTATCTAAATAAGAACTAGAGACCTGTCATAATAGGTCATTCCGTCTTAAATAAATCAACAATAGTTTGCAGTATCTTTTAACATCTACTTGAGATTCTTTTCTTGTTCAAAAGTTGAATAATTTTATCACATTCAACATTATGGAAGGGAAAATAGTGAATTTGATTTTTTTTAATCATATCACCCCGAGCAAGGCGGTAACGCCACTGATGTGCAGGGGGCTACGTGGGTGGAGTGTCAAACCGGGCGATAGTTTAGTCTATCTACTCCAATTGAAAAAAAATAAAAAAGAAAAGAGTGAAAAGATTGGAAAAGAGAAAGTCGGAAACCACATTGTAAACAGGGAACAAGGGATGAGCCTCTACACCTGTTCAATAGACGTGGGTGGAGTGTGAACCGGGCGATAGTTTAGTCTTGTGTCTTTTCGAGACTTAGCACTAGCAAAACAAATTCGCGAATTTAGACAATGAATGACCCCACAATGATGTAAAAACGCCATTTTTTTTTAATTCTTTGTAGTCGTGCTTAGTTTAATTTGTAATGTATATAAATATAGGTAGAATAAAACAAATGTTGATAAGATACCGAGGGTCACAAAACACTACTCGGGCCCCCACTCATGCTTGACCACCCCGATCGCGGAGTTCGGGATTAATACTCAGTGGTTGTAATCAGCTTCCAAATTATTTGTTGTATGAATCAGTGATAAAATAAAAAAGTAATTTATCTGCCATCTTCAGAAACTTGAACGTTGTGTAATTCTCGTATTATTGCATAAATTACTCATAAAGGAATTCGACATGATGTTTTGAAACAATTCCTGAAATATGATTGGTTCATGTTCAACCAATAAAATCAAAGGAAACAGTAAATGATTGCTCCGCTTGTGGACTAATCTCATCAACCCTAGTGAGTGGGTTCTAGTTTGTCTTGACAGTATTAGAAGATGCAAGTGTTCGTGCCTGTAGTTACGACCCCTGTGTGAGAAGAGGGTGCATAAATAGCGATTAAAAAGAATATAAGAATAAGATCTGTTACCTTTGAGGAAATAGAGCAGGTCGATATGGAAACCCTGGTACTGCACTCAATTTGGAAGTTGGGGTTTCGCATGATAAATAAAACACAAAGTCGTTTTTCCCCAAATTTTTACCATTCTTTTTTTTTTTTTTTTTTTTTTTTTTAGTAAACGAGTTTAAAAATTAAATTTAAGTTCAAATCGTAGCGTTTCATTATTCTGGTGATCAGTAAAAAAATTATAAAATGTATAATTTATTGAAGCTTTTCACATTGTATAAGATGCATGGCACAAGGACATTATTACTAAATCACTGTGCCATCAAATAAGACCTTTGATCGTAGTGTTGCAATTTCATTCCGTTGATCAGTGAAAGCCTTAGAGCACAGTTTTATCAAATTTATCATTTACTAAAGCATTATAAATTGTATATGGACAAGATGCATGGCACAATGACATTATTAATAAATCAATGTGTCATCAAATAAGACCTTGACTTACTTCAAAGAGAAATTATAATGAACAATGTAGTTATATTATGATGTAATACAGTGCAGTAGTTGTAGTGTGTTTTTTTAATTAACTATGAAAATTGAAAATATTTTGTCTTCTGATTTGTTCCCAGAAGTATTTATGATGTTATATACACTTATTTATGTTTTGCTTTTATTAATTTTGATCCAATAAATCTTATTCATTGAATCGCCGTTTTTGTCATCTTTTACAATGTTTTTACACAGAGTTTACTTATCGAATACAGTAAAATATTGAATATTTTGTTTGTGCTAATTCATAATTAGAATTCTGGTTTGAATATATTTTCCATTTAGTGTATCGAATACAAAACATATCAACTTTATTTGGACTTATTCTTGAAATAGTAAAATTTGGCAGTCAGTTTGTAAGCAAAAATCTGCGGAAATGAGGTATTTCTGTACATGATATATAAAACTAAATGCTCAAAAATTGGTAAAAGCTATGAATCTGATTTTTGGTGTCGTTACTTATCACACCAAACCGCATCTAATATACAAAATGCCAAGATGCACAGCGCAAATAGTATTATTACTAAACTACTGTGCCGCCAAATAAAACCTTGATTTATTTCAAAGGGAAATCAGACTGAACAATGTAGCTTACAGTACAGTAGTTTTAGTGAGATTTTCAATAAAATATGTAAATTTAAAACATTTTGTCCTATAATTTGTGCCCAGCAGTATCATGGTGTTATATACACTTTTAACTATTTTTTTGCTTTCATTAATTATACTCTAGCAAATCTTACACTATTTACATTATTCGGTATATTGTCCTCATCTTGGTTGCCATTTATACGACTTTTCGGCCGTTGTACGCCCCAGCCTTCATCAGATGCTAGGAATTTTGAACCGAACCCTTTATTACGATCACGATCATTCTCGTTCCTTGTGCGAAGCCTCTTTTGGTAATCATCTCCCTACAACCAGATTCTCCAAGTTACTTGTTCACCGCTGCTGTAGCCTAGTATTGAACTCACAACTCGTTGGGTTATGTCACTGGAACAAACCAACGTCTACATCTACTGGGCTATGTGTTCTTGTGATCGTAATAAAGGGTTCGGTTCAAAATTTCTAGCACCTGAAGAAGGCCGGAGACTTTGTGCGGAGTTTTCGATCTAATATGCTCCAAAGGTGTTCAATAGAGTTAATATATATATAGTAATTATTATTATTATTATTATTATTATTATTATTATTATTATTATTATAGCATGCTGCAACTCAATAGCTATAAAGTTTCGGTGTTAAAACACCATCATCAGACAGTAAAATGTGGTTTATTTATTTTGTAATATATAGATAAGGTAATTAAAAAGATATTCTTATCTTTTATGTTGGTTTTGGTTTTATTTTCTTATATTTATTTTATTTTATTTTGCTTATTTGATCTTTTGCAACGATTGAATTTTTCTTTGCTAGTCTTTCCCTTCTCTTCCTCTTCTATTTTGTCTCTTCGCTCTTCTTTTTTCTTTTTATATATTTTTCCAGTTTGTCTTTTTCTTTTTCCGGTTTAAAATGTTTGACATGTCTGGCAAAACATTAAAATACGACTGTATTAAGTCGTACACACACTATTTGTAAAATGTCATAACCTTTCACCCAACATAATTCATCGCATTGCTGATCTCTTTATTCATATGTTTTTATTTATTTTTTACTAGCAGTATAGCCCGGCGTTGCTCGGGTGTAATGAAAGCTTTAAAACTAATCCATGGTCCTGGAGCTCTGACTCTTTGGACGTTGGCACGAAAGACTAAGAAGCAATAGTTGTTTCCAGTTAAAGCGAAACCGTAGACTGAAAGGAAAATGAATGGATGTAAGTCAAATTTTGATTTCCTGGTATCGATTTATATACATATATTATCGATTTTCTGCACTATTGTAAGAACTGCAACCTTGAAATTTCTGAATATCGTTTCTTATGTCTTTGTGCATGAGTGTATCAAATTTGATTAAAATCGAAACACTCCTTCTATAAGCCGATTTTTTCGATAATCGATTTTCGATATTTATCATGGGTACCTCGACACAAAACCTAGCTAAGAACACTCGCAGATGCTTATAGTACAACTGTGTAAATTTTCAAGAAAATCGGTTGTGCCGTTTTGGAGTCTATACGTAACGGACACACACACACACACACACACACACACACACACACACACACACACACACACACACACACACACACACAGTTCCATTTATAAATAAGTTTAGATAGATTTTATATTTGTTAATCTCTTGATCTATATATTACAAAATAAATTTACCACATTTCACTTCTTGATGATGGTGTTTTAAGTGCGAAACTTAATAGTTATTGAGTTGTAGTATGCTATTTTTATAGGAACCTCCACTCAATTCTTAGATACCTAAATTTTAAATGAAAATTTTAAAATAAATACTCTATCTTCAAGCTTTAAATTAGGTCTACTTGAAAGCAAAGGGATTAAAGTTAGTAATTCCAGTAATCAAAATACACTGGTGTATTTTAAACTGAAATTATATCCATTGGAGTCCGAAAAAAAAAAACTTTAAATTTTTTGCCATTTTTTGAAATTTTTGATTTATTGACACATTACGTAAACAGTAGCCAACTTTTTGTTTAAAAAATCTTGAAAAAAAATATACATCGCAGACACTTTTTTAAAGTCAATTGTTTAAATTGAAACTTACCTTCATCTGATTTCACACAATAGTAATTCGTTACTTTATGAAATTTAAGACAGAAAGCTTATCTTAAAAACAGTAGTCCTGTCATCAACGTAATACGAGGTAACGATTGATTGAATATGACAAGCTTCCGGCTGTCAACACCCAAGTAGGGCGTCCGGAAGTGCCAAAATGTTATGTATCTAACAAACTGGTTTCCGCTTTTTAAATGCATAGTTAACCATAACATATTTTCATCAATTACATAATATTTTAATATGTTCGTTTAGCTTTATAGCTAGATGAATGAAAATGCTTTTGAATAAATAAAAATTAAAATTTCCTTTAAAATAATTTTATAATTTGATAAGAAAGAATGAAATTAAAATAACCCAACTAAATTAAGAAATATTATGCTAATTATTATTTTTTATTAGTTTTTTCATCAGTTACTTATTTAAATTGAAATTTAAATGAAATTTAAAATTTAATTTAAATTTAAATGAAATTTAAAATTGAATTTAAATGAAATTTAAAATAACCCAACTAAGTTAAGAAATATTGTTCTCTAATTATTCTTTTTTATTAGTTTTTTCAGCAGTTACTTATTTTATAGAATTTTAGTTTAGCTTTATAGCTGGATGAATAAATATGCTTTCTGATTAAATAAAAAGTAATTTCTTTTAAAATAATTTTAAAATTTAATAAGAAAGAATGAAATTAAAATAACCCAACTAAGTTAAGACACGCATGAAATGAACAGCAAGGTTCAGATACGGAAATTGTAAAGGGAAAATGTACGGGCGGAAAACTCATATATACGTGACCCTTTACTGAGTCACGTGACCTTTTACAGATATATATCCCTTATGGCCATCCGTACAAAAAAAAACAAAACAAAACAAAAAAAAACGGAAAATCAACATGCAAAAATTTACAAAAAAAGAGCACCCCTTTTTAGAGTAACTCTTTAAATTTTTCGATAAATAAAAATATTTGCCACACATTAATTAAAAAAAGTCTAAGGGACCTATAAGGAGGAAATTGTAAAAGACTTATGAAACTTTTAATAAAAAATAAAACAGAATAATAAAAATAAAAACAATTCTTGTAAAAATTCATTACTTACGGAAATTTTTTTTCTATTCAGACTACGATATAATTTTAATTTATGTTTATAAAAGCAATTAAAAGTTTATCCAAATAAAAAATGGCATAGTTTTATTGCATTTTTGTTATCGCACTTCGGGGCAGATTTTCTTATAATAGGAAAGTTTTTTAAGAAAAAAAAAGAATTGATTAGCATTCCCTAATGGCTCCTGAATTTAATTAAAACTATCTATATGCGGAGACCTAGTCGCATTTTTCGACATTTCTGAAAATTAAATGGTTGGGTGTAAAAAATTAAAAAAAAAAATTTTAGCAATATTTTCTAAAAGTAATTATTTCAAAAGCTATTTCAGTCATTTATGAATAAGTCCTGAAATTTTCATCAAATTCAGACAATTATTTGCTTTTTGCAAGAATTTCTAAATTAATGTGTCTTTCACAGTCAAAAAATGCCTTCGCGTAATATTACGTTTTGACGTAATAAAATCTAGCGTCACCTCTCTCACTGATGAGAGAAAAAAAAGGTTCTTCCACTAAATGAGCCTGTTAGAACCTGTTAAAATAATTTTAAAAAATTGTAAAAATAATTAAAAAATACTTTGATCTATCTTCTTCATTATAGCATAAACATTTTGCCGATAAAACTTTTTTTTATTTAGTTTGAAGCCTTTTCCTTCAGACTATGCTGCTTTTTGCAGCTTTTTTCCAGCCAACAAGCATACGTAGCTATATTATTATTATTATTATGTCATTTTTCATCATATTTCGATTTCTGCTTTGGTCTCACTACCAACCAAGTCTGCGGGGAGACCTAAGGCAGGTAGTGGCGTGTTGTTATGGCTCCATTTCATGTTTTTCTATCTTCCCTATCATCCCCAGCATTACATAGATAAAGTTTTCCTTAGTGTGTGGGCTGTACTTAATAAGACAATTTTTTGTATATCTCTTAAGCTGGGGTTTCCAGGGATTCTTTCAATGTGTTGTTTTGTTCCATTTTTTATCATTCCAAGTGCACCTACTATCACTGGCACAACTCTTGTTTTCAATTTCCACATTTTTTCTATTTCAATTTCCAGGTCTTTATATTTTGACAGTTTTTCAAATTCCTTGATTGCTATGTTACAATCCGCTGGACAAGCCATATCAATTAATAGACAAGTTTTCTCCTTCTGGTTTTTAACAATAATGTCTGGCCTGTTTGCTTCAATTTTTCTGTCATTATTATTATTATTATTATTATTATTATTATTATTATTATTATTATTATTATTATTACCACATATTTATGCTCTAGTTTTATTGAGCACTTTTTAAAGTAAATATCTAACTGTGAAATATACTCCCATTAGTAACCATTACTTACTTTTTCCTTTTTCTTTCCTTTTCTTTCCATTTTGTTTAGCCCGCTTCCCTGTCAAACACCACGCCCTATTTCTTCCTGTAGTCCCCCTTCCCCTTTTTAGAGCTAGTCAGTCAGTTAAGTGCCATGCGTGATACACGCTTGGGCGATCATGTCTCTTTCGAGACATGACTGACTGGGCAGAAGATTATCCCGCAGTAGGTTGCCATTGCTTTCTGCGGTAGACTGGTTGCCGACCACAAAGCCAAATTTTTATATTTTTCACTTACAACTCAATCTAAAAGTAATGTTGTCCAAAATCTCAATAATAGACATTGATTGCTATCTACTTATTAATCCCACCCATCTAGTTTTTTCTGTGACGTAAATTTTTGAAATTTTTTGAACTTCCGCCGGTAATATGTTATTTCATTTTGAGTATTAAAGTTGCCGATGAAATGTGAAATCTGTCTTAGGGATTTCATGTAGAAATGATCATACAACGGTTTTTAAATGCGAAATTTATTTTATTTTATAATTGGCTCTGTAATTTAAATATTAATTACATTGAGCCCTCTACCTGGCTCATTTTTTAATATTAAATACTAATATTAATTAGGATCAGGTATTTGGTATTTACCTTCCTGCTTTTCCTTTTGGATTAAAGTTTATATATATATATATATATATATATATATATATATATATATCGTGTATATGATACGCTAAAATCTACCTGTCTCCACCTTCCTCTACCGAACGTCCACAGAGCTATTAGAGGTAGAATAACGGACTGATGTCAGTTCAATCGGGTTTCAATCCTGGCTAGAAGCAATAGGATGTCTAACCGTACTGATGAGCTGTGATAGAGCGAAAGAGGAATGTCTGCGGTTGACTATTTACGCTCTCGCCCGCCGATTAAGCACGATGGAGAAATGGCGGACTTTGACAACAGTAGCTACTCACCACTATTTACACATCGTTCATTCAGTAATGAATTTGAACGCTCTCGGCTACTGGTATATGTTTACATCGTGTATAATCATCAGGTGCATATTTCAAAGTAACAATTTAATAGGAACTGCCAGTTTGAAATATACATCTGATTATTGCATAACGCATGAAACTCCGAGTCGTACCATATGTATATTCATTAATATATATATATATATATATATATATATATATATATATATATATATATATATTGATTGATTGATTGATTGTTTAATTACTTAGTTTTTGGTCATAAAAAATTAGACCAGTAGATATTTGTATTAAAAATGTTCAATACAATTATATTGTAGAACTTTTGAATATTCTTCATTTGTAAACGAGTTATTACGCGACTTAGGTTTCTACCATGAATAGTGTTTTCAAGCGATTTGCAGTAACTGATTTTATAAATTCTTAAAATCAGTTATTGCAAATCGCTTGAAGTCACCACTTATAGTAGAAACCTTGGTCGCGTAACGACTCGTTTACAAATGAAGAATATATATATATATATATATATATATATATATATATATATATCGCAACTTCCGACTAATTTTATGTTTTGAATTGACGTTTTAAAATCTATTTATTGTATCCAACCGAGTACTTTCGATTGTCATTCCAGTTGTTATTAAGACTTACGTTATCCATCGAGTTCCAGCATTTCTTCACCTGCCGGAACTAATTTCAGGTCGCTTAAAAATGAATTCATCTGCCTTGCTCACTCTGAGCTTATACGTATACGTCTATCTATCTATCTATCTATCTATCTATCTATCTATCTATCTATCTATCTATCTTTGTAGATTTATCATTATTTACAAAAAAATTCAAAACGTCTAATCTAATTCTTAAAAATTATTCAGGATTTCAAAAATTCACCCTATATATTTTTTTGTTTAATTCTCATATCTTTTGGGAGATTGTATCTCCAAAACTAATATTCAAAGAACAATATTAAAGATTGGAGAAGTTTGTGAATCGCGCATTAGACGAAACTATCTACCCCTTTTGGAAGGGAAGAAAAAATAGTGAATAAAATTTCCGAGCTCACTCGGAGACATTAGAAGTATAGAGTTGAAGTGGACTTTAGAAGGAACCGGAAATCCCATCCAAACAGAAAACAACGATGAACATCTGCGCATGTCCAAAAGACCAGGGAGGAGTGTGAATGAGACGATATGCAAACCTATTTAAGTTTATGGGATCTTTTCTGTTAATTCATCCCAAGTAATGTAAAGTTGCTTAATGCAAATATTAATTCATAACAAGAAAATTTAAATTCTAAATCGAAGTTTGTTAGTTTTTTTGTTTTTTTTTTAATTTTTGGCACTCTTTTTGAAATTATAAATTTTGAATTAAAATTTGTTTAGTTTGCCTCTACCCCTCAAAACGAATAATCGCTAAAAAATCAGTGAGATATTCACAATTTCGGGATACTTACAGGGAATTGCTTACAATTAAAAAAAAATTGTTTTTGACTTATAAATCGGGGCAAGCATGATCGTAAACTCCACATTTATCGGGGCAAGCGTGATCGCACCCGCCCACATTTGGGAAAGAACAACCTAACTGGGGTGCAATGGAAGCGTTTTGCTCTGGGTGACTTTGGTGTGAATTTAATATTTTGGGGTGAATTAAAAGAAAAGGCTCTGTTGTTGTCTACTCTTATAACCGTTCTCGCTAAACGGTAGTAAAGCCAAGCTTTTTTTTTAATCTCACCGTTTTTCGAACCGAAAACTTTTCAACGTCGACTCGTATATGTATACACAAGCAGACGCCAAAAGAATGTGGTAGAGTGAAAGAGAGATGGAAAAAGCAGCCGATAGAGGTAATGGAATATAACGACTGACAGACAGCCAGATCAATCGATAGATAAAAAGGTATAATTGGAGTAAAGATGTAAAAGCGATGGAAAGAAACCAGCTTTGTTGTAAAGTGCTCCGGAAAAGGAACAGTCTAAACAGTGTTCGCAATCGAAATCAACATGCGAGATTCGGTGAATGGTGATATATGTTCCTGTTTGCATTAAGTTCCGGATGTTGGGTTAGTAGCCTGAAAGAGTCATCGAATCGTGTTGGCGTCTCCTAAGTAAAGTGGGGGCCGTTACGAGGCATGATAAAAGGGAAGCTTCTATAATTTTTGCCAAAACAACATACCTACTTGCCAATATCGTTCACAGCGTCGGAAAGTACCGTTATTTTTTTTTCTTTGAATGTTTTCTTTGTTATTCTGTTCCTCGCTCTGCTCTCCATCGATAAAGAACCCTTTACTTCCCTTTTTTTTATTTTTATTTTTTTCATGCCATACCCTCTCCATCTTGCTTATGCGCATGCACACAAAAGCACAACGAGCATCCGACATTTTGAGCTGTTTCCATGCTTTCTGCCTCATCCACCGACACGGCTCACTAAAAAACATGATCTTATAGATTAATTTCCGTATGTTACTCAAGAGCAATATATATATATATATATATATATATATATATATATATATTTCAAGTGGTAGGTGAAGATGTGAGAAAGTGTTGTGAGGTATTTTCAGACATGGAATGAAGAAGAAGAGGAGAAAGTAAGAAGAGGAGGAGAACGTGTATAAAGAGAATGAAAAGAGTTGGCAGAAGAGGCGGTAACGAAGAATTAGTCCCAAGAGTAAGAATAAAGGAGGAGGAAGGGAAATGAAAAGAGGAGGAGAAGAATGAACAGAGGAGGAAAAAGAAATTAAAGAAAAAGAAAGAAGAAATGAAAACTGAAGAAGGGGTTAAAAATGAACTCAGCAGGTAAAAGGAAGAAAAAAAAAGAAAGAGAAGGAGTGAAGAAGAATGAAGAGAAAAAGGAATGAACAGAGAAGGAAATAGGAAGAGAGAGATAGGAAAGAATGAAGAGGAGAAGATGAATTAACTGAAGAGAAAGAAGGGGCAAAAGAAAGAGAGGAAGAAGCGAAGAAAATGAAGGAGTGTTGGAGAAGGCAGATGAGAAGGAGGATGAAGAGAAGAACTAAAAGAAAAGAATAATAAAGAATTGAAAAAAAAAAAAGAAGAGCAAAAGGCAAGGTGATTTCCAGCTGAGGTATAAACGCCATCACAATATTCGCTCTCTTTAGAGGAGACACAAAAGGTGGTTAGCGACAAAAGATGAAGATGTAACTTTTCTTGCCTCAGGTTTTGCAACTTTGAACAACAAATCTTCGTGCGTGTTTATGTGTCAGTTTAAAATATGGTGCAAATTCGCTTGACGTGCGCCTACTTAAATGTATTGTGCATAACTGCTCGTAATATATCCGAGTTTGCGGGTACTTTTTATCCAAAATGAGCAGGAATTGGGAGTAGGCAATCTAAGATTCGCGTGTATATAAACAACAATTCTATACCAAAGATACTTTGATTTTATGTGCGCATGAGTATTGATATATACGAGAAATAAAAACACACACACACAAACACACACACACGTATATATATATATATATATATATATATATATATATATATGAATAGAATAAGTAAAAAACAGAGCGGAAAAAAGTATCTTTAATCAAACATGTTTCACTTCAATAAGCTTCTTTGGAAGTTTTTTTTAAACACAAATCATTCATCTTTAAATAATCTCTTAAGAAATGTCAGATTAAAGACACTATTTCCTATCTGTTCTATATATAAGTTCTTTTCAACCTATATATATATATATATATATATATATATATATATATATATATATGTCACCTGAAGAGGAACAGTTTTGTAGTGAAACAAACATTTTTGTGTAGTGATATTATGCTTTTATAAACCATTGTAATAACAAAATTACAATATTAAGTTCTACTTTGTATCGAGCAATTTTTATAAAAGTAAATGCTTGAACAGTAGGTTTTTAATCTACGTGTTCTTTCACTTTATATATATATATATATATATATATATATATATATATATATATAATACAAGTAACTTTTTGTCACTCAGCTGGTCGTTATTACCTTGAGCATCCCTACTCCAGAATTTCTACACGGACCCTCCTGGAAGTACTCCGTCCATTCATCTTGGGGCATCAGCTATATATACATATATATAATCGTGTGTATTTGGGCAGCAGTATCCATCTAATATAAGGTTTTTAGTGTTCCTCTTCTATGAGCGAAAAAGAGATTTCTTTTTTGAATATCGTTTAAAAATTGCCTAAATGTTTTTTCCTTCTGAGCGCTTTTAACTAATCTCTTACTTATTTACGAAGCTTTTGGTCGTGCTAAAAATTTAGCAAACAATACTATAAATATTGAAAAAAAAAACTGCATACGAATCCAAAATGATTCCCTCTTAATTGGCCTTAGACTAGTTCGAAACACAACCGTTACTGCCCACCAAAAAAAAAAAAAAATAAATAAATAAATAAAAAAAAAAATAAAAAAATAGACTACCCACAGTTCAAAGCAACAGATTTCCCACAATATATCAATAACCTGATTTATATAATATTCGAGCAAAAACACAACGCTCATGGCCTGCCGATCGCATTTAGCATGAAACAGACTGTCACCTCTGGGTGTTGACTTCAATATCTAATTTTATATTTACAGACACCCTATGCCTGATATATTCATCACTTTTTCCATAAATATAACATACCTTGAAATTACATATATATATATATATATATATATATATATATATATATATATATGTATATTTGGGCAGTAGTCTTTAAACATATTTCGTTAAAAACGACAGACAAAAATTTTGGTTGAAAATACAAAAATGCTAATATCAAAGGCCCCTTGCTATAAGAGAGGCACTATATATCAAACAATTTTCCCCTACCATGAACCTTACACTATTTAACAGTAGAAATGAAATTTTTATAAGTTTTTTAAAAAAATAAACAGAAGCTCAGGTGATACTCGCCGCGCTCATCACGTGACAGCTTTAAAGAACTCTCCTTCTCAAAAAACAAAAACACACTAAAACGAAAAATTACATAACAGTCAAACATTAAGAACATAACAACATCATAAAAATAACATCCTTGAAAATGGCCTGTAAAGAGGATGAAAGCGTTTGAAAGTCGAAAATTATGTAACATTTTTACATTTCTTATCTCCAGCAAATCTTTCTGAAAAAATTTTCCTTGTCGGTCGTTTTTAACGAAACATGTTTATATATATATATATATATATATATATATATATATATATATATATATATATATATAGTTGAATTTAATTAATTAATCTACATATGAGGGTACACATTTTTATAAAAACTGCCATCTGATCTTAAACCATATAAATAACCTTAATCTACTTAACAGAAAAAAAAAACGATATAAGGACAACATGCTACCTAAGAAAAAAATACTTACTTAAGTTCTTAGACACCAATTGATGCAAATTCCTCTGTACATTTGCTTCTTTCTTCCTCACTTCTTTACTTTCCCCTTTATTTATTTATTTTCTTTTTTTCTTTATTTCACAAGTATCACTATTAATAATTATGAATTACGTCCCTTTGATTTAATCTCCCTGCATTTTAATATTTCTTAATTTTAATGATATAATTTCACTTTTAAAATTCTATTTTTTTTTATCCCTGTGTAATTTTTATCTATTTAGATTTTACTCTTGATAAATTAAAAAATAGCACTCTAACTTTATCAGATTTAACTCCATTGAACATTGAGTGAACTTAAATTCAAATCTATTAATCGATCAGTTTGTAATCTGCACCTGATAATCGCATAATGCATTAAACTCAAAGTCGTGCTATAGACGTAGGGCAATATGTATATATATATATATATATATGTGTGTGTGTGTGTGTGTGTGTGTGTGTGTGTGTGTGTGTGTGTGTGTGTGCTTTAATGAATTCGTTAGTGTTATGTATCCTAAAAGATGGTAAACATATTTACCCTTCCAGTCATTTCCAACAAATCTCAGTCTACATGCAAAGTATCCTTCACGATCAAATATTTCAAGTTGTTAATGAACAAAGCTGTTACAATACCAGACGAAAGACAGTCAATGAATATAATTATGTTTGTAGATCGTTGTAAACATATCAACATTTGTTAGAATACCTAATGTCGAATGTAAGTCTTACAAGGCAAAAATCACAATGAATTAATGAATGGGTAGGTAAGTCCGGTTTAAAAAAGGTAGATATAAGTCTGATTTGAACTCAGGTTAAACACTAGACAATTTAGGTTTATACTATAGTTAAAACGATAGGCATGAGTTTGGTTTACACTATAGCCAAATAGGTAGACATATGTCTGGTTTGCACGAGATTCAATAAGACATAGGTTTCGTTATACACTAAATTCAATAAGGCAGAGATTGGTTTGATTTTCAGTAGTCAGTAAGGCCCAGATTGCACTAAAGTAAAAAAAAAAAAAAAAAAAAAAGGTAGACATAGATCCGGTTTGGACTAGAGTCAATAAATCCGAAATTGGTTTGCTTTTCACTACTCTAAATGGTAGGAGACTATTCTGAAGATCCTAGAAGTCATGCCAGGATTCTTCATCGGAGGCCACAATCTGAACACCATAAGGTTCGCAGATGATACAGTGCTGATAGGAGGCACGGAAAGGAAACTACAAAATCTACAGAGGGTAGCTGAAGAGAGTGAAAAGAAAGGACTATAAATAAACTACAAGAAAATCAAATGCATGGCCATCAGCAAAAAGAGTAGCCCAAAATGCCAAATACAAGTGGGGGTTAATAAACTCAAGCAGGAAAAAGATTTAAATACCCGCGAAGTCTACTAACGGAAGGCAGAAATTGTGACACAGAGATCCGAAGGCGAATTGGCATGGCGAAGGACCAAGCTGAGTAGAGTATTAAGAGTCCGGAAAATTTCGCTAAAAACAAAGAAGAAAGTACTAGATTGCTATGTGATGTCAGTTCTTCAATATGATAGGAAATGCTCGACAATCTCAACAAAGATGAAGGAAAAACTTGAAGCAACTGAAATGTGGTTCTACAGAAGGATGGATCGAGCACGTGAGCAATGATGAGGTTCTGGAAAGGATGGAAACGAAAAGGAAATTAATATTAAGCATCAGGAAGAGACAACTAAAACTCCTGGGACATGTAATCAGGAAGGAGGGCTTGGAGAATCTGATACTCACAGGTCATATGGAGTGAAGGAGAGACAGGGAAAAGCAGCGTGTAACATACTTGACGGGCCTGAGTAGGAAGATGGCAGAGCGGAGGTTGAGTGGCATAACAGGGATAGGGATACGTGGAAGGTCATGATCGCCTACGTCCTGAAAGGAAATGTCACATAGAAGAAGAAATGGTAGACATAGTTTCTGTTTACACTAGTGTACAAAATGGTAGAGATAGGTTTCGTTTATATTATTGTCAGTAGACATCGGTACGGTTTACACTACAGTCAATAAGACAGACATGGTTCTCATTGACACTATAGTCAAAGAGGTAGAAATTGGTCTAGTTTGCACTAGATTAGGAAAAGTAGACTTAAGTTCGATGTATATTAGTGTCAGTAATGCAGACATAGATCCGGTTTACACTAGAGTGAAAAAGGTAGGCACAGGTCCGGTTTACAATAGTTTTATAAAGGTGGGCATAGGTCCGGTTTATACCAGTTTTAAAAAATGGTCGTCATAAGTCTGGTTTACATTAGTTTAATAAAGGTAGGTGACGGACTGTTTTGACTAGTTTAATTAAAGTAAGACATAGGTCCGGTTTACACCAGTTTAAAAAACGGTAGACATAGGTCCGGTTTACAATAGTTTTATAACGGTGGGCATAGGTCCGGTTTATACCAGTTTTAAAAAATGGTCGTCATAAGTCTGGTTTACACTAGTTTAATAAAGGTAGGTGACGGACTGTTTTGACTAGTTTAATAAAAGTAAGCCATAGGTACGGTTTACACTTATTAAAGAAAGCGTTAGGCATAGGTCCGGCTTCTTCTTCTTCTTCTTCTTCTTCTTCTTCTTCTTCTTCTTCTTCTTCTTCTTCTTTTTCTTCTTCTTCTATGTGTCGTTTTCCTTCAGGACGTAGGCGATCATGGCCCTCCCTATTCCTAGTAGTTCTTGACGCAATTTCCTCTGTTGTCTCGTTCAACCCCCGCTCCGCCATCCATCTGCCCAATTCCATCAATTATGTCACGTTTTGCTTTCTCTGATCTCTTCTTTCCTCTATCCTTCCCGTGAGGATCAGATTCTCCAAGCTCTCCTTCCTCATTATATGTCTTCGATACTGCAGCCGTCTTTTTCTGATGTTGAATATCAGTTTTATTTTAGTGTCCAATACCTCGTCGTTGCTCACATGTTCTGTCCATAGTATCCTCAGCATCCTCCTGTAGAAGGTTCGGTTTGCACTAGTTTAAAAAAAGATAGACATACTATAGTAAAACTGTAGACATTCTCTCAGTTTATTACTTAGTCTGCAGGCGATATCTCTTTCTTGCCCGACTCTTTTGGATGTGCGTTGTGGTGCAGTGGATATCGGCTCGGAACGACAAATTGGGAACCCTGCTCGAATTCCAGTTGAATTCCTTGCATTCACTTACATGCAAATAGTCTTGGGAAAGGTATTAATCCGTCTCTTCTCTCCAGTTATGGGTTAAATAGCAGGAGAGATTGGGTTATGTAGCCTTGGCTGGCAACCAGTCTACCGCAGAAAGTAATGGCAATCTACTGCGGGATAATGTTTTACCCAGTCAGTGTATCACGTATGGCATTTAACTGTATTACCCTTCCACAGCTGATACACTAGGTGGATTCGAACCCCTACTAGCGTGGTATGTATTAGTAGTCTTAGTAGGATTGTTGATTTAAGGTTGTGTGTTTAAATTGCTACGTATCTATATAGGTAGGTAGATGTTAATTAAGTTTATCTTAGTCCAATACAAGACTAATGGGAGCACTCTGGAAGAATGAGCGACGACACGAACATTTTCAGTAAGGTTTGGCAAGCCACACCGAGGCGCATGCGTTTGTGTATGTGCAATGTATGCACTTATCTATTCACTTCACAATGTTCTCTTGCATACGCTGCTGAGTTACATTGTCCTCAGTAACCCATCATCATATTATTCGTGAGCAATAAAACATAGTCACGATCTATTAATTATAATTAGGAAATCGTGACTCCGACACGGATATACATTGAAAATCGTGACATTATTTTTATATGCACATGTTGAGTTTTCTTACCATTTGTATTTGATGAGTTTAATTAGAGATCAAGTAAGATACCTCGAGATTCTATCACCCCTCTCAGTATTCTCGTTGATTTTAGGGTTAAAATTCTTCTTCTTTTTCGTCTACTTCTCTTATGTACCGTGTTTCTTGAAGACTTGAGCGATCACGGTTCTCAACAACTTCCGATCTTTTGTAGGTCAGATGATACTCTTTAACCTTTGCAGTCTTTGTCTGTCTATTTTTTAACTTCGTATTTTCGTAAGGTGGCCCTTGAATTGTAAGCATTGAGGCACGCGCCGTCACTGATGAGGCATCTCTCGTTGCCACTTGAGAAGTTGGTTTTTAGTTCTGCTTGACAAAGTTGAGATTGAGATTTAACAAAAAGACAAAGTGTCACACTACTGACAGAAACGGGAGAAGAAAGGACTGGAAGTTTCTAGAAATAGTTTTGTCGTATTTAACTGATTTTACAAGTATTAAAAATTTAAAAAGAGCTTATTCATATCACGTGAAGATAAGTAGAGAAAAGAAAAAATACTGTTTATAAAAATAAATATATTCCCTAAAATGACATTTAAAGTAATAAAAATATGTCGGATTAATCAATATAAATCCATGAATTATTTTAAAATTGCCTTATTTACGTTTCGGATACGAAACTGAGCATGATTTTTAAAGAAATCTGTATGGGTGAAGTGTGCTGTGAAGGAAATAGAGGCTTGCTTGATCAGGAGGTTTTTCGCAGCCGTGTGCTCAAAAGACCGTCGGTTAAAACAACGGTTTCTCCTGCAAAGGTGGACACAGGATCGTATCCTGCCAGTGTGTGCATTTTCTTTCATATGATTTCAGAAATGTTCAGACTGGTAGACGAAATAAACATACTATTGAAGAAAATAATAAACACACTGTTTAAGAAAAAAAAATTAATAAATCAAATTGTCTTGTAAACATGTTATTGCGGGTTTATCACGTCATTTGGGTGACGTCACAGCTTTTGTGGCCAAATTGGTTAATGCATAATCCATGAAAGACTAAGTTTTGAGGTATAAACCACAAGTTCAAGTCCTGTCAGGATTTACTTTTTTTTATCCAACTTCAAGCCATATAATCGTCGAAAAAATTCAATAACATGTGGGTAAAATGCAATAATGAAGAAAAAGAAAACTAATAAAAATTCCTCTATTTGAAAGCATATAAGAACCACCCCCATAATGTGGTTTTAAAATACCACCTGGGTCTTATATGCGAAGATAAGATGTCGTAAATTATCTTAAAACTAATAAAAATTTCCGTATCTTAAAATATATAAAACCGCCATTTCCCCCTCATAAAGTAGTTTTAAAATATCACATGGGTCTTATACGTGAAAATAAGATATCGTAAATTATTTTAAAACTAATGAAACTTGAAAGTATATAAGAATTCGCGATTTTTCCCATAAAGTGGTTTTGAAATACTTCATGGATCGCATATGAAACGATAAGAAATGTTCTAGTCTTTTTTGTGTCGCTGTTATGCCACAATCTACATCATCATGTACTCCTTTCAATATGTCGCTTCTCGGTATTTGTGGAGCTACTATTACATATCCATTGCATATAATGCAATTTTCTATGGTTAGTTTGTGCATTGTTTCCTTAAAGGGTCGCTCTGATATCGGACAATTGCTCCATGCATTGTTTTTTTTATCCTCTCTACTATTCTGCTAATTACTGGGTCTTGCTTTGTTTCTACTTTTAGTCTATTAAAAGGAAAAACACCAGTTTTTCCCCCAGTGTATTGTTTTTATCTTCAGTATTTTCTTGTTTTTCTTGTTTCATTCATGAATTGTAATCTTGATGAAGTGTCTAAATGAGGAAAAGTGTTTCCTTTTACGTACACTATATCAAAATCAGGATGTGCGTTGTGGTGCATTGGATATCGGCTCGGAACGAGAAATCAGGGAGCCGAGTTCGAATTCCAGCCGAATGCATTGCATTCACTTACGCGCAAATACCCTTGGGAAAGGTATTAATCCGTCTATTCCTTCCAGTTATGGGTTAACTAACAGGACAGATTGGGTTCTATAGCCTTGGTCGGTAACCAGTCTACCGCAGAAAGCAATGACAACCTACTGCGGAATAATCTTCTGCCCAGTCAGACATGTCTCTTTCGCGACATAATCGCCCAAGCGTGTATCACGTATGGCACTTAACTGACTGATATCAAAATCGTATGCCATTATTTTTATTTCACATCTTAAAATTCTTGACGATGTGGCTTTTGGTAATTCTTTTCTTAGGTTAAATATGAATTCTAATAGTTTGCGTTCCCATTTTAATAAGAATTTTTTCCTAATACAAAGTTCACTTTCTATGCTCCATGCAATTGCTAGCGTTTTTTTTTCTTCAATATTCGAGAAGTTAGTTTTTGCTGACTTTAACCTTCTTGATATGTTCATTATTAAGTGGTGTTCTTGTAATAAAACATCAGCAATTGCCTTTTCACTTGCGTCCGTGGCTAACATTATTTATTTTTTTAGGATCAAAAACTTTTATTATTGTTTTTCTTTGTTTTTTTGTTTCTTTTAATCGTATCACCCCGAGCAAGGCGGTAACGCCACTGATGTGCAGGGGGCTACGTAATAGTAAAAAGATTGGAAAAGAGAAAGCCGGAAACCACATCCTAAACAGGGAACAAGGGATGAGCCTCTTCCCCTGTTCAATAGGCGTGGGTGGAGTGTGAACCGGGGGATAGATACATCTATCTACTCCAATTGAAAAAACAAAAAACAAAGTGAGAAGATTGGAAAAGAGAAAGCCGGAAACCACATCCTAAAACAGGGAACAAGGGATGAGCCTCTTTTTCCTCCTCAAAATATTATTTAGTGTTTCAAAAGCGATGTTTTGTTTCTGTGTCTATTCAAATTCATTGTTTCTTTTTGTGCAATTTTACAAATGGCTCTCTAATATCGCTGCATCTTGATATGTATTTACTATACAAATTTATCATCCCCCAAAAGAATTCTTATTCTTTTTTATTTGTTGGAGCAACTATTTCTGTTATTTTCTTTGTTAGTCTATCATCAGGTGATATGTATTCTTTTGATATTTGATATCGTGAATATGATATCTTCTTACAGTCAAAATTACATTCATGCCTGCTCGGGAAAACTTGGTTTTCACGTGCAAACGATTTGATCGGCTAAAAATTAACTAATCAGCGAGCGTGTTCTTGGTAGACTAGAAAAAGCCTGTTTGATCCAATCTTCTACCAAAAGTGAACAAAAACAAATACTTGAAAATAACGCGATTTGAAGATTGCCGCATAACTGCGATTTGTAAATTGTCTTGTAATGAATACACTGGTGATATATTAACCAGTCATGACTTGACAAAGCTAATGAGGTATGTATGAATGTATGTGAGTATGTGGATGCGTACTTAAGGAGGTTCCACACGATTATGACTTGTATCTAACTTCATTCATAATACAGTTATATTAAATGTAATTTTGGGAGTCTTATATGTGAATTTTAAGTATCGGGTAGGCTAATGCTTCATTAACTATCAATAGAGTTGATATTATATGCCATTAAATATAGTATAATGCCAATACTTCAATTCAAAATTAAAAACATTTTAAAGATCAGGTTGTATGACGTCTTCTTTCGGCGGAAGGAAATAGTTTTATCCAGACTCCGAATAAGACATACATATCTAACAAATATACACCTACTAAAAAATGAAACTCCCCAATCATGCAACAGATATCAAACAGCTATGACAGATGAAGAGATTTTTTTATAATCATATCGTCGTAAGTAAGGCCTTTTACTGCCACTGTTTTACAGGAAAATTATGAGAAAGCGTGACAGGTTGTAGGGGGTATCAGGAAGTGGGTAAAAGAATGATGAGAATACTGATGAGAGTGGAGTAGACGGAGAAAGGAGAATGAGAGAGAGGATGCAGGTTAGTGAGATAAGAGATTACTATTGACTTTACATTTGAATTTTTGGAGATTGTAGCTGTCGAGAAAGCAAGTAAATGGAAGGGAATTTTCACCGGCGGGAAGTGCGAGAAAAGAAGCTAATGGAGTAGAATTTGCGTTTACAATTTATTGGTTTCACAGTAAAAGGGTGGGACCTAGTTGCTAATCTTGTGGCTCATATAAATTCATATATAGGAAGCACAAATGAGCTAAGTTCATCGGAGCAGAAGCCACGAAAGTATTTGTAGAAGAGAGACAGAGAAGCCACATTGCGCCGGTGAGAAAGTAACTGTATCTAAGCTGCCAAGTCGGGATCGGTCACATTACAGATTCTGCATTGGATTTTGTCAAGGACCCCTAGGTGGATAGTAGAAGCACACGACCAGATATGGCAGCAGTATTCATTGCACGGGCGGATGGTAGATACTCATAAGTTGCCATCATCTCAGTCAAAACAAAATATTATCAAACAGAAATTTTTCAAAACATTAAACCAAGCAATATACTTAAATGAAATCAAACTTTATAGTAAAATATAAAAATATAAAGCTCCCAAGAAACTATATAAAACCTTTAATATATTTTGAAAACTAAAAAAAGAGAAAAGAATACTTCAGACTTCAAAAATATTTCAAGTAAATGTAACTAGTAATCGTATCTCAGCTCTCTGTGTCTTTTGTGACGACAGAATTTTCTGTTTCTTACCTCTCCAGGTATTCTCTATTCGTACTTGACAATTAATTTGCATACAATACTACACTTCCCTGAACCGGAGAGGTTGTACATCCTTGTTCTTCCTGTCACTCTTGCTAATTACTTTTGTCTTATATTGTCTTTCTGTTCGCTTTTCTGGTTTCTTCAACGGTAACCTCGGTCTTTGTTGAACCTCCTCATATTCTTTTGTTTTTTCACCTTCACTCAATTCCATATTCTTTTCAATCTCACTTCTGTGACTCTCTGTCCATCCTTGCTCCCGCACTTCCATTCTCTGCTCAGCCTCGTCACATTCCTTCCTTCCTTTTTCATGTTGTTGAACTACAATCTCCATATCCTCTATCACACTTCTGCTTCTAAACTGGTCAGCATGCACCAGAATACACCGCCCTTACTTTTCAATTATGACTGGGTTGTTTCCTCTCTGTAACAAGAAAATTCGCCTCTTTCGAACTTGTCCCATTGTTTTTCTTATACTGCACTTTATCCCTCGTAGCAAAACACATTGTTATGGAGGCTCTGATCTGCCTTCCCATTAGCGCCGATAGGATCAAATTCCTCTTCGCATGTGGGATAAACCTATAGCCAAGGAGAATTTTTGAAAGAACCGTCTCAATACTCTCATTAATAGGTGCAAACGCCTTCAAAGTCATTTTCACAGTTTGCACTATTCTCTCCGCTATTCTGTTAGACTGGATGATATGGCGGTGTCTTATACGGGATGCATTCAATTCGTCTTAACCAGACACATAAACTCTCATCCTAAAACTCAGGCGCATTGTCTGTAACTACCGTTTGAGGCACTCAATTTATCGAAAACAACGGTTCTTAAAACTGTTTTACTGTTGCCGTTCTTCTATCCTTTATTTTGGTTACCTCTGGCCAACCTAAATAAGCGTCCACTAGTATTAAAATAACCTCATATCCCTGATATGCTCATGATATATGTGAACTCTACTTCAGGGCTGTGTTTTCTTAGGCCACGAATGAATTTCTTTCTGCCTGAAACTTCTTATCTCATTACATTTTGGACACCTTTTGGACATCTACTCCTCAACATCCTTCGTATATACCGGCCATTATGCTTGCAGTTTTAACCTTCTCTGTGTTGCCGTTACGCCGCAATGCACATCGTCATGCACTCCTCTCAACACGACTTTTCTCAACACCTGTGGAACTACTACACCCCTCCAGTATTCCCTGTGCATTTGGAACCTTGGCGCAGTTTATAGCGAAATTCATAATCTTGTCAAATAGCTGAATACTTGATGCTTCGCCAGGGCTACCAAGGGTGTTTTTATTGTGACACCAACACTGGATGGGTTGCCTTCCAGGCACCATCCTCTTATTTAACCCATAACTGGAGGGAAGTGACGGATTAATACCTTTCCCAAGGGTACCAGTGCTTAAGTGAATGCAGGGTACTCAACTGGAATTCGAACTCGGCTCACCGATTTCTCTTTCCAAGCCGACATCCACTGCACCACAACGCACATCCGTCACTGAACGCTTACAGCGCCTGGTATTCCCAAGGGGTCACCCATCTAAGTACTGACCAGGCTTACGGTATATCATGTTGAATACACCGGTTCTCGTTCGATCAATTCATAATACATATCTCGTTCTTTTAATCTATGTAACTATTGTATAATAGACTCGTTTGGTGATTATCTTGTTTCTAAAAACTTGGTTCTTTTAGCGATTACCAATTTTTTTTGTTGGTCTTACATTTTTTTTTTATAATTTTCACAATTTCTTCAAATATAATTTCTTCTAATTTGGGTAACACATTGTCAAAATCTTTGTCACAGTTTCGCACACAACAGTAACAAGAAATAAATAAATTATCTTGTCATTTCTGTCGGTTTTTGAGTCTCTTAAATTTCTTTATTCTTGTAAATGCAGCAAAAATTCTTACCCATGTTTTTATGTGTTCTGAGTCATTCAGTGAATTTAAGGATCCTATTGGCGAAAAACCGAGAAAAATGCACTCAGAACCGAAATAAAAATAGTATAATGATACTCAAAGGTTCCTTTAAGTCAGATCAAAATTAAAAATGTTTTCTTTCTTTTTTAAAAATGCTTGGATACAGAAAAAGCTAAGACAATAATCTTGTAACAATAATGGATACATCACACCAGAAAAGAGCAGTCTAGACTGTAGATCAATAGACTGATAATTTCCCGTTAAGATAGAAAGAAGAAACATTGTATATATATATTCAAGTTTAAACACTGAACTTTATTCTGATTAATTTAACTAATCAGAATGAAGTTCAACTGTTAAATTAAACACACACATAAAATCTAAATTTTTCTGTATTCCCCTATCCATATCAACTATTTAAATAACAAGCGTATTGTTTTCTACATTCAAATGTAAATAATTTTCACAACAATGAGTCACCATTGCTTGATGACGAAGTCTCAAAATATTGAAATTTCCGTTTCGCAATGAAAATTAAAGTTTAAATAAAATAAAATAAAGTTTAAATAAAAAAAAAACAAATTTAATTATAATTTGCTCTACGATATATGTTGTATTGAGCTGTATCACATCTTATCAGTACGGTTAAACATCTGATTGCTTCTATGCAGGATTAGAAACCCGACCGAATTGACATCAGTCGGGGATTCTACCTCTGAGCTATGGGTGCTCAGCAAAGGAAGGCCGGGCCGACTTTAGCGTGTTATATAACAGAAAGAAAACATTTTTTAATTTTGATCTGACTTAAAGGGACCTTTGAGTATCATTATACTATTTTTATTTCGGTTCTGAGTGCAGTTTTCTCGGTTTTTCGCTAATAGGATCCTTAAATTCACAGAATGACTCAGAACACAATTTTTGCTGCATTTACAAGAATAAAGAAATTTAAGAGACTCAAAAACCGACAGAAATGACGAGATAATTTATTTATTTCTTGTTACTGTTGTGTGCGAAACTGTGACAAAGATTTTGACAATGTGTTACCCAAATTAGAAGAAATTATATTTGAAGAAATTGTGAAAATTATAAAAAAAAAATGTAAGACCAACAAAAAATATTGGTAATCGCTAAAAGAACCAAGTTTTTAGAAACAAGATAATCACCAAACGAGTCTATTATACAATAGTTACATAGATTAAAAGAACGAGATATGTATTATGAATTGATCGAACGAGAACCGGTGTATTCATTATGAACACACGCCAGTAGCCGAGAGTATTCAAATTGATTACTGAATGAACGATGCGATAGCTATCCAGTAATCTTTAAAAAATATTGAATTTTAGGTACTTTGTCTTTATAGCCTTACTTACGAAAACTCTTCTTGAGGAAATGTGAGAAAATTACCAATAAATTTTTCTATGTATAAGGCCTTATATAATGTCTTCTATGTGCATCCGTATTTACAAAACTCGACACGGTTAATCATATTAAATTCTAAATTCTTTTTTAAATATTGGGGCGTCGTTTTGTTGTTTGTTACGTTTTCTATTTATGATTAGTAAATAGAGCTTTAATTTAATAACTTTATCAGATAACCGTTAAAAATGAATCCAGGATTTTAAAAGATTTAAAAGTTTATAAATTATTCTAATTCAAATTAAAAGGAAAATGAGAACAATCCATGTAAAATTCATTATTCACCGAATTTTTTTTCGATAATTGTGTAAATTATTCATTAAAACAATTTAAAGGTTTTCTAATGTCTTAGTTTTATGGCATTTATTATTTTACGATTCCGAGCTGAATTTATCTGCCTGTTTTTTTTTTGTTTTTTTTTTTTGACAAAGGAAATGAAAAAAAAATGATGATTTAAATGCTCAATGACTTGTGCTTGTATCTAATAAATACATTCCTCTTTTATATGACGTGTCTCTTCTGGACGGAGGTGAACATGGACTTCCACATCTTCCCGTACCTTAGTCTTTTTAAGTTTTCTTTAAGTTCACCAAAATTTTGCAACATTTCATAAAATTAAATGTCCGGGGGTAACAGATTTGAAACATTTTTCCTAAAAGTGGAACATTGAAAAATGTATTTTATTAATTTCCGAATATGTCCCGAAGTTTTAATTGAAATCAAACAAAATCTGATTTCAGCAAAAATTTCAAATCAATATTTTTTAAGGCAGAAAGCGCTCAGATTCCCCTTACAAATTTAGGTTGACGTCAGAAAAGCATCATTTTTAAGAAAAAGTTTCAAGTGTTTTAAATAGAATAAAAAAATATATACTTTGGTGATCTTAATAATAACACAAAGATTTTAACTATGGAATTTTGTTTTTATTATGTTTTGAGCGTTTTATTTCATCTTTTATAATGAATTTTTGGAGGTACCTGTCTAAGGTACCTGTCTAAGTAGAAATATTAATTACTTTTAACTACGCAAATATTCTGATTATAAAAATGGTGTCGAGTTTTATTTTTGTGTTTACTTTTCTTGTTAATAAACAGATTTCTTAAAGCAATTTGTTTCTTTTTTATTCGTAAACAATCAGTAACAGTTGCTCATGTGTTTCGTTTTTTTTTTTTATTCTTTTCAGTTGAGGGGGCCGGTACTGTTCATCTGATTGGATTATTAAGTCGAACGTCACTTTCATTTGAAACCGAAGTTAAGCAAATATTTTACTGGTCATACGGCGTGCGAAAAGATTGCTTGGACCTTTGGTCAGTTCAAAGATCACGACTTTAAATCAAGTCAGTCTGATTAATGGCTCTCCTCTTCTTATTTATTTTAAGAGATTTTCTAAAAAAAAAAAAAAAACTACTCATGGTATGAGGTATACGTGAACAGATAGGGTTTGTGTCTGTCCAACCTTAACTGATGGATTCAGTCAACAGTTATTTTCCAGCTGGCTAAAAAAAAAAAAAAAAAAGTGGGGAGTGGAAACAGAAAAACAACATAAAACAACGTTGAACTTTTTAATATATAAAAAAATATTTACGTTGCAGGTCAGCCACGAGTAGCCGCTCGTCGAACGGTGAGCGGCCGGTCAGCCAAAAAACTGAAGGCGATCAGTTAACCAAAGCGTTACTCAAGCCTTTGGTGTTCGACCCTTTAGTGACGTCGAGTTACGATGTCTAACACTGGATGGGAAATACAAGAAAAACATAAACGGATCGTTTTACGCCAGGCTACTTATGGTTTTACCAAAAATGTTTTATTTATCGAAAAACGAAAACAAACAAAACTATGTAAACAGAAAAGTTATACGTTTCACGGAGAATGAACCAAAGAGGGTTTAAGGAAATAAAAGTCCTTTATAAGCTGGAAAAATGTGTGTAACTTTAATTTAGAAAGAAATAGTAGAATTTCAGAGAAGACCTAAAGACTAAATTTAAAAGAAGATAAATTTATTTGAATTTATATTAGATGAAACATTGTTAAGCATTCTTCCTTTTGGACTAGGATTTCTTTCATCTTCATTTCATTTGCATTTTGTCCACTAGTAGTATTAGTAGTAGTAATATTAACTGGAATTTTCATTAGATGAAGCTTTGTCAATCATTCTTCCTTTTGGACTAGGATTTCTTTCATCTTCATTTCATTTGCATTTTGTCCACTAGTAGTATTATTAGTAGTAATATTAACTGGAATTTTCGTTAGATGAACCTTTGTCAAGCATTCTTCATTTTGGACTAGGATTTCTTTCATCTTCATTTCAATTGCTTTAGTTCCACTAGTAGTATTAGTAGTAGTAATATTATCTGGAAGTTTCATTAGATGGGGATTAGCTAGCCAGCTTGGTAGACGGGTATTCTTGAATACGACTGGCCAGCCATTATATGCATTTAAAATTTGTTTATTTCGGCAGCAATCTGTCTTATATGCAGGTTTCACTGAAAATGACAAACACGATATTATCATCATTTTTTTATATAATTTTTCGTTCAGTTTTATGATCTCTTTCGTTTCAGAACTCAAATTATATAGGAATTGTCCAAATGTTTTGTTTTTCCAAGCGCTTTCAGCTATATTTTTAGCCATTATCAAGGGTGAATTTTATTTTACGTGTAACTGAATGTGTACAATTTATGATTGTCATGTGTATGTTATATTCTGAGCACAATAAGCACATCCATGCCGTGTTCGTAATTTGCTTTGTTTTCTATCACACACACACACACACACACACACACACCACACACACACACACACACACACACACATGGATATATATTGTGTATTTGGGCAACAATCTCTCATTTATCCAGGTTACATTAAAAATGACAGACAAGGTATTATCGTTAAGATTTTTATATAATTTTTCATGTGTTGTTATAAGTTTTTCTTTTCAGAACTCAAATTATATAACTCCAATTATATAGAAACTGTTCAAAGGTTTTGTATTTTTGAGCGCTTTCAGCTATACTTTTAGCCATGATCAAGAATGAATTTTCTTTTACTTGCAAATAAATATGTGTAAAGTTTATGTATATAGAGTCATGTGTATGTTAAGTTCCGAACACGGTAAGCACATTGCTACCGTGTTCATAATGGATGCTATTAAATATAAGATTTCTCTTTTTTATTAGTAATGCATGTGAAGGAGGCTATTATGTATGTATTGTCAACAAGAATATCACGGATATTTCCTGGAAGATCTCGATATGTATTTAAATGAGATCGAATAGAACTTTTGTAGGAATGTGGCAATGTCAATTTTCTCGTCAATTTTGTGGTGGTGTAGCCAACGTAATTGTTTATCAATTTGGATGGTTGAGGATTGTTATATGTCTTCAAAGGACATATAAATTCCTAAACGACACTGGTTCTCTGCAGTTTAGATTTTTCAGTTGAATTATTATTATTGACGAGGAAGTTGGCAGTTTTGAAGTTTTTGTAATAATTTTCTTGTTTGAGTTAGTCGGTGTTGCATAATTTCGGATGATATTGCAAAGTGAAGATTCGTTCTGTCTGCAATTACTATGCATTTGATTTTTGTGAAAAATATTAATGTTATTGTTTTTTGCTCATATGTTTGTAGTTGTCGTTGGTAACGTTACGAAGAAAATGTTTGATATGGTAGTCAAATACATATTGGCGCATGATACATCATAGGCTTAAAGTCTGCCTTCTTCTACCGAGTGCCTATAGGTCAGAGGTAGAATCGCCGATTGACGCCAACTCGGTCGGGTTTCAATCCTGGGTTAAAAGCAATCGGATGTCTAACCGTACTGATGAGCTATGATACAGCCAAACAGATCTGTCTGGGGATGACTATATATATATATATATATATATATATATATATATATATATATATATATATCGAACATTTACCTCTCATTCCTTGTTTAAGTCTGGATTTCTGGTTCCTTCTTACTATTTATTCATTTTATTTTATCTTTTTGTTTTTCTGTCCTCCACTAATAGGAATAGATATGTTTGCCCATCTTCACACGCTTCCCAGGTTTCATCCCTAGTTTTCTGTTTAGGACTTGGTTTTTTCTTTTCTTTTAGAGTCTACTTCAACTCTATACTTTCAACACTTGTTCCTACTTACGCTAATACAACTCCACAGATAACCCTCTGCCTTGAATGGCTCTTGGACCTTAGATTGGGTGAACATTAGTAATATATACGTATATATATAATTTCATGACTGAAATAACACCGCTCAGCTAAGTGATAATTTTATCCGCATCAATTCTGTTAACGCTCTATCCTTACCTTTGAGATCGAGTACTTTATGAAAAAAAAAAACCTGCTTGCCTAAAATACCTTCTCACTAGTAAACTACTGAAGCAATATTTGGCCCTAAACACCATTGCTCTACTCATTCTCTAGAAGAAAAAGTAAAACTATCTCCAGTCGAGCACTTTTGCAGACACTTGTCTCTATGCAAACACTTTCTGGCAACATTCATATCTACTGCTACAATCCTAAAAAAAAAACAATCTCATACAAACATGGAACAATTAATTATTCACTAAAAACATATCCACATTAAACATACATGACTATAAAATTGTAAGGATTAAAAACTATCGCCCGGTTCACACTCCACCCTCGTCTATTGAACAGGTGAAGATGCTCATCCCTTGTTTCCTGTTTAGGATGTGGTTTCCGGTTTTTCTCTTTTCCAATCTTTTCACTCTTACGTAGTCCCCTGCGCATCAGTGACGTTTTCGCCTTGATTGGGGTGATATGATTAAAAACAAATAAAAAATAAATAAATAAAAGTACAAAATAAAATAAACATAAAAATCTCCCAGGAGTCCTCTGACAGGAAAGACAATTGACGCATGCTCAAAAAGTGAGGCCTCCTGGTGCCAAAAATAAGCTCGATCTCTTTCTCTGTTGGACTTTGGATGGTAAAGACGTGCCAAACTGTTCGGGAAGGAATTTCCCCAACAAGAAGTCGTTGGAACCCAGAAAATAAAATCAGTGTCCAAACTGTCCCTCTAGTGTCTCTGCATCTTTCCTTTTCTCTTTGCCTATTTATTTCAGCGGCGAAAGCCATTCAACAAGTTTTGGATGTTTAGGCGAAAGAACCGACCCAGCAGTAATAGCCATAACATTCCATAAAATCAAGTTCACCGAAAAAACAGACCTAACAACAACAGCCACAATAACTTCGGATTTTCCTCAACACAATGCCCGCCATAACAGAGCGATTTTATTACATTTGAGAATGACCAAATAAATATAATAAACAAGCTACAAATAGGAAAAACAAACAAATTTGAAAATGACAAGAAATAATAAACAACTAAAAAAGCCGACAAATCTAGAGAAATCTAGAACCATCTACAAAATGAACACCAACGACTACAAAAAATCCGTTGAAAAGAAATCACCATATTCTATAAAACCACCAGCAACGATATAGTAAATAACATAAACAAAGAAGCAAAAAATATAGTCGCCAAACTAAAACTAAACAACAGGATCAAGCTTCTACCGAAAACGGAACCATTCATCAAACTAGACCATAATAATTTCTTAAACAAACCAACATGCAAATTAATAAACCCCACAAAAACCAACATCAGAAAAACAAGCAAGCAAATAGTAGACGAAATCTGCTCACAACTAAGGATAAAAATAATCCAATGGAAAATCACAAAATAAACAATCAACCGGTTTAATAACATCAACAACAAAGTCGAATGCTCATTTGTACAACCGGGCATAAAATCTTCTACCCATTCTTCAACGAACACACATTGAATAACGCACTAAATCGGGTGAAACAATATATAAACATCTCCAACAAAAACCTAGACATCATCAAATACTGAAGACGGTCCATAATATAACACAACAACAAAATATGGTTGAAACAGCGCTACACTAATAGCAACAATATCAATAACGATTACAACTTTGATGAAACACTGAGTTACTACGATGGTGCAGATTTATGCGATTGCATATATATATATATATATATATATATATATATATATATATATATATATATTAATAATGATAATAAAACCGACTCTGTCCGTATATATATATATATATATATATATATATATATATATATATATAATCAAAAATTAACAAACATTAACAAGAACAAAAGAAACGGTTTTTTTAAAAGGAACTACTAATAATCTTAAGAAAGTGCAACGGTAGAATCACAGAAAAGATCATTAAAAAATTCCAATACACTAGGATTTATAAGAGACACAAAATCAAATCTAAAAATAGTAAATTTCTTAGATATAACTTTTAAACAACAATATATACAAACCATACACAAACGCAAACAACAATCCCATATATATAAACAAAAAATCCATGCACCCATTAATGCATTCAAACACATACCTCTATATATAAAGAAAAAGTCTCAACGAATTCCAGCAACATCAAAATATTCAATGAAAACAAAGAAACGCACGAATCAGCATTAAGTAACAGCAGATAGTCAAACAAAATTGAATACACAACCGAAAGCAAACCAAACAAAAAACAATAGAAAAAGAAATATATAGTTCAGCCAACCCTACAATAAAACAATATAAACAACAATAGGAAAAAATATTATAAAAATATAATCTCAAAACATTATATATATATATATTACGGAAATTAACGAAATTGGTTATAAACAACCGACAATTTGAAATTATTTGTTTGAACATTATTTTTATCGATACTCGTATTTAAGTAGATATTCTGTTTATAATCAAACAGTATTATATATTTATTTCTACCAGCCTGATTATTTACGATAAATGTTGTTACGAAAATGTGTATCATTCTGCAGGATTCGAACCTGCGACCCCTATCCACAAAAGGGAAGCCACCAATTGAACTGGCGAGTCTTAGACCTCTCGACCTGGCGAGTCTTAGACCTCTCGAACTGGCGAGTCTTAGACCTCTCGACCACAAATGCGTTATTCAATGTGTTTTCGTTGAAGAATGGGTAGAAGATTTTATGTCCGGTTGTACAAATGAACATTCTTCTTTGTTGTTGATGTTGTTAAACCGGTTAAAATAAATATAAAATACTGTTTGATTATAAACAGAATATTTACTTAAGTATCGATCAAAAATAATGTTCAAACAATTAATTTCAAATTGTCGGTTGTTTATAACCAATTTGGTTAATTTCCGTTATATATATATATATATATATATATATATATATAAATTCAGATAAAATTTAGAGAGGAAATAGCAATTTACAAAATGTAAGTTTAAGACATGCATTGTCAACCCCGTTTAAACAAAAATGAGGAAAAATTCTAATGCCGGAGGCTTAGTCTAGTAAAGGAAGGGGAAGGGGAATATTGGCTATTATAGAGTTAAGCTAGCGGAATCTTAGTAGTAATTTCTTCTATGGAAGTGGGAGGTATCTGGTTTGAGCATTGGGTTAATAGTGGTAGGTAGGAGAAAAAAGGTAACTGCTTAGCGACATTTTTAAAAACAATTCTATTGTGAGTAAATGGAATAAAAAGATAATTATTGCAATTTAAAATTATTTCTGTGACGACACATACTAATGATGTCTCTACGTTTATTCAGAAGTACATTCTGATATTGAAATTTCAAAATTTTTAATTTTTTCTGATAAACATAGATTACATCTGTTACTTAAGCTATTAGCGAAAATGGCAAACCCGTTAAAGGTAGTAAAAGTAGTGTAAAATTTTTATCCAATAAATATGAATTTTTAATTAAATAAAGATAGACCTTGATGGATATTATCCAGGGTATTATAAAATATTGAGAGGAAATATTACAGTTTTTTATATATTTTCTCACATACCTTCTGCATCTACACACACACACAAACACACACACACAAACACACACACATGCCCGCTCAAATATATATATATATATATATATATATATATATATATATAATATTGAGAGGAAAATCAACACATATTTAGACGGTTATAAATCAGGATTTATTTCGACAGTGTAAATTTACTTAGATTGTCTCTTTTAGACACTTGAAAAATAAATAAATTCTCTTATTGAAAAATAAATAAATTCAAATTTGTTTTTGTGAAGGTGTGAGTAAATATATGTATTCTTTTGTATCATGCTATGTGCTTCATCCGATGTATCTATTCTCAATTTATTTTCTATTTAAATAATATAAGCTTCACTTTCTCTGTTAAAACCTTTTTTTTTAATATTCCGATTCATAACCGTCTAAATATGTGTTAAGTTTTCCTCTCAATATCTTATATATATATATATATATATATATATATATATATATATATATGAGCGGGTGTGTGTGTGTGTGCAGATGCAGAAGGAGTGTGGGAAAATATATTACTGAATAGAACATTCATAGATGCAAAGGGACTGAAATATACATATACGAACAAACTGAGATAGATAGATAGATAGATAGATAGATAGATAGATAGATAGATAGATAGATATAGATGACAATGAGAGCGATAGATATTAACATAGAAAGTGAGGGAGATATAATGAAGTGAATAAAACAATACATAGACACGAACAGACTGTTATAGACAGATTGAGATAGGTACGCACAGACTGAGATAGATAGTTACTGATTTTCTAAGCACAAGGTTGGGAGTATGTGATACCCAGTGAGGACCGAACTCACTACTCAGTTGTAATAGGTTCTAGCAGGACAAGCATGCTAACCACGCCGAGGTACCCATTCTTTTAAAATAGATTGATAGTTAAATAAATGCATAGATTGTTAATACACACACACACACACACACACACACACACACACACACACATATATATATATATGCATGTGTGTGTGTGAATAGATTAATACATAGATAGATAGTTATGAAAAACTGACATAAATGCATTCAATTTTACTGACACAGACATACATACAAACACGCAGACTGGCACATAACAGATTGGTATAAAAAGACAGAAAGATACATAAATCCATACAGGCAGAGAGATTGATAGACTCATATGAACATAGAAAGAAAGAAAGAAAGAAAGAAAGAAAGACATACCTACACACATTCAGATAGATAGATTGATTGAGAGAGATAGCGAGACAGATATGAACAGACTGCGATAGCTTAGTATAGAAACATGTTCTGGCTGACTCATACAAACAAATTGAGACTTTGACCGACTGTTAAATAAAAGGAATGAGACGGGGAGAGATATAAATAGTCGGCTATGAATTCACTAAGATAAATACGAACTAAGTGAGTAAAACCAAAAGAGAAGAAGTAGCAATTGTTAGTAGTAACCTATTTTAGATTTCTTGGGTTTTCCTCTGCTAAATAATATTCGAAAATAACTGAGTTGCTTCATCCCACATTAATATGAAAAAAGGCAAGCATAACGTCGTGATAAAATGAGTTGTCTTAAGGATCGAATCTAAAACGACATTTTCCTCATTATGTCTAGGTACTGTCCAGACAGGTTAATATAAGAAAGTAAATATTTTAGATTACGTAACTTGGGAGCTCCCCAATCCCAGAATAAACACACTGGTTTTTCTGTATAAAACAGCAAGTCATCACAGTTGTATATGGTTTCTAGGTCATCATTTTTATTGTTATGGAACACTTTACACTTGTGAACGTGGGTGTGAGAATTCCTTTGCGTAATGAAAGATCAGTGAGCACAAATATATGTAACACCCTTAATAATTACCAATGATAATTACCAATATTTAAAGTATTTGGCAAAGATTATTTTAAATATTATTCACCCAATACAAGACCCAATAGAAGGCAGTGGGTTATTGTGTAGAGTTGTATTAGCATAAGAAAGGGCAAGACAACAGGAAGATAGCTAATTCTACACTTAAAGAGGTCAAGATTTAATTAGCGAATAAAAATTGAGAGTTCATTGCGAAGACATCAGGAGTATAGAGTTTGTAGGGGCATCAGCCATGCCTGGTACAAGGCCACTTAAAAACATAGCCGACAATCCCCACAATTTTGAAATATCAGAAGGTTGAAGGTTGGATGTTGAAACGTGGAAGGATAAAATATTTCGTTTGTACATTAAATTTTTATTAACAGAATAAAAAAATTGTAAGCAGAAAATGTTCAAAAAGAAAATGTACGTAGTCAAATGTTCCACAGAAATTCAGAGTCCATAGATGATAGTAGCAGAATTTGTGTATATAAAAAGATTTAAAAGTTTGCTAATAAAAATCTGTGTTCTTTTCCTTTTTATGGCCAGAGAAAAAGTGAAAAGAAAAGTCAAGTAATGAAGGAAATTGTACTTATCGAAGTCAGTTGAAGTATCTTGTTTTCTTTGACGGTGTGTGAGTGAAGACGAAGAAAGGAAAATTGGAAGGAAAGGAAAAACGAACTTGTGATGCGCCCTTACGTCCGGGTCGGCTTCTTGAAATTTATTGCTTGCATTGTGTCGAAGTCCTTCAGATTCGCTCCTATATCGGACTGACCTGACCGATAAAGATATGTGAATAAGTACTGGATTTTAATCATGTGATCGGCTCCGAACAGCGTACTCATTTTTTAGGTGTGAAAAAAAAAAAAAAATATTGACCGGAGTCATAGATCAATTGTCTCTTTCCCATCCAATCTAGAATCTTAACTTTCAAACTGAATTGTGAAATTTGCCCTGATCTGGGTTTTTCCAAAATCTTTTTAGTCGTTTTCATACATTTGTGCAGGTGTGCAATTTTACTTATTTTCTTTTGAGTTAATTGTTAGATAATATAGGATTTGTATCCTATAAGTTGAAGTAGACTTTAGAAGGAACATGAAACAAAGGATGAACGTCTACTCCTGTTCAAAAGATCTTCTCTTTTGTCTCCTCCTACTCTCTCACTGTCTCTTTTACCTTCTTTTTTTTTTCACTTTCAGTTCTGAGTGCCAAAAGATCATATGACAATGTCATTTTCAGGTGGAAGAGAAAGGACATATTTTTAGGCTCATTTTTCTTGGATATTCTGGAGTTCTTCGTAAGTTTTTAAAGTATAGATGTATTCCGTTTTTTATTTAATTCTTGCTAAAATTATTATTATTATTATTATTATTAAATTAATGCTTAAATGGCAAAATGAATATTTGTTTTTTGGTAAACCATTATTTCGTTTTTCTTATTTAGTAATCCATATTTTATTTTTAACCGGTTTAATGGTATCTCAAGTTAAGAATAGGGACATTAATTATGATAGGTTAGGTTTATAAGTGTATGACAGTATTTTATTTATTGTTGTTCAAATACAGACACATAAACACACACAAACACCAATGCGTGCACACACACACACACACACACACACACACACACACACACACACACACACACACACACACACACACACACACACACACACACACATATATTGCTAACATTATGTCTGCTTATTTTTAATAAAATCCGTTGGTACATTTGATCTTATTTTCCATTTCTCAATATGCCCAAATACTTTCAATCTCCTTCCAGGATCATTTTCAGGAGTGTAAGTTGTAGTAACAAAAAAAAAAAAACCACGAAATTGTGTTGCTAAAAATTACTGAATTTTTTTTTCTTTTTGCTTCAAATATAACGGTTGACAGTTATGCTTAGCATTCATTAGAACGTAAAAATTATCCACAATGGAAATTTTTTATGTTGTAATGTCATTACAACATAAATATTCTATACTGGATAATTGACATTGAAAGTACTTGGGAACGTTGAGAAATGGAAAATAAAATAAATTATAAAAGTTACAGCGCATTTCTTACATCTTTCAATTATAATACACGGGAGCAGACAATGTTTGCAATTTATCTAATCAGGCATGCCTAAAAGAAAACTTGGTGCCTATATATATATATATATATATATATATATATATATATATATATATATATAAGAAGCCAGTGAAGAAATTCGAAAAAGACAAACACGATAGAGTTGGGCAATATTTACATTGGACAATGTGCAAACATTATGGAAAAGCTGTAAACAAACACTGGTATGAACATCATCCAGCACCGGTTACAGAAATAGAAGATGTAACCATTCTATGGGATTACACCATCTACACAGACAGAAAAATTGAAGCAAACAGGCCAGACATTATTGTTAAAAACCAGAAGGAGAAAACTTGTCTATTAATTGATATGGCTTGTCCAGCGGATTGTAACATAGCAATCAAGGAATTTGAAAAACTGTCAAAATATAAAGACCTGGAAATTGAAATAGAAAAAATGTGGAAATTGAAAACAAGAGTTGTGCCAGTGATAGTAGGTGCACTTGGAATGATAAAAAATGGAACAAAACAACACATTGAAAGAATCCCTGGAAACCCCAGCTTAAGAGATATACAAAAAATTGTCTTATTAAGTACAGCCCACACACTAAGGAAAACTTTATCTATGTAATGCTGGGGATGATAGGGAAGATAGAAAAACATGAAATGGAGCCATAACAACACGCCACTACCTGCCTTAGGTCTCCCCGAAAACTTGGTTGGTAGTGAGACCAAAGCAGAAATCGAAATATGATGAAAAATGACATAATAATAATAATGACTAGAAAAACCCGTAAACGTTTCACGATTTTCTATTTCAATTTTCTGATGAATCTTAATTTTTTAAGTTAATTGCAAGTTCTACGACAATAAATTTTGTTGTCGAAAAACATGCAATTAACTTTCATTGAATAAAATATCCGTACACATTCCCACATCGCATCGTCAAATATTTAAAATATAAATATATATAAAATATAAATATTTGCAAGAATTAACTTTTTTGAAGATAAAGATTCAATACATATTACTAGAAATAACGATGAAAATGTCACGGTTTTCCGATTTGAATATTCAAATGGTTCTTAATTCTTAATTCTTAAGTTAATGATTCAATAAAATTATGGCGAGTTCTACGACAATAGAATACCCGTCAAAATTCCCCAAACGCATCGTTAAATATTGGAGATTAGTGACTTTAATAAAACATTGCAATAACAATCATAAGTAGGAATACTGGTTGTTATTTTAAGAATGAAAAAAAAATTGAAATTGACAATTTTTTTTTGTTTCATTAACACTGCTGTTAAAAATTCTATCTCTCCGTCTTTCTTTCTTTCTTTGTTTGTTTGTTTCTTTCTTTCTTTCTCACACTGAAACGAAGTGGTGTCTTTTCCCCTGTTTCCACGCGATCAAAACTGAATAGTCCATTCTTTATGAGGTATTGTCAAGGCGTAATAGCCCTGCAATCTGACGAAGAGAGGGACAAGCACAATTATATATATATATTTTTTAATCGTATCACCCCGAGCAAGGCGGTAACGCCACTGATGTGCAGGGGGCTACGTAATAGTGAAAAGATTGGAAAAGAGAAAGCCGGAAACCACATCCTAAACAGGGAACAAGGGATGAGCCTCTTAACCTGTTCAATAGACGTGAGTGGAGAGTGAACCGGGCGATAGATAGATCTATCTACTCCAATGAATATTAGTAGTAGTAGTAGTACTACTACTACTACTACTACTAATAATAATAATAATACTTCTACAAATAATAATAATTGTATTAGGTCATTATGCAAAATAGAAGAATGATCAGATAAATGTTGGAAATCAGAATTTTTGAACACGCCTGTACCTTTTTTCAATGCAAAAGTTGAAGTCTTTAATGAGGATGTTTAAATCAGTAATAAAAATACATTTTAAACTTTTTTATAAGAAAATAGTAGTATGTTGATGTGTCGTTTCGTCACACTTATTCAACTATTACAGTGAACCGGATTTTGAGAGAATTAGTTGCCCTACAAGGATTTATTGGAGGTTGTAATCTCAAGTGCAGTTAACATGAGATTCATAGAAAACACAGAAAGGAAACTACAGGTAGTCGGACAGAAGATGGTAAGGGAATGCGAGAAGAAAGAACTAATCATCAATTGTAAAAATAGTTGTCAGCTGAAAAAACAGCTTAAGGTGCGACTTACGATTTAGAAACAACAAAATCAAGCAAGTACACAAATGTAAACATCTAGAAAGTATTTTAACTCTGCGTTAGTCTCATGAGGTGTTTTGTTAAGCCCAAATTTTTAAATTACCCGTAATTCCTAGTTGACAACTTCTTTCCTTTGCTCCCGTTCACTACTCGTCTGATTCAGTGAGGGTGCGTAGCATGTAGTGTGGCGTTGATGTAGCTCAGTTGCCTTGGGAGGCCGAATTCAGGGAAATATCCATTTTTAGAAATCCGAGTTGATTAACAGAGGACTGAAAATATGAAACTGAAATCCGAAGAGCTATTTGGAATAAAAAAAATAAAAAAAACAAAAAAAAAACGCCTCCGTGTTTGTACATATCCATGATTATTCTTGGGATTAATAGTGAAGTGGTTTTCTGTTGCCTTCTTCACGGTGTTTTATCGAGACACCGCCTCTGGTTAGCTGGCCGTTGACTCTTTGAGAGTTCTTCCGCCTTTTTTCTTCCAGTTGAATTGGTTGCATTCACATACGCGCAAATACCTTCGGGAAAGGTATTAAACCACCTTTTTTCCTTCCAGCTATGGATTGAATAGCAGGACAGATTCGGTTTCATAGCCTTGGTCGGCAACCAGTCTACCGCAGAAAGAAATGGCAACCTAATACGGAAAAATCTTCTGCCATGTCTCGAAAGTGACATAATCGCACAAGCGAGTATCACGTATGGCACTTAACTGACTGACTGAATAAAAATCAGGTAAACTTCGTTAGAAACAAGAAAACGAGTATTTAACAGTTACGTAATATCGTTTCTTCTATATCAATGAATGCTGAGCAATTTTCTAACTGAATTAAGAGGCGACATGAGGCAAAAGAAAGGTTTCTGAGAACACCATGGACTGAACATGTGAGCTTGCGTAAATGGATAACGAAAATAGGAAAAACAATAGAAAGAAAGTTTCTTAAAAACTGCAAGAGACAGGAAGTTATAGAGAGCCATGATCACCTACATACCGAGCGGACATGACACATAAAGATGAAGGCTCTTTATCTTTGTATATTCATCAGTTTAGCAAAATATTCTTGCTCAGGTTATTGTCAGTACAACTTACCTTATTTGACGGCCTATTGGATGCGCCCAGGTTTTGAAATATTGAGGATAAAGAATGCGCACATCACAACTGAAAAAAGTAAAAGCTATAACCTCATATTTATGTGTCATTCTCAATAACCATGAAGAAGAAAAAACTTAAAATATTAGCACAGTTTAGTTTGTTTTTAAATAGAAGTAGGGTAAGAACATTTTTGGGAAAAGAAGCATTTTCGGACAATTCATTCAGCATTTATTGAAAATCATTTGAGTTTTTTTTTTAAGGAGCAGCATTTGTACATGCAGTAAATTCATAAGAGCTATAAAGAGATCTACTATTATCAATGAATACTAGTACATACGGTAATAGGCCAAAAAATGTACACAACACAACCAAAATAAAATAAAAACTTTGACATTCTCAATAATCATGAAGAAGTACAATATTAACACAAATTATAAAACTGATACCTTTTAATAGAAGCGAGGAAAGTTTTAATTATCAGGACATTTATTGAAAAAGAAGACTTCTCATACATTTCATCCTGCATTTATTGAAAATTTTTTGAGTTGTTGTAGGAAACAAAACAAGATCTAGATTTAAAATTCAACTGCTAAGCTGCTAAGCACTGATTTATTGATTTTGTTAGAAATAAAAAAATGACATGAATTTACAAACTTAGCTTAGCACACATACAAAAGCGAATCCAAAACAGAACCCGTGAAATTTCACACTTTGATGCGAAATGTTTTTCGCCCAATAGAAAACTAGTAAACATCTAAAAACGAAATTCAAATAATCTTCAATTATCAGAAACAAATTCTTTCACGGACCTTTTCGCGAGCCGACGAGAAGTTTGCTCGTCGTCCAATGGAAAGGCCAAATTACACCCGGGAGTGAATCCCAAATGACCTTTTCGAGCCCCACAAACGAAATAAAAGACGGACAAGTTCGCCTGTCGCCAGAGAGAAGATGACATGCGTAATTAACACGTTACTGGACAAACGCCAAGCGATCATTATCATTATCTCTATGTTTCTCTTCCACCTCCTTTCTTTTCATCGTTCACCCGTCTGTCTCTTTTTATACTTGATAACCGAATGGAACCCTTTAAGACTGAGTGAATACTTCAAAGACAATCCTACCCAACGATAACGCTCATACATACATGCACACGAGTTACTACTACGAACTCTGGATATCCTTAATTTCTTAATACCGTTTCTCATGAACATTTATCTTCTAGCAATTCATGTTATCCTAAATAACATTAATAATAATTATTAATCTATTAATAAGTTTCTATTTAAACATACAAATGGCATACTTTTATTCTTCCACTAATCCACCTTCTGATAATTCCGATGATAATTCTGAATAACCTTAAATGGTGGGGATTGTCGGCTGGGTGTGTGAATTGGCCTTGTACCAGACATGGCTGACAGTCCCTACAGCCACAGTGGTGACCCCTCCTGCTTCATTGTCTCTTTAGGGAGCAGTGTAGCGGCCTAACTACTTTTTTTTTGTTTGTTGGGTAATGAGAGCTTCTCAATTTTATGTATGTACAAATAAGTGAACAAACAAGACACAAGACAGAGGTAAATAAATTTTAATTATAACAACAACTGTGAATTATAGAAAAGGGGTAAAAATAAGTTATCTCCCTTTTACTGCAGATATTTGCAAAAATGAATTAAACACTTTTTTTTTTAGAGATATGTGTTTAAACAATAAAATATTTTTGAATTGTAAATGGCCCAAAGCCAATGTTCAAAAGTTTGTATGTAGACAAATAATTGAAACAGTTCAAATTGTGAGCTGGAAATTTGTGAGTTGGAAAACAGTTTGTATGTTCAAATAATGTGATACAGTTCAAAGTTATGAGTTGGAAGATAATCTGCAAGCAAAGTGTGTGTGAATAAAAAATGTCAAAAATACTTGCGGTTTAGCTGAGAAGTTGAAACAATAATAAATTATTATACCAGGAGAAAATGTTGAATGCAAAAAGCTGGTATTGCAAAGTTTTGAATATTTAACTTAACTTCTCAGTCAGGTAAAGATGAAACCGGCTTATTTTCTTTTAAAAGAGTAGGCAAAAACATATATTGCCTTAAAAGAAAAGTGAGCTGGAAACAATAGGTCTGGTGGCTTCAAAGGATACTTTCCAACTGGAGCTTGAAGAGCGGGAAGATTCCCGCTTTTTCGAAAGAGAGGCAAAATGCTGCTGCTAATGCAGAACAAACCAATGAAAAGTTTGGTTACAAAAAGAAGATGGTTTGATTTATTTTACAATTTTCCTTCTCGAACTTTCTATAAAATATTGGTGATACGAGGGTATCGTAGAGTGCTCGACAGCAGCATCTGCATTCATAAGAGCTATAAAAAATCTATTAGTATTAATGAACACTGGTACATAGGGTAATAGGCAAAAAAATGTACACAACACAACTAAAATAAATGAAAATTATAACTTCATCTTTGACATTCTCACTAATCATGAAGAAACACAATATTAACACAAATGATAAAACTGCTAGTTTTTTTTAATAGAAGCGAGGAAAGGCTTAATTAGCAAGACATTTTTTGGGGGAAAAAAGAATATTCGTACATTTCATCCTTCGTTTATTGAAAATTGTTTGAATTGTTATTCAGGGATCAACATCTGCACATATAGTATATTCATAAGAGCTATAAAAAATCTACTGGTATCAGTGAACACTGGCAGATAGGGTAATATTCAAAGAAAACATAAATATGGCACTTGTTGGTCAATGATGTTCCATTGCATATATGCAGAACAACAAATTCCAAGAATTGTATACCAACAAAAAGACACCCAAAGTCAACATCAAAGCAAATATCTCTGTAATATTTGGTAATTCTACAAAACAGCAGAAAATTTTGTGCTATTCCATAAATGTCCTAATTTTCTTTTTTCCTGGGGGAACTTTTTAGAGATATTTTCGAACTTCTCGCTTGCAGAACACCATTCCATATCCATGCTTTCCAACCGACTTTAATCTGCAAAAATGTAAATTTGTCAATCGCTATCTACTGTTCTTCTGATTACTCTTTCATCTCCCCGCTCATTATTGATGTTTTTGTTCCTAATTCTTTCACATCCTGTAACCCGTTGTGTTTTAACCGTTTTTTCCGGAAGCAACATGCATATAAATTCATAATAGCTACAAAGAAATCTACCGATATTAGTGAACGCGACACGCATCAGACTATTTCCCGGTAGCATTTAACAATATGACTTGTTTTGATAGCAACAGGAGTAGGCGAGACCATGAATGGTTTAACAACTTTTACATACATATATTTTCTGGTCAGTGAAGCGTTTGCTTTACTTTGATTGGTTATGTTATGAAATATCCCGGATTTAATCTGTATTCGTTTTCTTAATATCTTTTCACCCCAAGAAAAGTAATAAACCACTAAGATGCAAGTATAAGAGAATTTGAGAAAAAGAAAAAATTTAAACAGAGAGAACAATAAAAGAACAGAATTTAAGAAGACAGAAGGTAACGACTGACATGCAAAGGCCAGGGTTAAATGGAAAGCAAGACGCCTGAAGAAGCGAGAAGTGCGAGAGAAGCTTATAGTTACACGTAGCTTTTTCTACTGTAAAATGATGAATCCTTCCCTCGATCAGGTCCTGCGCTTAAATTCACAAATCGAGAAGAAAGAACTAAGCATTAATTTGAAGTTAACAGAGGATGAAAAGTGTGGCACTGAAATCCCAAGAGCTATTTGGAATAGCGAAAAAGACATTCCAAAATACGCAAAGTGAAAGTCTACCCTGGAGCTAGATTCTTCTTATTAGGCTATAAATTAAATCAAGCTAAACATTTGGTAAATCTATTGGTGAGATTTCAGCTTTAAATCTCAAACCCGTCAGCCATTGCCGGTGAAGGAAAACCTGACTTTTTGAGTTTAAGCGCACTAATCGACTCGATGTGCGTCGTGGTGCAATGGATATCGACTCGGAATGGCAGCTCGGAAAGCACAAGTTCGAATTTCATTGGAATTCCTAGCATTCACCTATCTTGGGGATATCCTTGGGGAAGGTATTAAACGGTCTCTTCCCTTCAGTTATGGGTTAAATAGCGGGACTGATTGGGTTCTACAGCCTTGGCAACCAGTCTACGGCAGAAAGCAATAGCAAACTACTGCGGGAATCCTCTGCCTAGTCAGTCATGTCTCTTCTGAGAGACATTATCATATCTCTTGAAAGAGACATGATTACCAGCCAGTCAGCTCGAAAGTGACTTGATTGCCCAAAACGTGATAACGTACGGCGCCTGACTGACTTGACTCGACTGGCAGGATTTAAAAAATATATCCTTCTTTCAAAGTTTCTTTCTATAAATTTTGAATCTTTGACTAATTCAGCTCTCGCATTGAAAACATTTATGATAATGGATGGTTACAATGTATCTAATGTGCTTATTTTATTATCACAGTCTCTATTCAAAATGGTTGCTTACCAGTAGTCTTTTAGTTCCCTTCTGGACATAGGTGATCATGGCTCTCTAGCCTTTTCAGTGTTTAATAGTTTCTTTACACTATCCCTCCCAATTTTTGTTCTGCCATTTCTTGACACAGGCTTACTGCTATATAATGGTGAAAAACTGGTTCCCATATGATTGCTGAAGTTAAGCAATCTCAAGTCTGGTTAGTAACTATTGAACAGGTTAAGAGGCTCATCACTTGTTCCCTATTTAGGATGTGGTTTTCGGCTTTCTCTTTTCCAATCTTCTCACTTTGTTTTTTTTTTTTTCAATTGGAGTAGATAGACGTATCTATCGCCCGGTTCACACTCCACTCACGTCTATTGAACAGGTTAAGAGGCTCATCCCTTGTTCCCTATTTAGGATGTGGTTTCCGGCTTTCTCTTTTCCAATCTTCTCACTTTGTTTTTTTTTTTTCAATTGGAGTAGATAGATGTATCTATCGCCCGGTTCACACTCCACCCACGTCTATTGAACAGGTTAAGAGGCTCATCCCTTGTTCCCTATTTAGGATGTGGTTTCCGGCTTTCTCTTTTCCAATCTTCTCGCTTTGTTTTTTTTTTTTTCAATTGGAGTAGATAGATGTATCTATCGCCCGGTTCACACTCCACCCACGTCTATTGAACAGGTTAAGAGGCTCATCCCTTGTTCCCTATTTAGGATGTGCACTGGTCCGGCTTTCTCTTTTCCAATCTTTCCACTATTATGTAGCCCCCTGCACATCAGTGGCGTTACCGCCTTGCTCGGGGTGATATGATTAAAAAAAAAAATACTCTAATCATCTATATATATATATATATATATATATATATATATATTGTATAAAGATGTTTTGTTTATCGTTGTTTAAATTTTTGTTAATGGTTATTTTCATATGGATATTAATGTCTTTAAGTGGCTTATTCTACTGGAGCACTTTCTATGATGATTTCAACATATCTACTAATACTAACAGGAAGGGTAGAGGAAAACAGCTTGTGACATAGTTGATGGATCAAGCAAGTGAGTGGTGGAGCGGGTTTTGGGGGTGAGATACTAATAGGAAAAGTGTTAAGAGTGACAAAAGATAGGAGCCCGTGGAAGTCCATGATCGTCTACGTCCTGAAAGGACACGGCACATAAAGAAGACTCGACTGGCGTCGAGATCTCAGGAATTTACAGTGGAGCTGGCCAGATGTAACCGTAAGTTCTATGCTAACAGATTCTTTTCAAGAGCTTCTCGCTTGTAGAACTTCCTTTCGGCTCCATGATTTCTAACCAACTTTCAACAGCAAAAATTTAAATGCAATGTCAATCACTATCTATTGCCCTCCTAATTAATCTTTCCTCTTCCCACTCATTATTAATTTTTCTATTTCTAATTTTTTTCACACGTTGTAATCCTTAATGTCTTAGTGACTTTACTGCCTTGACTGCGGTTGATACCAATAAATAAATAAAAAACTCTTTCCATCATCTAGGTATTGAAAGTTACAAATTCTATGTTCTCTTAAATAAAAGTTAAATAATTATTCTGGATTTTATTTTGTTGGTATGGTGAGTATATAAGTTTATGAGATAATTTTTATTAGTGGGTTATTGGTTATTGGTCATGGTTGACCATGAGTAGCATCCTAGTTGTCTGCTTTGCTGGAGCGTCGGCGTCTGTGACTGTAGAAACCGATGCGGGAGTGACAGTCTTTGTTGCAAAGGCCGCATTTATGTCTTATTTTTGGCCTGTCGGAGCTGTCATTTTGCTTTTTGTCATTTTGGTGTAGAAAAACTATATTCGGTTTTAAATCCAACAACAGCGTCTGTGCCTTCTTCATGTTTATTTAACGCTTTACATATATAGGAGAGTTTTATAATTTGCTTGAAGAATTGTGTATATAAGGCGTATGGGTAGGTATTTGAAGGCTATCACAATGCGTTTAGTAAAACAAAGGAAGGTAAAGATGATATTGGGTATTAGCTATTTATTATTCATTAATATTTCGAGGTCAGCATCTCATCTCCAGAATGATAGGAGAGCTTGGTTTCACGTCCGTTGGTGGACATTTAATGTTTAAAGGCACGGTTCACCAAGCTCTCCTATTATTCTGAAGATGAGATTCTGATCTCGAAATATTAATAAATAATAAATAGATAATACCCAACAGCTTCTTTATATTTCTTTATTTTACGAAACGCATTGTAACAGCCTTCAAATACCTATTCATAAACTTTACATATATATTTCGATGAGCGTAAATTTGAAAATTTACCGGCGATGGCTGACGACGTCGCCACGATCTTGAGTTTTATAGCTTAAATCTCAGCAACAGCTCTCCTAAATGTGTAACATGATTTGATTTCCAGCCTAATAGCAAGCATCTAGTACCAGGGTAGACATTTCAACATTTTAAACAGTTTCACCGTCTATTATAATTTTTATTTATTTCACTTGTCATTACTTTACCTTCGCCTGGGTTGAATTTCAGTTCCTATTTTTTGCAAGCATTTTCAATTTCTTTTGTATACAGTTTCAGTCTGGTAAATATTTGTGAAATCATTGCCGTATCATCAGCATATCTAATGTCAGTTAAATGGTTTCTCATGTAGGTGAACGTTTAGGTTGGTTAAATCATAAACGAATTATAGGGATATTCAGCATTCATTGAAACAATTGCTCGGTATGCTCCTAGAAAAGTCGGTTCACTATACAATTTTTCTCGCCAGAAATTTTCTTGCATGTTTAGAAATCTACCATTTGTCTAATGGTTTTGATGGCTTTGCTTATATATCTAAAGATTTTTTACAAAATTCAAAGAAAAATCTACAATTTAATCGAGTCTGATCTTTAACCATATTCACACCGCCGTAACATAACTTCCCTGTGCTTTTTCTATAAATATGCAATGTAATTGTTCTGATGAGCTTTCTCAGAACTAGAGTGGCAGCTAGGTCACGTATAATTTAATTACCCATTTTGTTTTTATGAGTAACTTACTTTAACGTTGTGGTGCAGTGGATATCGACACAGAACGAGGAATCGGGGAGCCGAGTTCGAATTCCAGCTGAATTTCTTACATTCACTTACGCGCAAATGCCCTTGGGGAAGGTATTAATCCGTCTCTTCCCTCCAGTTATGGGTTAAATAACAGGACAGATTAGGTTCTATAGCCTTGGTCGGCAACTAGTCTACCGCAGAAAGCAACGGCAACCTAGTGCGGGATAATTTTCTGCCCAGTCAGTCATGTCTCTTTCGAGACATGATCGTCCAAGCGTGTATTACGTATGGCACTTAAACTTACTGAACTTAGTTTACAAGTTATTTTATCTTTTCATTTAACTATTATTTGATAGGTAAATAATTATCTTGATTAATTTATTTTAAGCAATTTTAGTTATATATTATTTCTCTTAGTTTTTAAACTAATTTATTCCGTTAAGGAATTGTTTTTGGTAATCTATTTTAACCAAAACTTACACGTTATTATGTTTTTTTAACTAGTATTTAACATGTAAATATTTTGATTAATTTATTTTTAAGCAATTTTTGTAAAATGTTATTTTTTTAGTTTTTAAACAGAATTTATTAAAGTATCAATCAAGGTTTTTGGAGTTTTCCTTTTGTAAATAGTCTAAGTCACGATAATCACTCTATTGTAAACATTTTGTAAGATGTAGTTAAGAAAAAATAAGAATAAAAAGGAAAGTTAAAAAAGAGGAAGACCAAACAAATAAGATATAAGATATAATAAAGAAGTTAAAAAAGGGAGGAAGAAAAAGGAAAGTAAGTCGTAAGACGAGCCAATATTATAAAGCGTTTTATTTTATATATATATATATATATATATATATATATATATATATATATATATATTGGTTTGTTTTCTTCTCTTCTTCCAAAAGACACCCTGTATTGGCCGCATGCAGGAAGATCTGTACAACCAAGCATACCCGATCTATAACATCGAATAGCCCAAGTGAAGTCTTGATTGGTTGCCGTTTTCTGGGGGATCTTTTATAATGCACGTCTTAAAGCTAGTAGCAAATTTTAGTCTGGGTGCGGGCCGAATACTGATCATATTCGGTGGGGTCACCTATCGAAGAAGTCTGTTATTTATTTAGACCCGAAACTTCTAGTGACATGGGAGCAACAACACTGATGAAGCACTTAGATTCGGCACTTAAAGGTATATTTTAATAATTGTTGAAATTGTTAGTTGTAACCGTAAGTTCTATGTTAATAACTTCTTCTCTCTTATGGAGCTCTCTTCCAGATTTTTGTTTTCTTGTCAAATATGATCTTCAAAAATGTAAATGAAATGTCAATGGTCATCTTCTACCTCCTTGAAGCTTGTTTTTTTTTTATCGTTTTCTTTGTTAATTTCACACTCAGCCCTCCCCCCTTGCGACGTAGTGGATTTATCATCTGGCTTGGAGAGAAAGGATTAAACATATTTTGAGGATAATATATTTCATAATCCTGCCTGCCTCCTATCAAATGTTGAGGATGTCTAGTATTCTTGTCGGACTCTTACAAAAATATGCCTAATAATCTTGTCTGACCCTGACCAAATTTTACATATATACCTGACTTCTTCCAAATTTTAAGTATAATATATCTGTCAGTCATGACAAACATCTACCAACTTTTGAATGTGCCTGATAATCTTGTCTGACGTCTATCAAATTTTGAGCATAATATGTCTGACAATCATGACAGACACTACTAAATTTTGTGTATGTCTGATAATCTTGTCTGACTTTTACCAGATTTTGAGTATCATGTATCTGAAAATCATGAGTGACATCTACCACATTTTGAGGATGTCTGATAATCTTATCTGACTTCTACCAAATTTTGAGTATAATATATCTAGTAATAATGACAGACATTTGAGGATGTCTGATAATCTTCTACCAAATTTTGAGTATAATATCAGGCATATCATCTTAAAAGATGATATGCCTGATATTTTTGTCTGACTTCTACCAATGTTTTAGGATACTCTGATAAACGTGTCTGAGCCCTATTTCAAACCGAAACCATTGTGTGAGGTTATTTTCCTTCTCATAATAAATCCACTAAGAAATAATTTCCCTACTTAACTTTGTCTCTTTATGAGTAAAAAGAAACGACATAGTTATTTAGCTAAGAAAAGTTACTGAATGAAGGTTCATAGAAAGACTTCATTTTCTGCAAAGCTATTGAGTGCTCGTAACACAGTCGATTAAAATAATTGATATGTTTAACTCGTCTTTCCTAAGGTAAATGTTATTCTTCGCCTGATATCATCAGATGTATCTACTTGTTAGAGAATTAAAAAAGAATCCAGATGTCATTAGTTAACTAAGAAGTGGAGAAGATGATTTATTTGTCGTGTACACTGACACTAAAATAAATTAACAACACCTGGAATGTCGATGTCGATATTTACGTGTATGCAGTACAATAGATTTTGGAACAGTGCTATTGCACTTAATTTATAAGCTAGGGTTTTGAAAGATAAATAAGAACACAACGTATTCTATTTCAAATGTATGATACGAATGGCCCTAGAGGGTTAAGTAGTAATTAGTGGGGGATCTGTTTATTACTTCATAACAATACAGAACTGATCCCCCACTTTATGACAAGTAGAAGCCTTAATCATAATATATTATTAACCCTCTAGGGCCATTCGTATCATATTTGATACAGTATGATACGAATGGCCCTAGAGGGTTAAGTAGTAATTAGTGGGGGATCTGTTTATTACTTCATAACAATATAGAACTGATCCCCCACTTTATGACAAGTAGAAGCCATAATCATATTATATTATTAACCCTCTAGGGCCATTCGTATCATATTTGATACAGTATGATACGAATGGCCCTAGAGGGTTAAGTAGTAATTAGTGGGGGATCTGTTTATTACTTCATAACAATATAGAACTGATCCCCCACTTTATGACAAGTAGAAGCCATAATCATATTATATTATTAACCCTCTAGGGCCATTCGTATCATATTTGATACAGTATGATACGAATGGCCCTAGAGGGTTAAGTAGTAATTAGTGGGGGATCTGTTTATTACTTCATAACAATATAGAACTGATCCCCCACTTTATGACAAGTAGAAGCCTTAATCATATTATATTATTAACCCTCTAGGGCCATTCGTATCATATTTGATACAGTATGATACGAATGGCCCTAGAGGGTTAAGTAGTAATTAGTGGGGGATCTGTTTATTACTTCATAACAATACAGAACTGATCCCCCACTTTATGACAAGTAGAAGCCATAATCATATTATATTATTAACCCTCTAGGGCCATTCGTATCATATTTGATACAGTATGAAAACAAGCCTTGAAAGAAATATTTTCCTGAAAAATTTTTTACGAGAAATATTTTATAAATTTCAAATGAAAGCAGTACTGACTGCTCAGTCAATGGATACCAAATGTTTCCTTACAGGGAAATACCAAATGTTTCCTTATAGGGAAATACTGTATCAAATATGATACGAATGGCCCTAGAGGGTTAAGATTAGGTTAAAAATTGTTTGGTTGCAATTCCATTTCTGTGATTAGTGAAAACCTTACAAAACAACGTTACGAAATGTATAATTTATTGAAGCTTTACAAATTTTATATGGACAAGATGCATAGCATAAGCACATTATTATAAAATCATTGTGTCATCAAATAAGACTATCATTTACTTCAAAGGTAATTTATACTGAACAATTTATCCATATTATGATGTAATATGTTATACAGGGAAGCAGTTTTGGTGTGATTTTCAATAAACAATGCAAATTTAAAGCATTTTGTCTCATAATTTGTGTCCAGCAGTATTATGTGTTATATACACTTTTATTTCTTTTTTGTTTTTATTAATTTTGATCTAGCAAATAATCGAAAATCTTATTCGTTGAATATCCATTTTTGTAATCTTTAAATTTGCTTTTGCTGATTTTACTTATGGAATCCAATAAAAAATTGATTTTTCTTTCAGAATTAGAATTCTGGTTTGAATATATTTCCCATTCAATGTATCTAATGCAAAAATTTATTTTTGAAATAGTAAAATTATGAAGTAATTTTGTAAGCAAAACCCTGCGGAAATTAGGTATTTCTGTACATTTTTTCAGACGACTTTTAAAATTAAATGCTAAAAAATTGGTAAAATATATCAATCTAATGTTTGCTATCAGTACTTATCATATCAAACCGCAGCTATTTTTACTGAGTGGAGTGAGACACAGAGATCCGAAGGTGAATTGGCATGGCAGAAAAGAAGTTGAGTAGAGTATTAAGAGACAGGAAAATTTCACTAGAAACAAAGAAGAGAGTACTGTATTGCTATGTGATGTCAGTTCTTCAGCATAGCAGTGAATGCTGGACTTTATCATCAAAGATGAAGGAAAAACTTGAAGCAATTGAAATGTGGTTCTACAGAAGGATGCTGCGGATATCATGGATTGAGCATGTGAGCAATGATGAGGTTTTGGAAAGGATGGAAACGAAAAGAAAATTAATACAGAGCATCAGGGAGAGGCAGCTAAATTTCCTGGGACAAGTAATGAGGAAGGAGGGCTTGCAGAACCTGATAATAACAGGCCAGCTAGAGAGAAGAAGAGACTGGAGAAAGCCGAGGATAACATATTTGAAGGACCTGATCAAGTGGCTGACAGAACGAGGGTTGTGTGGTGGAACAGGAGACAGCGTGCTAAGACCCATCAGGGATAGAGAGACATAGAAAGCCATAATAGCCTACGTCCTGAAAGAACAGGGCACATAGAAGAAGAAGAATGCTGATTATCTAAAAATACGTGAAAAATCAACCTACCTTAACTTTTGAGGGGAAAAGAGATTCTGATAAAGTTTTCAATGTCTTTGGCCATTTTTATATAGCAAGTCTGAGCGTGAACTTTAAACGCTGACGCATATTCCGACAAGGTCTACTGTTTTATACTATTGTTTCTATAATAAAAGGTCTAAGAGCCAGTCAAAGTAGAGGGCTACTAGACGAAGTTGTTGTAAAGGCATAGAAAGAGGAAGTAAGAAGTATATAATATCAAGATATGTAAGAGATTGTTGTGGAGTAGTTTTCACACTGTCGGTTGCTAATCGACTTAACGCACCCTAAATGTTAGGAACTTGGTAATCTTCCACTGAAAGCTGACTCCTTAGTATTCGTCTAGCTGCCGACTAATATCAACAGCCTCGTAGTTCTACTGACCTCCAATAGAACTCTAAAGAACTCTCTAGAACTTCTAAGAACTCCTAAATCTTCCTAAGAACTTCTCGAGTTAACTTCCTGTTAACTCTTATTAATATAAGAGAGAGAGTCCATAAGTGTGTTTCACCATAACAGATATATAAGGTCAAATACCTGGGATGTGTTCTAACAGAGGACGGAAAGTGCGACACGAGATCCGAAGGATGCAGTCTAGAAGCTGTGTTGAGTACTGAGAGACAAAGAAATTTCGTTGGAGAGTACAGGGTTGTTATGTAATGTTTGCCCTTCAATATGGCAGCGAATGCTAGACAATCTCATCAAAGATGAAGGAAAGACTTGAAACACCCGAAATGTGGTTATACAGAACGATGCTGAGGATACCATGGACCGAACTTGTGAGCAAAGACGATGTTTTGGAGTAGATAGAAACGAAAAGAAAACTGATACTTAACACCAAGAAAAGACAGCTGAAGTTTGTGTGACATGTAATGAGAAAGGAAGGCTTTGAGAATCTGATACTCACGGGACAGATGGAGGGAAAGTGAGAGAGACAGGAGAAAGCAACGCGAGACATATGTGATAGGCTAAAGCAAATGTATGGCAGAGTAGAGGTTTGGAGGGATAAAAAGAGAAAAGGTGTTAAGAGCTACACGGGATAGGGAGATGTAAAGGGCCATGATCGCCTACATCCTGAAAGGAACGGCACATAGAAGAAGAAGAAGAAGAAGAAGAAGAAGAAGAAGAAGAAGAAGAAGCTTGTAGTGATTGAGAAAGCATTCATTTAGTTTTTACGATGTCACGGTAATACATAGGCACTTTTGTTTAAATAAAGTAGAAGGATCAAATTCTGGACCTTCAGAGAATCGCTGTGCGTGTTGAATCTGACGTGTTTGTGAGTTTTGCAGTTGACAATAGATTTTTTATATTTTATTTCAACATTTACACAGTCGCCATTTAAAATATTTGCCAATATTTAACTTGAAGGGATACTGGAAATGAGAAAATAGAAGCTTCGTCATAGTCAAAAAATAAATACAATTTCAGAATATACTAAACTAAGAAAATGACTATGAGTTCATATTTTCACAATCCAATCAGAAACGAGACCGTCTTCCAACAAAGATATGATGTCACAGTCTCCAATGAGAAGGCAAGCCGTAATTTTCAGACAGATCTTTGTTAAACAAAGTATCTCTATAAATAGCAAAATAACCCGATTTCAGTTGGGATGATTTTTATCATTTCATCGACCCCGGCTGTGATCGTAAACCGCAGCAAGATGAAATTTCTCATACATATTCACGACAATTATAGAATTGCGAATAGTTGTTATCATCTAGCAAGCTACATATATCATTTTACTACCCTAACAAGTTTATACATAACCATTTAGCCAAACTAACTTGCATAATGGCAACCTTGCACATACATAAAAAAAAAGCTTAGACTCTTTTTCATATGTATAAGAACTACGTTTTCGAAGACAGCAATATCACGTTCAAACACCGGTTCCCGTACGATCACTGACGTTAAGCAACGGCAAGCCTGGTCAGTATCTAAATGGGTAACCGCTTGGGAATATCAGGTGCTGTAAGCTTGGATGTGTGGGTGGTGTAATAGATAACGGCTCGGAATTTTCAATCGGATCGCCAAGTTCTAATTTTTAATTTCCGTTGGGTTCGTCATATTCAAATACGTACAAATACACCTAGTAAGGGTATGGATCCACATATTCTATCCCAGCTATAGGTTAATTAGTAAGACTTGTATCCCTAAACCGTTATTATCTCAAAAAGAATTCTTACAATCTAAAATTATTTCTGACTTTAAATAACCTACAAGTGGTTGGTGACAAACCGTAAAAAACGAACCAATCAAATCACTCCGCCGCTCTATTTATTTAATTTATGTTTATTGCCATCTTTTTAGCTTTTCCTTCACTTTTTTACAAAGCCTCTACGACATGTGAGACGTCATTACTAAAAAGGTAAGCAGCAGTAAACCATCGAACCAAAAATAAGATTGTCCTAGCTTGATCACAAAATCCTTATTATTAGTCCTATGATCAGGTGGAATTATAGGGTGGATGCGCAGTTGAGCACCTAACAGGTTCCCTCTATATTAGTCAGTCAGGTAAGTGCCGTACATGATACACGCTTTGGCAACCATGTCTCTTTCGATCAATGACTGTAGGTTGCCAAATCCTTATGTGGTAGACTGGTTGACAATCAAGGCTATAAATTCAAATCTGTTCTGTTATTCAATCCATAGCTGGAGGGAGAAGAGATGGATTTATATATTTCCCAAGGGTATTTGCGCATAGCGGAATGCAACGAATTCCACTGGAATTCGAACTCGGCTCTCCGATTTCTCATTCCGAGCCGATATTCATTGCACAAGAAAAAACAAAAAAAAAAAACAAACAAAAAACAAAAAAACAAAGACAAAAAAAACCCCGAAAAAACAGGGAATTGTTCCTTTAATATTACACCTGACAGGGTCCATCCCGCTCCAACTAAAAATCGCAGCTGATGCCCTCCATCGTAAAAGCTCACCTTGGTCACGGTTACTTAATCGTTGACTATATAGCAGGAAATGCTCCATAATGAATGTTGATTTCACTTTAGGTGAAATACACTCCAGCTGCATACATTGTCATGGAACCCTATCTACCCCAACTATTTGATAGCAGCTAACCCGAAAAGAAGATTCATCCGCCATTCGACAGTTTTTTTTTGTTTTGTTTTTTTGTGTGTGGCTGTTTAGCCACCATCATCACCTTGGAAACCTTTTCATGCGAATAAAGACATTCATCTTCACAAACTGTCAGTCAGTCCGTTAAGGGCCATATGTGATACGCAATTGGGCGATCATGTTTCAAAAGTGACATGTCTGACTGTGCAGAAGATTTTCCCGCAGACGGTAGCCATTACTTTCTGCGATAGACCTATTGCCAATTAAGGCTAAAGAACCCACTCTGTTCTGATATTTAACCCATAGCTGGAAGGAGAAGAATATTTCCAAGAATATTTGTGCGTATGGGAATGCAACGAATTCAACTGGAATTCGAACTTGACTCTCCGATTTCTCGTTCCGAGCCGATATCCACTGCACCACAAGATTTTAGAACTCCGAATTAACAAATCTGTAAATACATTGAGATATTTTAATGACAAATTGCAAAAATCTTTTGTGTGACGCATTTCTGTCACGCACACATAAAAAATATTGCCCCTTTGTCATTAATTTTACCAGTATTCTTTTGATAAATAATGTACATAATCTTTTCTCACATTACGCTATGTAAAATCTATTTTACACGTATAAACTCTTTTTTCGTTTTTCTCATCTTTTGGGATTTTCCTTCATTCTTTCCACAAGGCGCCTTCAACAGATTGTCGGATACATTTCTACCTCTTTTTGACAATGAGGCTCTAATAAACGATTAATTGGTTAAGCATTTCACCTCGCATGGTCTTCATTCAGATAAGCAATATCACTTTCACTTCTCTAAGTCCACTGCTGATGTATTAACGATTATTCTTGAAAGAATAATCTTCAAGCTTTAGATGAGAATGGCGAATCTTGGGGTGTTGCTTTGAATATCTCGAAGGCATTTGACAAAGTTTGGCATACTGGTCTTTTTCACAAGTTGAAAGATTATGGTATCTTTGGGCAAATTTTTGAACTGATACTTCAAAACGCGAAATGAAAATCCTCTTAAAATGGCCACTCTTCTAGAACCTTTTGTGTTAATTCAGGTGTTTCACAGGGCTCTATCCTTAGATCTAAGTTGCTTCTAATTTTACTTAATATGCTTTCTAATGTAATCAGTTTTCAGTTCGCCATCTCTGCTAATGATACAACTATTTATTTACTCTTGTCTGTTGTTAAATGTGGCAGGGAATGGCTTGTTAATTTTAATGCCGCCACACGAAACTCGTCTAAGGGAATACTTTTTTTTATCATTTATCATTATGGCTGATGCTACTCTCCAGGAGAATGAGGAACCTTTTTGCAATAACGTTTTACACTACTATAAAGTAGAAAGAGTATATTGAATCAGTGTGTCGAGCTGGACGATTCTTCTATCCAAAATTTGTCTTACATATTTATAAGTCTACCGTTCGTCCATGCCTTGAATCTTGCTGTCACACCTGGTTTGTTTCTTCTATATATTTACGGTTTGTTTTTATAAAACGTAGTTTCCTTGTGCCTTTTCTATAAATACTTTCATGGTAATTGTTCTGATGAACTTTTCCCTATGGTACGTAGACTTTATGAATTTAAGCGAAGTATTAGGTTGGCGACACGATCTCATCATTTTACAGTTAAAATGGTTAGGTGTAACAGTAAGTTCTGTGCCAACAGCTCACCCTATTGCACATCTCGCTTGTGGAATTCTCTTTCGAGTTCTTTCTTCTTAATCAACTTTGATCTTCAAAAATTTAGATTCAATGTCAATTGTTATTTACTGTCTTCTTGATTCCTCTTCTTTTATTGTTCTCTCTCCTTAATTATGTTTTCTTCTTCTCATATTATTATAAGTCCTATGCTAACAGTTTCTTCTCTCGCTTGTGAAACTCTCATTCGGCTTTTTGCTTCCCTCTCAACTTTCATCTTTAAAAATTTAAATGCAATATAAAATCGTTATTTACTGTCTTCTTAATTCCTTTTCTTTTATTGTTCTCTCTCCTTAATTATGTTTTCTTCTTCTCATATTATTATAAGTCCTATGCTAAAAAAGTTTCTTTTCTCGCTTGTAGAACTCTTTTCCAGCTTCTTGCTTTCCACTCAACTTTGACCTTCAAAAATTTAAATTCAATGTCAGTAGTTATTTATTGTCTTCTTGATTCCTCTTCTTTTATTGTTCTCTTTCTTTAATTATGTTTTCTTCTTCTCATATTATTATAAGTCCTATGCTAACCGTTTCTTCTCTCGCTTGTGGAACTCTCTTCCGGTTTCTTTCTTTCCAGTCAACTTTGATCACCAAAAATTTAAATTCAATGTCAATCGTTATCTAGTGCCTTCTTGATTCCTGATCTTTTACTGTTCTCTCTCCTTAATAGCATATTTTTCTCATATTCTATAACATTCAGTAATCTCTTAGGTCTTAATTGCCTGACTTGAGTTAAAATGAGTAAAAACATGACGTTACCAAAAAGTAAATCTACTGGACAGCATAAATCTTCCACTGGCTTTTAGGAAGATACACATCGGAAACATTTAAAAGAAATTCAAATACCAGGTATCGTGTACGGCGTTGTGTCGTACAAACTGGGTGAATATAGAGACACACGCCATGTTAGTACCATATTAGTAATTCATGAGTAACTTCAGGTGAAAATCTTCAAACGAATAAAACGTTGACCTCATAAAAATGAAATTACAAAAACGACATGCATTGCGTGTGATGACTCAAAGTTTATAACAAGAAATTAGAAATGAATCATAGAAGCACTTAGTCTCTTTGGTAGATAAAATGTATACAAAGGAAGTGAAAATAAATATTGAATGCAAAATGCGCTGTCTACTGTTAGGGAAATCTTAGAATTGTCTATGAAGTTTATTGCCTTTTCATCTAGGTGTTAAAATATTTACCCACGCACCTTCCACTAGGGGAGGCGTGACATGACACAAGATCAGTTATTTAACGTGGAGCCTAGAGCGCGTACAAGGATCAAAATTTAACCAAACCCCGCGGTGATTGAGTATAAAGTTTGTCTTTACCCGTGCCCCTCCTTCACTGGGGCGAGTTTTGACACAAATTCAGGGAACCCGAGCGTGAAACCTCGGGCCAAGAGTCAACTTTTACCCAACCCCTGCATATGCAGGAATTGTGTACAAGGCTTGTTTCCGCTGGTCTGTAGCTTGGTGATACCTAATGATTTTCTAAGCGTGCCTTAGATGTGGTACAAAAACGAATGTATGGGGTACCCTGTGAGGATCGAACACAATATCACTATTGTAATTGATCCAGCGAGATAAGCTTGTTAATCATTACACTACGTCGAGGTGATCTCTTTTCACCTTGGTGTTTATATATTGTTCATAATTCAAATTCAACTGGAATTCGGACTCAGCTTTCCCATTTCTCGTCCCGAGACAATATCTACTACACAGCAACTCACATACTTATTTCTCAGAACGAAAAATCAGAAAGCCGAGTTCCAGTTGAATTCGTTCCATTCACTTACGCGCAAATACTCTTGGGAAAGGTATTAATCCGTTGCTTCTTCGTCCGGCTATGTTAAATAGCAGATCAGATTGCGTCCTATAGCCTTGCTTAGCAACCAATCTACCGCAGAAAGTAACAGAAAACTTCTGTAAAAAAAAATCTTTTGCCCAGTCAGTCATGTCTCTTTCAAGACATGATCACCAAAACGTGTATCACGTATGGCACTTAACTAAATGAGTTGAATAGCAGGACAGATTAGGTTCTATAGCCTTGGTTGGTAACCTATCTAGCAACCTACTGCTGGAAAATATTCTGCCCAGTCAGTCATATCTCATTTAAGACATGATCGCCCAAGCCTGTATCACGTGATAGCTTATAATTAACTATTCATAAAAAAGTATTTCTTCGCTTGTACACACTGTCAACAACAGATGGATCTCATGTTATTCACTTAGCTCCATCATACTAACACATTGGTCCCTAAATTTATTTAGACTATTGATCTATCATAGACCTCCAGGCATGTACTAAAATGTTAGTAATAGTAATTTTCATTTATTTGAGGGCAGAAATTGCTTTCGTTTTTTCCATGATTTTTTATTCTAGTTAACATTCATTTTAGCTTTACGTTTTGTTATTACTTGTTCAATTTTTATTTTGGTATGCCAGCCACCGGTTCCCTTACGGAAGTTAAGGAACATCGAGCCTGATCAGTACCTAGAGTGGGTGGCCTACTAGGAATAACTGGTGCTGTAACTTTGGATGTGCGGGTAGATAATGGCTAATAATCAATTTCTATTTATCCTCCTATAATTTAGAATTCCTTGTTTCTTCTTACATTTCAAACGTGTTTTTTTTTTTCTTGAAGGGGTATAACTAAAAGCTAGTCTTTGGTGGACAGTTATTTCCGGAAAATCAAAACAAAATAAAAATTTACGCCAGAGTAGAATCGAGAAATATTCCTTAAAGCGAAATGGACAGCAAGTTTCTTCAAGATCCTGCGATTCTTCTGGAAATTCGATATCAGCAAACAGGTTTCTCGTTCTAGAATGTATTATTTTGAGTACCAGATGTAATCACTTCCTTTGATTATAGATAAGAAACTCTAAAAGCAATAATTGTCCTTCTTCGTAATAATAATAATAATAATAATAATAATAATAATAATAGAAGAGTTCCATAAGATTTATACTATAATCTTTGATTAGTTGCTCTTACTAAGTAATCAACTGATTGCAAATTACAAGATGAATACGCTCCCTATCATGTTACTCATTTTGCATTCCATTCACGCTGACCACGCTTCGTTTGCCTTGTCGCGTTGGTTCCCAGGACAAGACAAGCGACGTTTGTAGAAAGAACTGTAGTTTTTAAATATATTTTTTACGTGTTATAAATTGCATCAAAAGAAAAAATGATTTACCCAAACACAGAGTTAAATTACAGACAAATATTTAATTTACAAAAAAACACCAAATAAAATATTTACAAATATACAATTTTTGTTGCATTCTACTGGCAAGTGTTATGAAGAGAGAAGGGGAAGGTAAAGTGTCAAGTATTTTTACCCAGTTAAGCAAGCGAAGTAGTTTAAGTGCTATACTTTTTAGAAATCCTCAAAAGTGTATATAAAGAATAATTATTAGTTTGGTTAATGAAAGAATCAAAAAGTTTTCTTTGCCCACTTAATTCCATAATGTTCTCTCAGGTTTTAGTTGGTCGGCAACTTTTCTTAGAGATTCTTTCGACTGGATATACAAATCCTTGAATCCAAGCCGGAGTTGATAGTGTCAGCAAATCCTATTAACAACTAACTACTCTCTTCCTAAAACCTATTTTATAGAGGCTAACACCTAATTTGCATATTTCTAGAAATCTCTCGAATAAACTGAAATTTTCTCGAACATTCTAGCATCTTCCAAACGTTGTATTTCTAATTTCCTTATTTTTACGACTACTTCATGAATTAAAACTTTTGTAATAACAAGTAGGACTCGATAGAATCTCTTACAATAACTTTTTAGACATTATTAATATTATTTTTATATAAATACATCCTCGTAACAATATTTTATACTTGTATGCAATTTTTGAACCTAACCCAAGAAGGTATTTTTAAAACATTGTTAAACACCGTGTTTTGTCTTTTCTTACATCTCACAGCCCACAGCCTCTTCTCCGACAAACAGTATGATTTTCGCTTCACCAGATCTACTGCTGATATGCTTACGACGATCACAGAGTATATATACCAGGCTCTCGACACAGACTAGAATGATGGCCTTCTACGCAAGCTATGGTATAACTGGACGCTTGTTTGACCTAATCACATCGTTCCTTTCAAATCGCCTAATGAAGGTAGTATTGAACAGGCATGCTTCCAGATACTATCATATGAACGCGGGTGTCTCTTAAAGCTCTATTCTAGGCCCTACTCCTTTTCTGATCGTCACCAACGATCTCCCTAATGTAATCAGATCCCAAATAGGCATCTACGCTGCCGACACCACCATTTACTCCCTCTTCGATAAGAAATCTGACGACGTTGACAAAGTAAACCTCACTAATGAACTTGAAAAGAGAGCTCCAATCTGTGGTGGACTGGGGTGAGAAATGGCTCGTAAATTTTAATGCTTCCAAAACGAAGCTGCTAACCTTTAACCACCATAGGCAATCGCTTCTACCCCCTATCAGCATGGATCAGGCTACTCTCTGTGAAAGCAAAATACTGAGCATCCTCTTTCTCATCACTTTCCTCTTATGTAATCCCCTGATCACCAGTAGCAGTACTGCCTTGCTTGGGGTGAAATTATTATATATATAAAAGATTTCTTTACAAGTTCATGCCCAAAGAGCTAGTAGAATTCTCAATATATTATTGTTTCTAATCTACACTACCGGCCATAATTATTAGGCCTCCCCAGTGTTTAAAAAAATGATGTATTTCATACTATTTTTTAGTATTTATTGCCAAGTGAATAATTATAAATGAAAATAGAATGGTTCTTTGTTAATATTGCACAATAATATGTGCATCAAATGAATTTATAAATATTTAATAATTACCTATATTGCAGTTTCATCAATGAAATAATGAAGCAGATTTATGGTGATTCGGACGAGTTCATCTCTGCTTCCTTGCCTTGTAAAATTTTGGAAAGTAATAATAACATTCTATTTTCATTTGGCAATAAATACTAAAAATAGTATGCAGTACATCATTTCTTTAAAAAAAAACCTGAGGTGTCCTAATAATTATGGCCGGTAGTGTACATCTCACTGTTCGGTTATTGTATTTCAGCCAGTTTAATGCGTTGAATTATGACTTGTTTGGTTTAGTTTGCATAACGGCATATCGAAACCATATTGGTTAATTAACGCAAAAACTTGATTCAATCAGAAAGGTAGACATAGATTTAGTCTACTCCTCCTCAGTCTAGTAGAGATTTGTCCCTTGTTTCCTATTTAGGAATGGGTCTTTGGTTCCTTTTGAAGTCTACTTCATCGTTATATTCTAACGCTTGTCATTTCCCACGATAATATAACTTCGCAAAGTAACCCTATAGTTTGACTGACTCTTGAGCCTTGTATTGAGAAAATATTACTAAAATAAAAAAAAAATGAATAATTTAACAAACCCACAACCAAAATATGTCCTATCTGGTAATGTTTTATATTTTTCTTTTCATAGATTAGGGACAACGGAGAAATTTGTCTGAAGCAGACGACTGTTTGTACTTCCTTCCAAAGATTAATTTAAATACGCACGAAAAGCGCGATAACCAATTCTTCTAATAGATGATTGGATTTATAGTGTATTTGGTCCACTTGTTCAAGCATTCACCAGCACGAAATCGCTCTCGGCTACACTCTTCCGTTAAACGAATTTGGAAATAACACCTACATTTGGAATCAATAGCAGAAACACTTACATGAAAAATTAATAAAAATCTTGTGCGTGACTACCAAGGTAATTTGTTCGCTTAGCGCATGCGTGAAATCAGAGACTCTCACGCTAGTAAGAACCTGTATTAAAATCCCTAGCCGAATTTCAGAAGCTTTCCTACCTGCTAAGATAACAACAGATATATATATATATATATATATTATAGAATAAATAAAGAACAAGTTGGAAAAGTATCTTTAATCTAATATGTTTCACTTTATTAAGCTTCTTTAGATATTTGTTTACAAGACACGAACTTTAAATTTAAAATAAAAACAATAGCAAAGAGACAATATACTGGAATGTTGATTGGGGCTTGATTTCATTGGTCAGATATGTATCACGTGTAATAAAGCAATAGATATTCATTTTAAATGTAAGTGTATCTATGTATAGAAACACCTGCCTTTTTATATGTATGTGTGCCACATGTAATATTATTACGTGTTAGCGAAGATTGTTGTTTATTCAGTAGTTTTACTGATAAAAGGTATTTTGGCAAGTAGGTTTTTTATCGTAAAATGCTTGATATCGGGGTTAAGACAGAGCGTTTACAATTTTATTGCAAAGAATATGTCACTTTAACTGAGCAGGTTCATGCCTCACGAAACTTTGAAGTCGGTATGAACCTGCTCAGTGAAAGTGACAAATTCTTTTCACTGAAACTATATATATATATATATATATATATATATAGTCAAGCTACATACCTCCCACTACCAAAGAAGAAATCACTACTAAAATTCCGCTAGCTTAACCCAATAAAAACCAATACAGAAAAAAATTAAAATTTTGAAATTTTAATACCAGAATATACTCCTAAATAAAGGGAGGGAGTTCATTATTATGCGTCGTCATAGAAATAAGTATAAATTGCAATATTTATCCTATTCTTCCAATTAGTCACAATAAGGCTTATTTTTTTAAAATTTGGCTCAGCAGTTACTTCCTCCCAATCTACCACTACTAATTCAAGGGTCAAGCCACATACCTCCCACTACCAAAGAAGAAATTATTACTAAAATTCCGCTCGTTTAACCCTATAAAGACCAATATTCCCCAACCCCTTCCTTTAGTAGGGCAAATCTCTGCGCTTAAAATTTTTCTCATTCTTTGTTTAAACGGGGCTGAGAATGCATGTCGTAAATGAAATGGCTATTTCCCCTCTAAGTTTTATCTGAATTTACAGATAAATAAATAAACATATGTGTGTGTGTGTGTGTGTGTGTGTGTGTGTGTGTGTGTGTGTGTGTGTGTGTGTGTGTGCGCGCGCGCGAAAGCAGATAAATGAACTTCAGGTAAGTAATTAATAAAAACATCATATCTAGTAAGGTTTTTGTTTTTTTTAATCATATCATCCCGAGCAAGGCGGTAACGCCACTGATGTGCAGGGGTCTACGTAAGAGTGAAAAGATTAGAAAAGAGAAGACCGGAAACCACATCCTAAACAGGGAACAAGGGATGAGTCTCTTCACTTGTTCAATAGACGTGGGTGGAGTGTGAACCGGGCGATAGTTTAGTCTATCTACTCCAATTGAAAAGAAAAAAAATAAGAAAAAAAAAAAAGGAAAAAAAGAAAAGTGAAAAGATTGGAAAAGAGGAATCCGGAAACCACATCCTAAACAGGGAACAAGGGATGAGCCTCTTCACCTGTTCAATAGACGAAGGTGGAGTGTGAACCGGGTGATGTTTGATATGCTGACAAATTTGAAATAGTGTGTGTGTGTGAAATCGTTTCCAGTGAAAAACTATTCAGTTTGTGTTTTAAATAATTGGCAATGGTAAATGTGATCCAGAAATCCGAAGTAGCATTTAAATTTTTTTTTTTTTTTTTAATCATCTCACCCCAAGCAAGGCATTCCACTGCCACTATTGCGCATGGGGCTACATAGGGGAAGGTAAAGAGAAGGAGTGGATAGACATAGGGAATGTCAGGAGAAAGGTGACAGATGAGTAAGGATAGCGAGGATGAGGGTCGGGCAGATGGGAAGAGTGCTTGATAGAATGGGAGCAGGTTAGTGTGTTAGGAGGTGTCTATTGACCTTACATTTAAACTCCTCGCACGATGCCTTCCAAAAGCTAAACAATATATAAAGAATCAGGGAAATGTCATCTGAAACAAAGAAAATAGCGTTGAATAGTTATATGATAGCAATCCTCCTAAATTCCAGATAATGGCCAACAATTTCCTCACATATGAAATAAAAACTTGAAGCAACAGAAATTCCGTTCTACAGAAGGACGCTGAGAATACTATGGGTCAAACAAGTGAGCGATAAGAAAGTTTAAAGATAAATTGAAACAAAAAGGACACATATACTAAGACTCAGAAAGATGAGAAAAGAAGACTTGGAGAATTTTATACTCACAGTATATATTGAAGGCAAGAGAGACATAAGGAATGAACGAGTAACTGACTTAACTAAGTTGCGTAAATGAATTGCTGAACATTGGGAGGGATAAAAAGAGCAAATATTACTAAGTGATACAAAGGATAGGGATTTGTGGAGAGCCATGCTCTTACACCCCCCTGAAGGTATTCCTCACATAAAATAATTTTTTTAGCTTGGGTTCTATCGAGTTTCAAATGTGTCTGAAATCTCGGCAAATGTGTAGATGCGCCACAAATAGTGATTAGTTACGATAATTCTACAACGTCGGAAATTCTATCCTTTACGGCGTTCCTTATGTCGGCCCCCATATAATTTCGACCTTTTACTTAATGATTTTGTTTATCTCAACTTTTATTCGGTCGTAAAAAAGAACGGAGAGCGGATGAAAAACAGCCGCCATAATATAACCCATTTATTCATTCGTTTGCTTATCTATAAATTACATCGTTTAACTGATTATCATCATCACAGCAGTCAGTCAGTCAGTTGAGTGCCATACGTGATACACGCATGGGCGATCATGTCTCGACAGAGACATGACTTACTTAGCAGAAGATTATCCCATAGTAGGTTGCCATTGCTTTCTGCGGTAGACTGGTTGCCAACCAAGGCTATAGAACCCAATCTGTCATGTCATTTAACCCATAACTGGAAGGAATAGTCGGATTAATACCTTTACCAAGGGCATTTGCGCGTAAGTAAATGCAATGAATTTGGCTGGAATTCGAACTCGGCTCCCTGATTTCTCGTTCCGAGCCGATATCCAATGCACCACAATGCACATACAGGCGAAGATAAAACTTAGGCCACACACACACACACACACACACACACACACACACACACACACACACACACGTATATATATATATATATATAATTTTTTAGGTAATAAAAAAAAATGAAATTTTCAAAAAAAAAAAAAGACTAAAATCCAACCTGCTGTAAAAAGTTATTGCTCACCCATTAAAAAAAACAAAAAAACAAAAAACTATGGACCCACTATATATCTTATCCAGACAAAATTTAAACCCATTGTTCAAGCATTTGCTTTAAAAAAGAGTGCTCGATACAGAGTAAAGCTTAATATTGTAAAATATTAAATAATCTATGGCCGTCCTATGTATCTTATCCAGACAAAATTAAAAAGTGACATGTCTAGGCACCATATAATCCTGCTTCCTTTCAGACCTTAATCTAAAAATTCCATGGTTATCTAATTCTCATTTTTGATTGAACAATATTGACACACCTAAAGCATTTTCTCTAACACTCCCTAATTTTCTAAATAACAATGAATTCATTATATATTTTCAAAATAAATCATTTTCACCATTTATTTTAACATATCACCTATTTCACACGAATCTGTAAAATTCGTGTAAAATCCTTTGTAAAATAAAGACAGAAGCTGATGATGGTTCGCCTGAAATCGGCCAAATACTTCCGATTTACCATGAAATTGCGTGTCTGCCTTAATTTTTCTTATATTTGCTCTATATGTATTTATATACATATATATTTAGAGCTCTCTTAGAGAGTTATCCTACCACCGTATGTACAGGGTGCTCCTTTGGATTCTTCTATACCCACACTGCATGCTGATATGTATGTATGTATGTATGTATGTGTGTGTGTGTGTGTGTGTGTGTGTGTGTGTGTGTGTGTGTGTGTGTGTGTGTGTGTGAAAATAAGGCTAAAGACAAAATGAAAATAAAGAAAGAAATTACGAGAAGGTGAAGTTATGTTAAGAAACAAAAAAAGAAAGAAATAAAAAAAAGAAAATGAAAGAATATGGCAATGAGATGAAAAATATTACGAAAGAAAGGGAAAGAAATACATTATGACAAGGATAAGCTACATCAAAAGAAAGAAAGAAAGAAAGAAAGACAAAGAGATAAAGAAAGAAAGAAAGAATTATGGCATAGAGATGAAAATATTACGAAATGAAAGATGGAAAGGCATTATAAGAAGAAGTTACGTCAAATGAAAGAAAACAGAAAAAGAAAAAGAAAGAAAAAAGGCATAGAGAAAAAAATTCACAAAACGTAAAAAAAAAAAGAAACATATTTTGACAAGAGTGGTCGTCTTGGACATGATAGTAAAGATCCTAATATTATGGATAACTAATTTCTTTAAAAGTTTAGTAGAAAAAATATTAGAGAGTAAGATTATAAATGTTGTGTTATTTCTTTTAGAAAACCACACTTTTAACAAAACTTAACACAAAATTCATAACCCTACACTGCAACACTCTTTCAACTAAACGTGTAAATAAATTACTTATCTCTAATACTAGGATCTTTACTAACATGTCTAAGACAATCGGTGTTATGATTAGACAGAAAGAAAAACTCAACGCTAATTCAAAGGCCAGTATTTATAAATCTTTTACAATATATATATATATATATATATATATATATATATATATATATATAGTGATGATCATCCACATATACTGTCTTAATATGTATATTCAAATTTAAAAATCAGTTGTTTCTGATGAAGGACCGAGGGCGGTCAAACAAATACTGTTCAAAAAAAGTACATTTTTAAATTCAAAACTTTTTATTAATATTCTTTCCTATATATATATATATATATATATATATATATTAAAAGAAATATATTAGATTTAATACACACAGGCATTTTTGTAAAGATGGAAAATAAAATAACAAAGACACAGGAAAAAAACGACCGACAGGTTTCTATCCCAAGCTTCATCAGGGCCGTCTGGGAATATTTATTTCATCCTTTATTTAAAAATATTTAAAAAATGAAGACAAGAAATGTAAGGGCAGAAGAAAAAAAAAGCGGGACGGGCAAGCACTTGATATTGATAATCTATAGTCCAAGAAGGTAATCTCTCTATTTACAGAGAGGCGGCTTCCTAGACTTAATATCCAATGATTCTAATGACTTTTCTTCCTGTTTGCATCCTCTCCAACATCTCATCGTTGCTCATGTTATCAGTCCATGGTATCCTCAGTATCTTTCTGTAGAACCACATTTCTGCTGCCACAAGCCTCTCTTTCATCCTTGAAGAAATCGTCCAATATTCAGTGCCATACAGAAGGACAGATATCCAATAGCAATCCAGCACTCTCTTTTTTGTTTCCAGTGAGATTTTCCTATCTCTCAGTACTCTGGTTAGCTTTAGAAATGCGTCTTGCCCATGCCAATGTCTCTTCGGATCTTAATGTCGCACTTTCCATCCTCTGTCAAAACATTTCCCAGGTATGTAAATTTCTTTATTTGTTTTATTTTAGTTTATCATACAGTAAGAATAAATGTCAAGGCAAAAAATATGCGAAACGTTTAAAACCGACGGACGATTCCATGCCAAACAGGACCTAAATATATTATAATACATAACATAATCTATCTATCTATCTATCTATCTATCTATCTATCGTAAGGATAAATGTCAAGGTAAAAAATATGCGAAACATTTAAAATATAAATAAACAGACAGATGATTTCATGCCAAACAGGGCCTAAATATATTATCTAAACTTATTTATAAGTTGAACTCTGTGTGTCTGTGTATGTATGTGTCCGTTACCCATAGACCTCGAAACGGCTAAACAGATTTTCTTGAAAATTAACACAGTTGTACTATAAGCGTCTGCGAGTGTTCTTAGCTAGGTTTTGTGTCGAGGTACCCCCGATAAATATCGAAAATCGATAATCGAAATAATCAGGTTATAGAAGGAGTGGTTCGATTTTAATCAAATTTGATACACTCATAGACAAAAACATAAGAAACGATATTCAGAAGTTCAAGGTTGCAGTTCTTACAATAGTGCAGAAAATTGATAATATATATATATATATATATATATAAGGCAAGATGTTTGTGTGTGTGTCTGTTTATCTGTCTGTATGTCCTTTTTTACAAATCCACAATTTTTATCTGATTCTCACCAAACTTTACACAAATATTCTTTAGGCTGAGTCTGAGCTCAAGGACCAAGGATTAGTTTTAAAGCTTTCATTACACCCAAGCAACGCCGGGTTATACTGCTAATAATACATAACATAATCTATCTATCTATCTATCTATCTATCTATCTATCTATCTATCTATCTATCTATCTCAAGCAAGGATAAAAAGCAAGACGGAAAATATGCGAAAAGGTTAAAATATAAATAGACTGAGGGTTCTTTGCCAAAACGGGCCTAAATATGATGTATCATATTACCTAACATAACAAACTTACTTTGTTGTCAAAGTACTGATTAAAAATAAATAAAATAAACATAATATAAAATTTAAACAAATACATCAAATATATTTAATATAAACTTAAAAACAGTATTTATATTATATATAAATATACGAAAATATCAAATATACACATCTATACGTGTGTGTGTGCGTTTGTATGTAAATGCCAATCTATGAATACACGCGCATATATATATATATATATATATATATATATATATATATATATATATATATATATATATATATGATGCACATACACAAAATAAAAAATAACTTTTCCAATTAAGCACTAGTTTATTAATAATGAAAGCACAAACAACAATAAAAAATTGAATTAAAAACCTACTTTCTTACAATTAATAGTTAAATATTAAGATACCAACAAAACAATAAAAAAAAAAAATAATTGCCAAGTAAAGACATATATAAATATTTACTTTATCATTTAAGCATTAAAATTAATTATGTATGTAAAAAAAGAATGAATACTATTTTTCTCACTCAAGAAAAGACTAAAACACTCTAAAATTACAAATGATAACATATCTAGAGGAAAAAACGGAAATGAAGTAGCAATAAATGGCAACATTTGAAAGCAAAGAGGATAGGAGAAAAAAACCTAAGGAGTGAGTGTGAAGTGGAGACTCCCCCATCCCACACACACACATACATACACACACATACAAAAAATACACAATGATAGGACAAATAACCACGACACACTACAGTACGCATATCCGCACAGACGGGCGCATGGCCGCGCGCAAACTCACACAAACAATACAGAAAAAAATTAAATCAAATATAAGCAGTCAGTTGCTGAAGTGTGTACGAGTCTCTGAAGTCGGGGTACTGAAAGTGACATCAATTAGCTAAGTAACAAAGTTTTAATTATATATTCATCCGCAGACAGATCTACTTCGCTGTAGACAGATCTACTTCGCTCATCAGTACGGTTAGACAACCGATAGCTTTTTACCCAGTACTGAAACCCGACCGAATTGGCGTCAGTCGGCGAGTCTACCTCTGAGCTACGGGCGCAAGGTAGAAGGAGGCAGACTTTTTAGAGGGTATATTATCATTATACAAGCCCAATAGCTGAGAGTGTTCTAATTCATTGCTGAACGAACGATGCGTAGATGCCACAGTAGCTACTGTTTTTCAAAGTCTACCATTCTTCCAGAGTGTGAGAGCGTAAAAGATTTTCAAAGTCTACCATTCTTCAGGGTGTGAGAGCGTAAATAGTATATATATTGAGTAATACAGACACATCCATGATCATATTGTTTAACTTTCTCCCTTAATTTACTGAATAACCAAGAATTCATTTTATATTTTCTAAAATTAATCATTTTATCATTTTCACCATTGGTTTTTAAATTTAAAATGTTTTCAAAATATCACCTGAAGAATAATAATAATGTTATTATGAAATTTTTTGTGTAGTGATATAATGCATTTACAAACCATTGTAATAAAAAAATTACATTAGTAAGCTCTACTCTGTATTGAGCAATTTTTATAATAGAAAACACAATGATCAGTAAGTTTTCAATTTATCTGTTCATTCACTTCCTCATAATATATATATATATATATATATATATATATATATATATATATATATGGTAATATTTTTATTATAAGTTTATAATAAAAAAACATAGTTTACTGCAACACAAGAGCCGTTGTGTTTCGGTACTATCATATTAGCACCTCGTCAGGCATGGAAATATTTTTCTTTTAGGAATCAGTAAAATTGGAGTAGATAGATCTATCGCCCGGTTCACACTCCACCCACGGCTATTGAACAGGTTAAGAGGCTCATCCCTTGTTCCCTGTTTAGGATGTGGTTTCCAGTTTTCTCTTTTCCAATCTTTTCAATATTATGTAGCTCCCTGCACATCAGTGGCGTTACCGCCTTGCTCGGGGTGATACGATTAAAAAAGAAAAGAAAAGGAAACTATATTTTTATTATAAACTTATAATAAAAATATTACCATATATAATGCTTTACTGAGTACCAAGTACACTTAATAAAGTAAATTACTCCAAACAGTGAATAGCTAACCTTTTGTTTGTACTACTTCTAAGATATATATCCGCTTGGTGATTGTTATTGCATGAATGTCTGAGTAGCGGATTTTCATATTATTAATTCTGAATTCTATAGGTAAACAATCCTGTATTATAAAGGTAAACAATAGTAAATGTAAAGGCAAGAAGTGACATTTATTTTTGATATTCGATAAATAGGATTATAAAAAAAAATGTAAATGTTTGATTATTGAAAAAAAGAAACTATACTATTAACTTTTCTATTGAAAAGATTTTTTTATGAATATTTACACGCATTTTATTGAATTTAGTAACTTTTGTTATATACTATTGCTGGATCTAGACAGACAACGAGGAACATGTATATATATATAAATATATATATTTATATAAATATAAATTGTGTAAAAAATAATACCTCATCTCAGAAACAGAGACAAATGTTTAAGGTGAATGTGGCAATAAAGATTAGGACAACAGTCCGAACAATGTAAATAATGTAAATAGTTACAATATCTCATCTTAGAAATAGAGACAGAGGTTGAATGTGAATATGGCAATAAAGATGAGGACAACAGCCCGAAGAATGTAAATAGTGTAAATAGTTACAATACCTCATCTCAGAAATAGAGACAAATGTTGAAGTTGAATATGGCAAAAAAATTGAGGTCAACAGTCCGAACAATGTAAATAGTGTAAATAGTTACAATACTTTATCTTAGAAGTAGAGACAGAATTTAATTTTTTCGTCTGAGTTTGTTCTTTTTTAAAAGTGGTTCGATTTTGTTGTGTTTTGAACCGAGAATTGTAGGTGGAAATGTGACTGATTAAATTCTCTTCTATTGAATTATGAGGCACCTAAGTTGAGATCGAACACCGGCCTATGGAACTATTTTATATATGAGGCGCGTCACTCAAGCATAGACTCTGATCACGCCTCCCCCTCACCCTTACCACAAGATTTGGGACCCCATTACACACGCGAGTGACTCAAGAATCTTGGGCATCTCATCTATGTGCCCTTAAAGGAATGGATCGCATGATCAGCGCATTTTTATTATTATCTGGTAACTAAAAGCTAAGTACCTTTTGTCATGGATAAATTGACGTTCGTCAGGCAAACATTGCCTCCTCTTCATAAGCAAACCGCCGACTGGTATCGGATTCATATGACTTGATATCGCTGCTTGAATATTTGAGGCGTTCGTTCTGTAATCGGCTACTTCCTTTTTGTTTAATGTTGTGGAAGATAAACGACCTTTAATATTATATACAATGATTGCCAGACATGTACACCCCCCATATATATATATATATATATATATATATATATATATATATATACTGCAGTTGGTTTATTTTAGCTTATGTAAGAAATAATCAAGCCTAACTGTGTTTACTCGCCTGTAAAAAAGCAAGAAACTGAATTCTGTATCAGTTTGGTGACGCACCACAAAGATATTTCAACATTTAACTGTTGCGTAATTAAAGAACAAAACCTGTATCTTTATAGATTACAAATCTTGACACCTTGACAATCGAACGAATTTGCACAAAACCTGTCTGTGTCGTGAATATATATAATATATTCACGACACAAATATATATTATAATTTCACCCCAAGCAATACAGAACCGCCACTGGTGTGCAGGGGGTTACAGTGGAATAAAAAAGTTACAATGATGTCGAAGAAGAATGAAAATCAAAGACATAGAAGATTGTAACTGATGTTTCATTAAAACTTTTGGAGATTGGATCTATTAGGGAAGTAAGAAAACTGGAAGCAGTTTCACAGGCGAGAAGTGCGAGAAGTGCGAGAAAAGTAACTTTTAGATTAGAAGAGGGGGTTAATTTTAACTATTTAGACGGCAACTGGATGGGACCTTGATGCCAATCTAGTAATTCGCGGAAATACATGTGGTCGGGGAACCAGGGAAAAAAGCTTGTCAGAGCAGTTGCCATGAAAATATTCGTAGGGAAGCTCGTCACGTCAGTGAGAAAGTGTCTGAAGGCGGGCTGCTAAGTCAGAAACGATTATATTGCAGAGCCTCCTTTGGATGTTGTCGTGAACCGCAAGATGAATAGCAGAAGCACCCGATCAGATATGGCATCAGTATTCAATGCACGGACGAATAGCAGACTTGTAAATGTGAAAGATGGATTGACGAGAAAAACTTCCTGGCCCGACACATTGAACCAAACTTCCTAGCAGAAGAAACAGCTATGCCTTCGATGTAGTCATTCTATTTGAGGTCGGTTGAGAGAGTGTGGCCAAGGAAGTGCAATATATATATATATATATATATATATATATATATATATATATATATATATATCCGAGTGAATAAGAATATAAATATAAGAAAAGAGGTCTTCCATTCCTTTCCACACAACCTGATGAGACACTGGAAGGCCAATGTCGAAACAAAATGTACAATTTGTAGTGGATATATATATATATATATATATATATATATATATATATATATATATATATATTGTACATGTTCTAAAATATAATTTATAATATATATATATATATATATATATTATTAAATTATTATGTCTATATATATATATATATATATATATAGACAATGAATGTCTATCATGTTTAATCATGAGCCGTTCTAAACATCGTATTTTGGCTTTAATTTCAGGTGAAATAAAAACAAAAATTGTCTAACATTTGGAAAATTATATTATTATGCTGGTTCTAAGCTTTCGGCTCACATGAGCCAACTTCAGAGACGTTACAGAGACGTTAGCATAACCAGCATAATAAAAAAAAAATTCAAATGTTGGATAATTTTTGTCTCTATTTTCACTTGATATTGAAACCAAAATACGATGTTTAGAACGGCTCATGATTAAACATAATAGACATTCATTGTATGTTATATTTAACAATATATGTTTAGAAAAATTATCTGCTGCCTCGATACACTATATATATATATATATATATATATATATATATATATATATATATATTTAATTAATGCGGAGAAGCTTGCCACTTAATTGAACAGTGTTATTTCAACCAAGTCGACTTCCAAGTTTCGTGAAGTAATGTTTTCGCACTTCAGGGTTTTTTTGGGTTGTATGAATTGCTTATCATTTTTTATGAATGTATGAATTGCTTATCATTTTCTTTTTTTTTGCTGTTTCTTAATTGGTGTAGGATTTGTTGGTGGTTTATTGCTTTTTATTATGTTCGGCCCTTTTTAGCGTACTTATGTCCTTCCTTAATAGATTTATGTTGCGTTTACCATTTCTTAACATTTAGAGCTGATCTCTTTTTACTTTTTACTTTTTTACGTATATATATATATATATATATATATGTGTGTGTGTGTGTGTGTGTGTGTGTGTGTGTGTGTGTGTGTGTGTGTGTGTGTGTGCTCGCGCGTAGATGATGAAGCAAAGGAGATTTATTACCGAGTCATTCGGCCAAGAGACATATGCTCTTCTATGCTTTCTCAGGTTACAATGAAAGAAAGACAATACTCTTTTTTTCTTAAAACTGCTTCGGGATCTCTGAGAATAAGTGAGAACCATAAATCAAATGACATTACATTATTTGATTTAATTATCCAATGTCCAGGCTAGGATGTGCAGTGGATATCGGCTTTGAGCGAGAAATCAGAAAACCGACTTCGAATTCTAGTTAAATCTTTTGCATCCATTTAAGCGCAAGTACTCTTGGGAAACGTATTAATCCGTCTCTTCCTCCAGTTATAGGTCAATTAACATGACAGATTGAGTTCTGTAGCCTTGGTTGGCAACCATTCTACCGTAGAAAGAAATGGCAAACTAATGCGGGAAAATCTTCTGCCCAGTCAGTCATGACTCATTTGAGACATGATCGTCTCTTCCCTCCAGCTGTAGGTCAAATAACAGGACAGATTGGGTTCTATAGTTTTGGTTGACAACCAGTCTACAGAGGAAAGTATTGGCAAACTACTGCGAGAAAATCTTCTGCTAGGTCAGTTATGTCTCTTTCGAGACATGATCGTCTCTTCCCTCCAGCTATGGGTTAAATAACAGGATAGATTGTTTTCTATAGCTTTGGTTGGCAACCAGTCTACTGCAGAATGTAATGGCAAACTACTGCGTGGAAATCATCTGCCCAGTCAGTCATGTCACGAAAGAGACATGATCGCCCAAGCGTTTATCTCGTATGGCACTTAACTGACTGGTATATTACATCTGTTTGCTATTGAAATCAGTCCTCCGAAACTAGTGTTTGTCTGTTAATGCTTGCTAGGTTGTTGAAAAACCTGCCAGTATTTAAAAATACCTTTTATTTTCACGGAAGTCTTTAGCTTCACTTGTAAAACTATTTTTCTGGAGTTTGTATAATCTAAACTAAATGATTCCGTGTTTGTCTATACTTCTGAGATGAGGTAGTATTTACATTATTTACATTTTTTTTTAACTCAACTCACTAAGTTATTTGTTCACTACTGTGAGTTCAATAGCTGGCCACAGCAGTCGTAAACAAATCGGAGAGTCGAGTTAAAGGGAGATAATTAAGACATCCGGAAGTAGGATGAGTCATGGATCAAGAACAATCTACCCCAGTGATCGAAATAAAGGGTTCGGTTCGAAATTCCACTCACCCGAAGAAGGCTGGAACCTACAACGGTCGAAATGTCGTGAATATGAATATGGCAGGAAAGATGAGGTCACCAGTCCGAAAAATGTAAACAATCTAAATGGTTCTGTTTGAATTTGATAAATACATCGAGGAATTTTTCACTCTCTTAAAATTATTGTAACAAGGAATATTGCACGGAATGAAAAATAAGTGATAGTCAGAAGGTCACAGATGAAAAGAATCCATTACACTTGGAAGAACTTCCCTCCCCAACTCTGATTATTTGCTGCGTCGTATCTGCAACCTGAGGACGGGCGTTGTCATCATGCATCAAATTGGCTGGTTACTTTCTTTCGTTGCAATATTGTAATCCAACTCTTAAACAATTAGCCATCACGCTACAGGAGCCATGTAGGGTGGCTCCCGTAGAACGGTGGGTAAATTTCTTCCTGAAGAGTAGGATTACTTACCATATTTATTGATTACTTACAATATGATAGTGAGTGCTGGATAATATCTTTACAGATCAGAAAATGATAGAGATACAATTTTTACTATTTTTCACCTAATACAATGCTCAAAAGCCACTCAAGCTAGTGAGTTACAAAATAAGGTTGAATTATGAACGTTGTGGATTACGAGGATATGTAGCATAGATAATGGTCTTGAAGAGGTTAGACTTATAGTGGTCAAAGAATCATTCTCTACGTCGGCTGATCTACAAAGCAAAGGCTCTTGGAAAGAAATTATCTTAATGAAACTCAGAGTTCAGTAGATATACAAGAATGTTTCTTCTCACAGAATTTATTCAATCTATACAGTGAGACAATCCTGAGAAAACTAAAAATCCTGACAGGATTTATAACTGGCGGTTACAATCTTAACAATATACGAAACGCAGATGATACACTGCTGATAGAAGGCACTGAAAGAAAACTACAAGACCTCTCACGGGTGGTAGCAAAGAAAGCGAGAAGATAGGACTAAACATAAACTACAAAAAACAAAAAAAAAAACAAAAAACAAAAAAAAAAAACTGAATTCATGATAATCAGCAAAAAGAAGAGTCCAAATGATCAATTACAAGCCGGGACACTAAAATCATGCAGCTGCAGAAATTAAAATTTCTGGAAATTATTTTAACAGAGAACGGAATGTGCGATACTGAGGTCCAAAGGCGTATTGGCATGGCCAAGGACGCATTCCAAAAGCTTACTAAAGTATTGAGACAGGAATATTTCTTTGGAAACAAAGAAAAGAGTACTGAACTGTTATGTGATATCTTTCCTCCTGTATGGCAGCGAATGTCGGACAATCTCCTCAAAGATTAAGGGGAGACTGAAATCAAGAGAAATGTGGTTGTACAGAAGGATGCTGAAGATACAATGGACCGAACATGTGAGCAACGACGATATTTTGGAGAGAATATAATAAAAAATGGAAACACCAGGAAGAGACAGTTGAAGTTTCTGGGACACGTAATGAGAAAGGAGGACTCGGAGAATTTGATACTCACAGGGCGGATGCTTTATCGATTAAAAAATGATAAGGTATCTGCGAAAGATGTCAGAATTTTCAGTTTCGGTTTTTACTTATTTAAATACCAGGTTTATTTAATGTAGAGTGTTGAGAATAATATGGCTTGTTCTCAGATAAGTATCTGAAGGGTCGTATATTAAATACGACAGAAATTCTGACACGGAAAGATGACAGAAGGTGAGCAACCAAAAAAAAAAAAAAAAAAAAGTAAAAGGACATGAAAACGAAAATCCTTTCTTAATTTGATTATAGTTCATTGTTAACTTTGTTGGGTGAGAGTGGTATAGGAAAAACCCAGATTAAACTATTTTCGGTACCGCTGACAATAACACCTTTTATAATTTTGGGTAATTGCGTTAGAGGAGTGATGAAATTTTGCCGTGTTTGGGTTAATCATTTCTATATCATACTTTAATTCTCTGTCTTCCATGTCCTCTCTCTTTTTAAACCATATATATATATATATATATATATATATATATATATATATATATATAAGTACAGAACAGGTAAGAAAAAAGTTTCTTTAATCTAACATGTTTGACTCTAACAAGCTTCTTCAGAGATTGATTTTAAAATTTTTCATAAAAAATTTTCAAAATCTTTTAAAAGTTCATAGCGACAGTATGTTGATTGAGGTTTGGTTTCCGGCTTTCTCTTTTCCATTCTTTTTACCCTTACGTAGCCCCCTGCGCATCAGTGGCGTTACCGCCTTGCTTGGGGTGATATGATTAAAAATATATATATATATATAGTGTATCGAAGAAGCAGATAATTTTCAAAACATATACAGTTAAATATAAAAGACAATGAATGTCTGTGATGTTTAATCATGAGCCGTTCTAAACATCGTATTTTGGCTTTAATTTCAGGTGAAAATAAAGACAATAAAAAATTATCCAATTATTCTAAGCTTTCGGCTCACATGAGTCATCTTCACAGAGGTTACAAGGACGTTAACATAAAAACATCCACCATCAAGAACGATTTTATCTTGTGTTGACATAAAACTTTGCCAAGCAACGACAACAGTTACCAAGAATTTGCTTACGCAGTTCGTAAATTTGTAATGCGATTCTATGATTTCAGTCAACAATACAATAATCTTCACTGATACACACAGTAAAAAGAACCTTCAGATATTGGAGGCCATCTACATTAAATCCAAACAACCCTCATTTAATAAAATCACGTTTAAATTTGGTCATAACACATTACATTGCATTTAAATATATGATTCTGTTATCATTTCAAGCTATCACGCGTTGTGACGTCATCCATTCTCTATTGCGGTTTGGCTTTGCAAGAATTGGTTGGAGGTGAAAGAAAATCAAAGTAGAAGAAACTGCCAATGGCATGAATTTCTTTAAGTTGGACCTCAACTTGCCAAGAAGTGACCAACGTTTCATGACCTTCCTCTGCAGCACATATGAAATGAGACATGCAGAACGCAGTTATGAAACTGCAACGGACTACCACTGATTCTATATAATTTTGAGTAACGCCTTCTGCAGCATGTCCGTAATGCATAGCCCTCTTCATCCACTGGTTCAACCGTTGAGATCTTTTGTGATCGTCATCTGCTTATTCCACAGTTTAGGGTTGGTCGAGCTTAATCTGGGTTTTCGTTTTCGGCTTTGCCGCCAAGGATGGCCCTACCAGGAGTTTACTCACGACAACATTAGACTAGGCAAGCCCCTTAACCCTTATCCTGAGACATTGAGGCATTTATTATTGATGTCATGGCGTAGACTTTTTAAGTCATGACGCAGCGTAAATCTTTCAGATGGGGCTCAGATGAGGTACCATTGTATTCATCTCTGGACGCTGAGAATCTTTGTTTCACCACTGCTTGAAAGACAAATGAATTGATCATGGGCCTTGATAAATGCTTCAAATTATTATAAGCTCTCGGGCAAGACAGTTTTTTGAGACATACAGTCCATAACTAAGATCATAAGATTATATTCATGCACGATAATACTCAAAGACACATGATTCAGTGGAGAAAAGCGTTGGTTGGATCCAGTGACTTGACCCAAAAAGTTCTGAGTTCGATACCTGGCTACAGCAGTGGTGAAAACAAACTTAGAGGGTTGAGTTAAAAAGATATAACTAATACATCTAAAAGTGGTATGGCTCATGGAACGAGAATAATTCAGTGATCAAAATAAAGGATTCAGTTTAAAATTCCAATCACCCGAAGAAGGTCAGAGCACACAGCGGCCGAAACGTCGTGAATATGGAAATAAAGATATGAGCAACAGTCTGAACATTGCAAATAATTACTATACCTTATCTCAGAAATATATATATATATATATATATATATATTTTTTTTTTTATAAGCGTTTCACCCCGAGCAAGGCATGTCACTACCACTACTGTGCAGGGGGCTACGTAGAGTGGAGAAAGGCTGATTAAATATAGGAAATAACAGAAGGTGGGTGATAGGCGGGTGAGGATACCGAGAATGAGGGTTGGGTAGATGAGAGTGTTGTGAGAATAGTTGGGAGTTAGTGTGATAGGAGGTGTCTATTGACCCTACATTTAAACACCTGGAGATTGTAACTGTCGGGAAAGCAGACTTGTGGAAGGGAGTTCCACAGGCGGGAAGCGCGAGAAAAGAAGCTGTTGGAGTAGAATTTACGGTTACATCATATTTGCTACTCTAGTATCTCGTGTAAATTCGTGCTTAGGCGGCACCAGTGATCTAAGCTCATCGGAGCAGAAGCCATGAAAGTACTTGTAGAAGAGGCACAGGGAAGCTACATCACGCCGGTGTGAGAGCGGCTGCAGCCGGTCTGCCAAGTCAGTATCAACCACGTTACAGATCCTCCTTTGTATTTTGTCAAGAAGCCCAAGGAGAGCAGCAGGGGTACCCGACCAGATATGGCAGCAATATTTAATACACGGGCGGATGGTAGATTTGTATATGTGCAGAATAGTTTCAGGTGGGAAAAATTTCCGGGCCCTGCACAGAGAGCCCACTTTCATAGCAGTAGATTTGGCAATGGATTCAATATAGTCATTCCATTTGAGGTCCGCCGAGAGTGTAAGGCCAAGGAGGCGTAGTAGTTTACTCTCTGGGAGGCTAGCCTGTCCCATGCTAATGGGAGGTAGATGCGATTGTCTATGGTGGTTAGTTGATAACAGCTTTGTTTTGGAGGCATTGAAATTTACCAACCATTTCCTACCCCAGGTCACTACGGATTGGAGGTCTCTTTCAAGTGCGGCAGCGAGGTTCACTTTGTCGTCCAGACCTGGTTTCTGATCGATGCGGGAGTAGATTGTTGTGTCGGCGGCATACATGCCAACTTGGGATCTAATGGTGTCGGGGAGATCATTAATGTAGATCAGAAAGAGCGTGGGACCTAGGATAGAACCTTGAGGGACGCCCGCGTTCGTCTGGTAGTTTTGGGAGGCATGCCCATTTAATACCACCTTTAATGTGCGGTTAGAGAGGAAGGACTGGATGAGGTCAAACAGATGTCCAGTTATCCCATAGCTCCGCAGTTTGCACAAGAGGCCAGCATGCCAGACCCTGTCGAATGCTTTGGAGATATCCAAGGCAACGGTTCGGGCTTCACCATTCTTGTCGAGTGCCTGGTATATGTACTCGGTAATGGTCGTTAGCATATCAGCAGTAGACCTGGTTACCCTACTTTCGTTTAAAGAACCCTTCTCTGGATGACTTTCACTGTTTTTGTGTCCGTTGTTTCAGGGGATGGCGAAGACTATTTAAACCATAGCTGGTTGCTTGTGTAGGTAACCGTTGGCTCAAAGGAGCCCTTCCGCCTTTTGACAGGGCGGAAGAGCTCCTATTTTGTAGCCCTGCAGGGTTCCTACACCCAAGCAGTTACCCATCTAAGTACTGACCAGGCTCGACGTTGCTTAACTTCAGTGATCGTACGGAAGTGATGTTTCAACGCGAAGTAGCCGTAAGCCATCAGAAGTATAAACAAAACAAAACTCATTCATAATCTGCAAAGTTAACAATTTTCCAGTTAAGCTAAAAGGTTTTGAAATACAACAAATTGATTGAATCTGGTGAAATGGAGCCGAGTTCAAATTCCAGTCTAGTTCATTGCATTCATTTATCTGCTAATACCCTTGGAAAAGGTAGAATCTATATCTTCTTCCCTCAGCTATGGGAAAATAGCAAGGCAGAATGTGTCATATAGTTTTGGGTGGCAACTCGTCAAGAGAAATAAAAAACTTTGAATTCAAAACTAGGCTGGATAGATTTTGGCTTTGTCGAGCTACTGCTGCGGCAGCACATGTGGTGCCCCAAGAGGATTACGTGTTTAAAAAGAAGGCGCGACTATACTGTTTTCGTTTTGATTTAGGAATTCTCGATAGGATAATTCCCACTTCTAAAATGGAACAATTATTTTCCAAATAAAAAAATCTGTCAGTTTTGTGCTCAGTAGATCTCCTCCAACTTACCCAGACCCCCAATCATTCACCAGGGTATTACTGCCACTATTCGCTCCTAATTAAACAACCTGCTCCATCAGTCCACGCGCGGGAGTCTGTATTTATCCATTTTCTTACTATTTGTACACAACACATTCCACGGACGTCATTCCGATGGTGGGTGGGAAAGACATTCCACGCGTCATTGACATTCCGGACTTCTCACTTTCCACTCATATCGGACATTATTAACAAGTGTCGGACTAATTTTCGGACAGGGTTAGATGACCACTTCTGACCCTGCATGGGCGGGGCTGAGCTTAGTTGCCCTTTTGCGACCTTCACAACTCTTGGGTCAAATCACGTCTCGTTCCCATCAGTTTTTCGTCTCTTTAGTCGACATTTTTGGCAAAGATATATTAAATTACGACCAGAGAAGATCTTTTTTTAAATACTCCGTGTTTCTCTATATGAGGCCGTCACGCGTTTTGTCCTTCAGCGGTTGCCTTGTGACCCGAAAGGTCTTCTTAATCGAATTTGATCTACCAACGAAAAACAATAAAAAAACAAAACTAAAGACAATTGCTTAGGACTGACATTTTTCTTTCTTTCTTACTTTGATCTTTCTTTCAAGCTCTTTTCTTTTTCATATTTAAGTTCTTTCTTCCTTTCTTGTTTCTTTCACAACGTGTTCATTTTCATCTTTATTGTTCTTTCTCACTTTCTTTCTAAGTTTTGATATTCGTCTCACGCTCCTTTTCCTTCTCTTATTGTTTTTCTTTCTAAGACTTGATCTGACTTCCATGCTCTTTTCTTTCTCTTATTTTTGTTTTTCTTTCTTTCTTTCATTCTTTCTTTTTTCTAAGACTTGATTTTACTCTTATGCTCTTTTCTTTCTCTTATTTTTTGTTTTTCTTTCTTTCTTTCTTTCTCTTTCGTTCTTTCTTTCTTTCTTTCTTTCTTTCTTTCTAAGACTTGATCTTTCTCTTATTTATTGTTTTTCTTTCTTTCATTCATTCATACATTCATTCATTCTTTCATTCTTTCTTTCGAAGACTTGATCTTACTCTCTTGCTCTTTTCTTTCTCTTATTTGTTGTTTTTCTTTCCTTCTTTCCTTCTTTCTTTCTTTCTTTCTTTCTTTCTTTCTAAGACTTGAGCTTACTCTCTTGCTCTTTTCTTTCTCTTATTTATTTATTTTTCTTTCTTTCTTTCTTTCTTTCTTTTTCTTGGATTCTCTCTTTCATCGTTAATGTGTGAGAGCAAAGCCTTTAGCAAATACGAGCAATGTAGGTTACCAGACCACTTTTAAGTATTATGTAGTAGGGATGTTCATAACGGTCGCCCTTTTAGCTAGAGCCTTTTACCTGATTTTTCTATCAATGTGAGGAAGCTCAAGTGAGTATCCATGACTGCATTTGAATGTCTAATAAAATTGTGTCCACACAGAAATTGTTTTTTTTTCTTTTTGTGAATCTCTTGTCAGTTCTCTTTAATAAAACATGTTTGTATGAATTCTTGCTACCAAAATATCTCTCTCTCTCTATCTATCTATCTATCTATCTATCTATCTATCTATCTATCTATCTATCTATCTATGTCTGTTCATTTTCTCTCTCTCTCTCTCTCTCTCTATATATATATATATATATATATATATATATAACAGTGATTTTTACGAACGCGCGACTAGAATTTTTAAACAACCGAAAATTTAAAAAATGTTCTGGAAACAATCTAATGGCTAACTTTTCTACTTTAAACAATCTGCAGACATGACAACCGTTAAAAGTTTAGCTTTCCTTCTCTTTTTTTTTTACTATTTTTTTTTTTTCTTGTTTTAATCTCCACACGTGGCTAGCCAATTTGGTACAAACCTTACAACGGTGGTGATGTCTGCAGATTGTGCCAAGAAGAAAAGTTAGCCATTATGTTGTTTCCAGAACAAAAGAAACTACTAAATGAAAGATAAGAAATGTCCAGGTGTAATTACACCTATAAATACATCTTAGGATCATACAAACCTGGATGAAATTGTTTTAAGATCCTTCAGTAACTCGGTCTTAATTTTGAAAATTTATATATATATATATATATATATATATATATATATATATATATATATATATATATATAGTGTGGTGTAAACCGTTGAACTTATAGGCAATTTATTTTATACACTACAGTGGAACCTGCCGTTACCGACCCTCTTTGTCAGTGACCACCTGTTGTTAACGACCGTTTTTCGATGCACGGAAGATTTGTTAATGTTAATTTTTCCCTTTTTCCATATATATATATATATATATATATATATATATGTGTGTGTGTATGTGTGTGTGTGTGTGTGTGTGCGCATATATATATATATATATTTGAATATTTATATATTTAACATTATTAACTTTTTATATAAACTCGAATTTTCCAAACAATTTCTCAAATGATTAAAGCCAGTGGAAATTATAATGTACTGTTTAACTATAGGTATAGCCAAAAAATCACTGAAAAAAACAGCATGGTCTGAAGGAAAATGCCTCAAACTAAATAAAAACAGATTTCTCGGCAAAATGTTTATGCTATCATTAAGAGGATAGATCAAAGTATTTGTTTAATTATTTGAAAAAAAATTTTTTAATTGTTTCTAACAGGTTCATTTAGTGGTAGAAAATCTTTTTTTTTCTCGTCAATTGACGCCAAAGTATATTACGTCAAAACGTAATATTTACGTAAAGGAATTTTTGACTGTGAAAGACACATTAATTTGGAAATTCTTGCAAAAATCAAATAATGGTCGGATTTTGATGAAAATTTCAGGACTTATTCATAATTGACAGAAATCAGTTTCGAAATAATTATTTTTAGAAAATATTGGTAAAAAATTTCTTTTTTACATTTGTTGTCCCCCCCCCCCCGCATTAATTAATTAATTTCCAGAAATGTGGAAAGATGCGACTAGGTCTCAGCATATAGATAATTTTAATTAATTTCAAGAGTCATTGGGGAATGCTAATCAACTGTCCGTTTTTCTTCAAAACCTGCTTATTTTTTGAAAATCTGCTCTGAATTGTGAAAACAAAAATGCAATAAAACTATGCCATTTTTATTTATATAAATTTTTAATTGCATTTATAGACATAAATTAAAATGATATCATAGTTTGAGGGGAAAAAGATTTTTCATTAATAATGAATTTTTACAAGAATTGTTTTCATTTTTATTAGTTTTTATTAAGTAATTTCTAAAAAGTTTAAATTTTTTAAAAAATTTCCTCCTCATAGGCCTCCCAGAATTTTTTTAAATTAATGTGTGGCGAATATATTTACTAATCGAAAAAACTAGAAGCTTACGATAAATAATGGTGCTCATTTTTTGTTAAATAATTAAAACATTTTAATTTTCTGCATGTTGATTACCCGTATTTTGTTTGTACGGGTGGCCGTACGCGATATTTATCATTAAAAGGTCACATGATTCAAGGGCTACATGAAAAAATCCGTTTGTAAACCTTTTTATAGTAGATTCGTCTCCCAAACTTTTGGCCGGCTACTGTAAATCATCCATTATCGCCTCTGATAAGGTGATGAAAACTATGATAACAAGGCTACCTTAATTGAGAAATGATTTTTTGAAACATTTCAGGCAGTAAGCAGTTAATTCTTGTTTCAAGTGAACTTCAGGTAAGTTTAAATTCGGTAATTTGAATAAAATAGTGTCAGCGAAATGTATTTTATTTATATAAGATTTTTTAAAACCGAGAATTGGCTTCTGTTTACAAGAGATGAAAAATAGTGAAAACTTTGAAATTAAAAAAAAATTTTTTTTAAATATAATTTTTTGATTCCGATCAATATAATTTCGGTTTGAAATACACCAGGGTATTTTTCTTACTGTACTTAGTAAATTTAATCTCTTGGCTTTCAATTTAAGCTAAAATTATAGCTTCAAGAAAAAAAATTATTTTAAAAAATTCAATTTAAATTGAAGTATTGAAAATTTGAGTGGAGGTACGTATATATATATATATATATATATATATATATATATATATATATATATATATATGTACAGACTTTCCGCCTAAATACGAGTATCCATTAAGAAATAACAATGTTAAACAAATAAATATTCAAAAATGTCGTCTAATGCCAGTTTCGTAAATTTCTGTATAACTCCGTAGTATATATGTATTTGTGTGTGTGTGTGTGTGTGTGTGTGTGTGTGTGTGTGTGTGTGTGTGTGAAGTGCTGGTGTTAACAGTGCTCGATCTACAACAATAGACATAACGTTTATTTTCATAATAAATATATATTTTTCCTCACCGTTAACACAACTCCGAAATTCACGTATGATAGCAGGTGCACATTGCAATTTGCATGAAACAATATGTGTGTGTGTGTGAGTGAGTGTAAAAATTGAATGTATAAAGGAAACTTATTTTAGCCGACATGATTCGTCCTCTGATGATAAATTAGTCAGAGGACGAAATTAGTCGGATATGTCAAAATTTTCTTTTGTCTCTTTATCATATATATATATATATATGTGTGTGTGTGTGTGTGTGTGTGTGTGTGTGTGTGTGTGTGTGTGTGTGTGTGTGTGTGTGCGCATCGGTCATTCAATAATTAATTAAACCACTCTAACTACTGGCGTACGATATATCATACGCTAAAACTCTGCCACCTTCTACCTACCTTCTGCCTACCGAGCGCCCATAGCTCAGAGGTAGAATCGCCGACTTGTTCGGATTTCAATCCTGGGTAAAAGCAATCGGATGTCTAATCGTACTGTTGAGCTGTGATACAGCGAAATCTCTTTTATATATATATATATATATATATATATATATATATATATATATATATATATAGTCATCTGCAGACAGCTCATCAGTACGGTTAGACTCCGATTGCTTTATATATATATATATATATATATATATATATATATATAGATTTTGTTCTCACTAATCTAAATAACCCCATCAAATTTAAACTAATGATAAGCAATATAGTGTGTCAGTTTCACTGCGCAGTAAAAGACCGAATTTCTTGCCATAAAACAATTATCTACCACCTTTTTGAGTAGACGCTTCACGTGTCACTTAACAGAGCAAAATGTAATAAAAAACATCTATCAACCCACAATCTACAAGAATCTTTAAGAAAAATTCAGGTCGAAAACATTTAAATTTTATGTAAATCAAATTACCGAAAACTTCTCGCTATAAGAGGGGCCCTGCATATTAAGCATCTCTTCATTACCTTATCTTCTTTAACAATAAGATGAATTTATATTTAAATTTATTTTATTTTATTTTATTTTTTTTTAAAGAAAGACATTCATTTCATTTTCAGTCGTGCTTAACAAGTGAGGGCTCAGAATAAACGCTCTTACTAGTATTTAAAACCACAAACAGTCAAAACAGGAAAAATTAAGAAGACCAAAACAAAACCTCCATGAAAATGACTAACGAAGTGGATGAAAGCGCTTGGAACAATGGCTTGTATAGACAATTTCTCACTCCAACTAAAAGGAAAAATGTAGGAACGTTGAGAAAGTATATAAAAATTAGTAAAATTTTCCTTGTCATACATGACTATATATATATATATATATATATATATATATATATATTACTGAAATTAAAGAACATTAACGATACTTGGTTTGAAATGATTCGTTTGAACATTATTTTTTATCCATACTTGTATTTAATTTGATTAGAACCTCGTGTAGACTAATGGTCATTCGTGGTCGAGAGGTCTAATACGTGCAAGATCACATGGTAGCTTCCCCTATGTGGATAGGAGTTGCAGGTTCGAATCCTGCCGAATGACATATATTTTCGTAATAAAAACGTATCGTAAATAATCAGGCTAGTAGATATAAATACACAATACTGTTTAATTAAAAACAGAATATCTACTTGAATACGAGTATCGATAAAAAATAATGCCCAAACAAATCATTTCATATATATATATATATATATATATATATATATATGTGTGTGTGTTGTGTATTTGGGCAACATATATATATGCCCAGAATTTTATACAGGTTAAAAATGACAGACAACGTATTATCATTAAGTGTCTTTTTATATAATTTTCATGAGTTCATATAATTTTTTTTTCTTTTCGGAACTCAAATTATATATGAATTGTCCAAAGCGTTTGTACTTTCGAGCGTTTTCAGCTATACTTTTATCAAAAAATAATTTTATTTTACTTATAAAGAAATATGTGGAAAGTTTATGCATATAGAGTTTTGTGTATGTTAAGTTCCGAACACAGTAAGCACATTGTTACCATGTTCATAATTGATGTTATTAAGTGCAGAATTTCTCTTTTTTATTAGTAATGCCTCCATTATTTTTAATCTTTTTTTTTTTGCATATTGATGATGCTATTATGTATGTATTATCAACGAGGATAACACGAATAGGTCCTGGAAGATCTCGATGTGTGTTTAAATGAGATCGGATAGAACTGTTGTGGGAAAGGTGCTGTGTCAATCTTCTCGTCAATTTTGTGGTGGTATAGCCAATGTAATTGTTTACGGATTTGGATAGGTGAGGGACAGAGTTCTTCAAAGGACATGTAAATTCATAAACGACACTGGTTCTCTGCAGTTTAGATTTTGCAGGTGAATTATTGTTATTGATAATGTGGTTGGCAGTTTTGAATTTTTTGTAACATATAATTTAATTTTCTTGTTTGAATTGGTCGGTGTTGCATAATCTCGGATGATATTGCAAAGTGAAGAGTCATCTTATCTAGTTTTTGTGCATTTGATTTTTGTAAAAGATATTAGATGTTGTTTTGTCTGCGTGTTTGGGTTTGCCATTGGTTACGTTTTAAAGAAAAAGTTTAATATGGTAATCAAGTAAATAATTTGAAAAGGCGTTGTTGGCAAGCGTTTGTTCCAAATTGTGTATTTCTCTAAAGAAAAGTGGTTGGAAAGATGAATTCTCGTACGCTCCCGTGAGAAAAAATTTTTAATAACGCCAATTTTGTATCGAATATATATATATATATATATATATATATATATATATATATATATATATAATCGTGTCGTCCCAAGAGAGGCATTTTACTGCCACTGTTGTGCAGGGGTTACATAGATGGAATGTTATGAGGAGTGAGAGGTTGCAGGGGGTGTCAGGAAGAGAGTAAGAGAGGGAAGAGATTACTGATGAGAGTGGGTGGACGAAGAGGAATGCTATGAGGAGTGAGAGGTTGCAGGGGGTGTCGGGAAGAGAGTAAGAGAGGGAAGAGATTACTGATGAGAGTGGGGTGGATATAGAAAAGCATGAGAGAGAGGATGTAAGTTAGTGAGACAGGAAATGACGATTGACTTTACATTTAAATTGTTGGAGATTGTAACTGTCAAAAAAGTAAGTATGCGGAAGAGAATTCCATAGGTGGGAAGTGCGAGAAAAGAAGCTGGTGGAGTAGAATTTGCGTTTACAATTTATTGGTTTCACAGTAAAAGGATGTGACCTAGTTGCTAATCTTGTTGCTCGAGGAAATTCGTATATAGGGGGTGCTAGTGAGCTAAATTCATCGGAGCAGAAGCCGTGAAAGTATTTGTAGAAGAGACACAAGGAAGCCACACAAGTGGGGATCGATCACATTACAGATTCTCCGTTGAATTCGGTCGAGGACACCTAAGTGGATAGCAGGATCACCGGACCAGATATGGCAGCAATACTCAATGCACGGGCGGATGGTAGACTTGTATATGTGCAAGATTTTTGGGACGGGAAAAACTTCCTGGACCTACACAGAGAACCGACTTTCTTAGCAGCGGATTTAGCTATGGATTCTATATAGTTATTCCACTTGAGGTCTGGTGTGAGAGTTAACTCGAGGAAGCGCAGTGTTTCGCTTTCAGGGAGAGGAGCCTGATCCATGTTATTGGGCGGGAGGAACGATTGCCTGTGTTGGTTATTAGATAGCAGCTTCGTTTTATAAGCATTAAAATTTACGAGCCATTTCTTACCCCAGTCCACCACGGATTGGAGATCCTTTTCAAGCTCGGCAGTAAGGTTTGCTTTTTCAGCCTCGGTAGATTTTTGATCGAGACGAGAGTAAACCGCAGTGTCGTCAGCATATATGTCCACTTGGGAACTCATTAGATCAGGGTGATCGTTAATATATATAAGGAAAAGCATTGGACCTCGAATAGAGCCTTGAGGGACACCCGCATTCATGTGATAGTATTGGGAGGCTTGTCCGTTCAATACTACCCTCATTGTACGATTTGAAAGGAAGGACTGCATTAGGTCAAACAATTGCCCAGTTATAAGATAGCCCTGCAGCTTGCATAGAAGGCCAGTATGCCAGACTCTGTCAAACGCTTTGGAGATTTCAAGGGCCACTGTTCGGGCATCGCCATTTTTGTCGAGGGCCTGGTGTATATACTCAGTGATGGTCGTGAGCATATCAGCAGTAGACCTGGTGAAGTGGAAGCTATACTGTTTGTCAGAGAAGAGTCTATGAGCTGTGAGATGTTGTACCACCTCGGCGTTAATGATGGCTTCGAACACTTTGCCAAAGATCTGTAGGAGGCTAATAGGGCGATAATTAGCGGAATCAGAGGGTTCTCTAATATTTTTTATATATAGGAACCGCTGAGGAGGATTTCCAGTAGGCAGGAAAGTAGGAAGCATAAAGGCAGAATTTATAGACTTTAGAGAGAACAGAGGAGAATTCAGGAGCACATTTCTTTAGGACAATGATGGGTATTCCGTCGCTACCGTTCACCCTATGGGGGTCAAGCTTAAAAATGATTTTGAACACCACCGAGGGAGTAATTAGTATGTCAGTGAGTTGGGTCTGGGTTCGGGGAGAGAAGTCGGGTACAGATACTCCAGACGAGTCCAGTGTCGAGTTAGTGGACAATCTGCGAGCGAAGCACTCAGCCTTGTCTGTTGAAGAGGTGAGGACCTCAAATTCGTTGATTAGAGAGGGAATTGAGGACTTACTGTTGTTCAGCACGCTTTTACAGAACATCCAGTAGTCTTTGGAGCCGAACTTACGGGATGCTATGCGCTGCTTCATTCTGGCTGCAAACATCAGCTTAGCTCCATTAAGTACCTTCTTGCATTCATTGCGAGCCGAGGCAAAAAGGCGCCTGTTATGATCTGACGCATGACTCCGGTAAAGCCGAAAGAAGTGATTTCGGTGGGCGATTGCAGCTGATCAGGCAGGGGAGAACCAGGGGGATGAGTGAGATTTAAGTCTCAACTTTCTGCCAGGGATGAAAGCATCGAACCCAAAGAGGAGACCTCAGCCGCTCATTCTTCAACAGGAAGGCTAAATACTTTATTCTAAGGGACGTCACTCAAGAAGTCGCGGAACGAGTCTCAATCGGCTCTTTGGTAGCAGTAATATATTCTGCTGGTCTGAGGTTCTTGGGTGGGGTGGAAGTGGAAGGAGATATTGACGGAAACTAATGCATGTCCAGAGTTTCCAAGAGGGCAGAATTGCTTGACATTGCAAGAGTCAGGGGTGGAGGTAAAGCCAAACACAAATATATGGGCAAACGGGTGGAAGGAAATGGCTTTGTCGATATTGTTGGAGATGCTGTTAAGAACGGAGCAGTCGGGAAATGATGGGGAGCGGTAGAGAAAGAAGAGGTAGCTAACTGAGCTTAGAAGGGAGAGACGGAAACACATATAAGAACGATGTGGCTAGAGGAAGGCGTTCACTGATGTAAACACCAAGCCTATGCATGTGGACATTGGAGTCCTTTCTGAAGAGAGGAAGGTAGCCAGGAATAGAGAAGTCAGAAGATATATATATATATATATATATATTGCACTCTGATTCTTAAAACATTTCAGCATTCCTGGCAGATGCTCCTATTATCACCATGTGGGACACCTACTAACAAAAATTATGGAAAGAAAATGGATCTAAATGAATTCGGCTAGATATGAATTATAATTCGCAGCACCCTTCATTCTTCTGTATGCGTAGTAGCATCAACATAACAAATATAGATATTACCAATTAACTATCAAATCTACAATTGAAAAGAATCTAAACTCAACATAAAATTTGTTACTATTACATCCACAACAATAAAAAAACTCAGTTAATACTAAACAAAACAATAAGCTAAAACCTGAAGCAAGAATTTACTCTCTCACATAATTGTCACAAAATATACATAGGAGAAACCTCAAGAAATCTAAATAAAGGATTATACGAACACAAAAGAAAATTTTACAAAACACTATGTCAAATGTATTAAATTATTAAGTGAAGATTATATTTACTGATCGAAAACTGAAAAGTTTAATACAAATCTTCGTGCCTTCGTATTTCTAAATTAATTAAAAAATTTTTTTGTGTATTTGAATTTTTATTTATTTTGAATGGGAATTTCTAGTGTACATTAAAAGTTCAAGTGTTTCACTGTTTCTTCTTACAGGAAAAGTATTTGTACAATTATGTCACTTGTGATCACTATACATTTATCATATTTTGCATCTGTCGAGCTATCATCACATTTCAAATACGGATGGAAGATCAGAAAGTTCGACTCTATGTTTAAGAAATAGTTTTATTTTAAATTTCATGCTATAAATAAGTAATACTTGTACAAATCAGATTAATTTAACATCAAATTTAGTTATTTCCAAAAATAATGTGTCACAGATCTATATTTTATTTCTGAAAAACCTTTTAAACCGAGAATTAAACTTTGTTTACACATGTATCGAACGTTCAAAAATGGCCGAAAAATTGAAAAAATTTCAAAAACTTACTCAATATTTTAGATTCCAATCAATATAATTTCTTTTTGAAATACACCAGAGTACCTTGCTTACTGGAAATAATAAATTCAATCCTTTAGCTTTCAATTAAAACTAAAATAAAAGTTTCAAGAAAACTTTTTTATTTTTAAAAATTCAGTTTAGATGTTATTTATCGAAAATGAGTGGCAGTAACTAATAGTCAGAGAAGAATTTAGCAGTTACATCTATACAACAATTGAGACTCTGCATATATCTTTCTGATGTTTTTATGTCGATGAGAAGCAATTTCGAGAAGAAATGTGTAAATTATTTCATTGATACCCGTTCGGTAATATAATTTCAGCATGTCGAGCATCAAAGTTAAAGTCGAGTCAAGAAAATGAAATTTATAAACAAAAGTTAATGATGATCATAGTAATTATTTATCCCAGGCAATACCGAGTAATCATAATCCTTAAACTATAAACTTAGGCAGTAATGTGATACACCTGACAAATGGATCGGTCTTGAAAGTAAGTCGTCGAAACGATAAAGCCTATTATTTGTGAAAAGCCTTCGGTCCCTCCGTTGTAATTTAAAAAGAGAAAGCATGAAAATGAGCGTCTGCCGGTCGCGCCAGTCGCTTGCAATTTGCAAGAAGCAGGCGACAGTCGGTCATTTTCGGGTTGAAAGAGCTATAAAACAATAACAGATGCTGACGCCATAACGGAACTATATTTCAAACAGCTGTACCTGCAACGAAAGAAAAAAAAAGTTCGTTTTAAAGAAAAAATAAATTCCTAATGTCATCTTTGCTGTTAGAGAGATAAGGAGTTTCTTATGCGATATGACATTTGCTTCGCAAAGGTAAAAAAATAAAAAAAAGTATTGGTATCAACAGTTCTATGATACTTCAGATAATGAATGATGAGGACAAAAACGCACACACATAAACTAATTTATATGTACATATATACATATATACACACACATATATATTGTGTATTCATATATTCTTACATAGTAATGTATACGGATTATGTGTGTAAAATTCTTATTCCCACTTATTTAGGCGTGGTGCAGGGGACATCGGCTCAGAACGAGAAATCAGAGAGCCGAGTTCAAATTCTAGTTGAATTCTTTGCATTCACTTACGCGTAAACATCCTTGAAAAATGTATTCATCCGTCTCTTCTTACTCCAACTACGGGTTAAATAGCAGGACAGATTGGGTTCTTTAGGCTTAGATGGTAACCAGTCTACCGCAGAAAGTAATGGCAACCTACTGCAGAAAATTCTTCTTCCAAGTCAATCATGTCTATTTCAAGACATGATCACCATGCGTGTACATCTTATGTATATGTAGTGCTTATACAGTACTTATATATATATATATATATATATATATATATATATATATATATATATATATTTGTACATCTAAAGCACAACTCGGAGTTTCGAGCTCTACACAATCATCAGGTGCTTTTATATTTCATAGGTCTGTTACATTGCACTGAGCACTGTTTTATAAACACCAGAAGTAATTATATTTATATATAAGTGTAGTTGCGTGTTCATACATATGTACATTTATTTATATCCATATTTATGTGTGTGTGTGCGCGTGCGAGCGTGTGTTTTTGAATCAGTTATTAATTTTATGTAGTTGAACGTGAAATATTAACATTCAGACATTAATGGCTTAACAAACTGAAAATGCCGCCAACCAATTACACACACACACACACACACACACACACACACACACACACACACACACACATATACCTGTCACCTTTCTGATCAGAGTACAATTAAACAACATTTCTCAGACAAACATAACCATGTAGGTAATATCAGACAGATTTTAGTCAACAATGCACTAATCCTCACTCATACACACAGTAAAAAAACTTCAAACATTGTAGGCCATCTACATTAAATCCAAACAACCCACACTTAATAAAATCACGTTTAAATCTTGTCATAACACATTACATTGCATTTAAATACATGGTTCTGTTGTCATTTCGCGCTATCACGCGGTGTGACGTCATAGAACCGCATTACAAATTTGCGAACTGCGTTTGATATTTTCGATAATCTGTTATCGTTGCTTAACAAAGTTTTTTCTATTTTTGGTAACTGTTGCCGTTCCTTAGCGGAGTTTTATGTCAACAAATGATAAAATCGTCGCTGATGGTGGATGTTTTTGTGCTAACGTCCTTGTAACCTCTCTAAAGATGGCTCATGTGAGCCGAAAGCTTAAAACCAACTTAATAAAATTCATCCAAATGTTGGAGAATTTTTGTCTTTAGTTTCAACTGAAATTAAAGCCAAAATACGATGTTAAGAACGGCTCATGATTAAATATAATAGACATTCATTGTCTCTTATATTTAACAGTATATGTTTAGAAAAATTATCTGCTGCCTCGATACACTATATATATATATATATATATATATATATATATATATATATATATGGTGCGATTGGTAAATTATTGCCATTTTATATTTTGAATTTAGAGCGTTGTTTTTAATTTTGTTAATTGCACATGATAGTAGGGTCAGTTGGACACCATCTGTGAGAAAAAGAGTACCAGGTCACAATTCCCGCTACTGTCCTGCTTGGCAATCACGCCGTGAACTCCACCTCAAACATTTCAGAGTGCCCGGGTATCAATCTTAGGACTGTGCAGGGTTTTCAGACAGAGTTAGATGAGTCTAATGGCGATTACGACGGTACAGCAGGTCGAAAAACTCGCTCTAATCAATGTGATACGAAAAGAATTCCCAAAATTCTTGCTGAGGGCTACAGACTAAAACTGGGGCCTACATCAAATGTCTTGAGGAGGTAGTGCTAACCTGGGTAAAGACAGTGGCTGCAGGAAGATCCTATGTCTGTATCATGCCACACAAACAGGCAAACCCATTCATGATGGTCAGATAATTTCGGTGACCACATCAATTCTTACCTCTGGTTAACTAACTTATATTTTTGTGAGGCGTAGTTATCGAACCAAAGATGAAATGCAAGCAAGGATTGTGGCAGTCTTCACCAACTTAAACAAGGAAACCAACCAGAAGAGTCACAGAAGATTTCGAAGTTTACTGGACGCCGTGGTAAATTTTACTGAATAAATTTACTCTTCAGTATTTCAAGATATTTTTGTGTAATTTTAGTAAAGATATCTGTTAATATGTGAATTATTATTTTCATTTTTGTGTCATTTAGGCGACAATTTATTCATCGCATTCTGTATACCGAAACGAGTCATTAAGTTCGTTTTTAAACAGAAACGCCAACTTCCAAATTTTGGCAATTTTTCGAAATCCATGTTATGGCCCTAAACTTTTGATAATCTCTCTCCTCTCTCTACTTTTCCGCTCTCTCTCTCTCTATATATATATATATAGAGAGAGAGAGAGGGGGGGAGAGAAATATAGGGTAGGTATGGATGGAACACAGTTCCGTATCCAAAGAAGCACTATTTTTTTTTAAAAAAAATGTGCTCAATACTAAGTAGAGCGAATATTTACTTAGAATTTATAACATAAATGCTATAACATCACTACAAAAGTAGCCATTTTGTTTCGACACCCAATGGCTACTTTTGTAGTGATATTATAACATATTTACGTTATAAATTATAAATAAATATTGTATATATATAACAATAATTGATTCACATATATATTTATTGAATATTCGTGCATGTTGCGGGTGTTTTTATTGCCTTCATCAGCCCAAGATTGAAACTGATTTAATTTCTAAGTTTAAATGTTAGGTATTGTCCTGTACAATGCAGACTTGTAATGAATAATCATTCGAAAGTTTTAGAAGGAAAAGAAAATTCTTCAGTAATTCAAAGTTCAGGGACGAAAAAGAGAAAAAAAAATGTCCTCTATTTTCAAACATTTGCCAAAAAACGATCACTGTTAAAAAAAAAAAAAGAAAAAAAAAAGGATTTTAATTGTTTCTTTGTGATCGTCAGGATGAACGGACAAATTGGCTATTAAAGAAGTCTCTTCGGGAAAAAGGGAACTTTATTTAAGTCAGTCAGTTAAGTGCCATACGTGATACACGCTTGGGCGATCATGTCTCGAAAGAGACATGACTGACTGGGTAGAAGATTATCCCGCAGGAGGTTGCCATTGCTTTCTGCGATAGACTGGTTGCCGACCAAGGCTATAGAACCCAATCTGTCCTGCTATTTAACCCATAACTGGAAGGAAGAGACGGATTAATACATTTTCCAAGGGTATTTGCGCATATTTAAGTAAACAAGTTAAATCTTATATGACAGTCTGAGTTGGAATATGAGTTTTGTTTAACGGCATATCAACCTCTGTTGGTTATTTGATGCCAAAAGGAAAGGCTTTTAAGGTATTGTTTTTAATGTTCAGTTATAGTGAGAAGGTTGATTTAGTCAGATTTAATGAATTTTTTTGTTTTTATTCGTTTTTATTTTAGAAAACTGAAAATGTATTCTAGTTTTGTATTCAAAAACGTTTTGCTGAGAATAATTTTTTCTTTCAAAAATGTGATATGGTAATAATTTTTTCTTCAAAAATGAATTGTTGGTAATATTTGTTTCTTCAAAAATGTATATTTTTCTATATAAGTCTATTTTTATGTATATGAAAGTGTATTTTTATACTTTCATAATGTTTTGACCCCAGTTTGGGGGTTAACTATTTGCCTATAGCTGCGACCCTAAAAGGTGCTTCCACTCCAGATCAGGGTAGACCTGGGAACGACAGCAATTAAGAGGTAGTTCCACGCTCCTCACTACCTCCCAATCAGAGTCTTTGCTGCCGGATGCAGTTGTGACAGTCTGAAGAGTGAAAAGCTAATTTTGTGGGATCGTAACAAGCGTAAGCAGCCTTAAACCCTACTCAGTTTTTCTCTTTTCTTCTTCTACGTCTTCTTCTTTCCTTTATGTGGTGTGCCTCTTCAGGACAAAGACGATCATGACCCTTAACATCTTCTTGTTTCTTGTACCTCTTGTTATTTTTCTTAAATTCTGTAATGCCATCAATTTGCTTAAGTTCATCAAGTATGTCTTTCCCTCTGTCCGCCCTATGAGTATCAGATTCTCCAAGCCCACCTTCATCATTACATGTCGCAGAAACTTCAACTGTCTCTTCCTGGTGTTAAGTATATGTTTCCTTTTTGTTTCTATTCTCTCCAAAACATCGTTGTCGCTCACATATTCGGCGCAGAATGCCCTCAACATCCTTATGTAGAGTCACATTTCTGTTGCTTCGGGTCTTTCCTTCATCTCCGAGGAGCAAATCAACAATCCGTCCGTGCATAGAATACTGCTGTCATATCAGGCGCCCCTGATGTTTATCTTAGTGTCCTCGACCCCAAAGGAGAATCTGTAATGTGATAGGTCCCGACTTGGCAGCTCGACTCCAGCCACTTTCTAACCGGTGGGATGTGGCTTCCCTCTGTCTATTCTACAAATATTTTCATAGCTTCTGTGTCGACGAACGTAAGTCACTGGTGCCCCCGCCACAAGAATTTATTCGTGCAACCAGACTGGCTTCAAGGTCCCACCCATTTACAATTAGATCAACCAAATGCAGCCGACAATTCTACTCTATCAACTTCTTTTCACGCACTTTCCGCCTATGGAACTCCCTTCCATATACTTGTTTTCTTGACTGCTACAACCTCCAGGAAATTAAATGCAATGTCAATACCCATCTGGTATCCACTTGACCCAGTCCTTTCTACATTACCCCATATATCATGTTCCTTTCTTTTCACTCTACCTTCGCAACTGTCTTCACACCTGTATTCCCATCCTTCTTTTGCCCTTTGTCTGAAATCCCCTGTAACTGGTTCGTCTTTCTCTTCAACTTTCCTCTTGCCTAAAACTTTAACTTATGTAGTCCCTTGCGTATCAGTGGCGGTACTGTCTTGCTTAGGGCGAAACGATTAAAACAAAATTGTCTGGCATTCGCTTCCATGTAGAAGGACAGATATCGCGTAACAGTTCAATAATCTTCTCTTTGTTTCCAACGAAATTTTCTTGTCTCTCAATACTCTGCTTAGCTTTTGGAATGCCTCTTCGGCCATGCCAATACCGTTCGGATCTCAGTGTCGCACTTTCCGTCCTCTGTTAAAACACTTCCCAGCTAATTAAATCTCTATAACTGCTTATTTAATATCCCCGTCATGTAATTGGCATTTTGGGTTCCACTTTTTGCTGATGACCATGTATTCAGTTGTTTTGTAATTTATGTTTAGTCCTTTCTTCTCGCTTGCCTTTGTAGGAGGTTTTGTAATTTCCTTTCCGTGCCTGCTATCAGCACTGTGTCATCTGTATCTCAAATATTGTTAAGAAGGTGGCCACCAATCATGAATCCCGATAGGATATCTAGTTTTGTCAAAACTGCCTTACTGTATAGATTGAATAAATTATATGAGAAGAAACATTCTTGTTTTACATCTCTTTCTATTGCATTGATAGATTATTCCCAAGAGGCTTGGCTTTGCAGATCAGCCAACCGATTCTCTGGACACTAGAATTCTAACCTCTTCAAGACCATTATCTATCCAAAATATCCTCCTAATCCACAACTTTCACAATTCAAACTTATTCTGTAACCCACTAGCTTGAGTGGCTCCCAAGCATTGTATTAGGTGAAAAAAACTGAAAATTGTATCTCTATCATTTTCTGATCTGTAAAGATATTATCCAGCACTCACTATCATATTGTAAGTAATCAATAAATATGGTAAGTAATCCTACTCTTCAGGAAGGAATTTACCCACCGTTCTACGGGAGCCACCCTACATGGCTCCTGTAGCGTGATGGCTAATTGTTTAAGAGTTGGATTACAATATTGCAACGAAAGAAAGTAACCAGCCAATTTGATGCATGATGACAACGCCCGTCCTCAGGTTGCAGATACGACGCAGCAAATAATCAGAGTTGGGGAGGGAAGTTCTTCCAAGCGTAATGGATTCATCTGATCTGTGACCTTCTGACTATCACTTATTTTTCCGTGAAATATTCTTTGTTACAATAATTTCAAGGGAGTCAAAAATCTCGATTTATTCATTAAATCAAAACGGATTAGTTTTTTTTCAAATAGAATCATTTAGGTTATTTACATCTTTCAGACTGTTGTGCTCATCCTTATTGCCATATTCATATTCACTACGTTTCGATGGTTGCACGCTTCGGCCTTCTTCAGGTGACTGGAATTTCGAACCGAATCCTTCATTTCGATCACTGGGGTAGATTGTTCTCGATTCATGAGCCATGCCACTTATCAAACAGCCAATGCAGGAATGGCTTTATCAAATGAGAAGTTCCCAGGTCATATCGTCTCTCGAAAAAGTGATGTCAGTTGGCCACCATGATCGTGCGACTTTAGATTTTTTCCTCCGAGGTTATCTCAAATGTAAAGTCTATGCCAACAAGCCAACAACAATGCAATAGCTTAAGACAATAAGGCATATTGGTTAGATCGAGGAGTAACTATCCAGTGGTGTCAATAAACATTTTGGCCATCGAATGGGGGTGTGCCGCCGAATCCATGGATTATATTTTTTTTAATCGTATCACCCCAAGCAAGGCGGAAACGCCACTGATGTGCAGGGGGCTACGTAATAGTGAGAAGATTGGAAAAGAGAAAGCCGGAAAGCACATCCTAAACAGGGAACAAGGGATGAGCCTCTTAACCTGTTCAATAGACGTGGGTGGAGTGTGAACCGGGCGATAGATAGATCTATCTACTCCAATTGAAAAAAAAAAAAACAAAGTGAGAAGATTAGAAAAGAGAAAGCCGGAAACCACATCCTAAACAGGGAACAAGGGATGAGCCTCTTAACCTGTTCAATAGACGTGGGTGGAGTGTGAACCGGGCGAAAGATAGATCTATCTACTCCAATTGAAAAAAAAAACAAAAACAAAGTGAGAAGATTAGAAAAGAGAAAGCCGGAAACCACATCCTAAACAGGGAACAAGGGATGAGCCTCTTAACCTGTTCAATAGACGTGGGTGGAGTGTGAACCGGGCGATAGATAGATCTATCTACTCCAATTGGAAAAAAAAACAAAGTGAGAAGATTGGAAAAGAGAAAGCCGGAAACCACATCCTAAACAGGGAACAAGGGATGAGCCTCTTATGCCATTAGATCTCAGTGTTGTACTTTCCGTCTTCTGTTAGAACACTTCCCAAGTATTTAAATTTCTGTACCTGCTTGAATTCATTATCCCTGACTTGTAATTGGTATATTGGGCTCCTTTTTTTTACTGATGACCATGCATTCATTCTTCTTTTTTTTTTTTTAGTCCTTTCTTTTTGCTTTTTTTAGTTACCTTCTGTAGGAGGTCTTGTAGCTTCCATTCCATGTCTTCTATCAGCACTGTATCATCTGCATATCTTACATTGTTCAAATAGTGGCTGCCAATAACAAATCCTGGCAGGACTTCTAGTTCTCTCAGAATTGCCTCATTGTATAGGTTGAATAGATCCAGTGAGATGAGAAAACACATCCTTGTTTTACACCCCTTTTTCCCCCCTTTTTTTTATATCTGCTGAACTCGTTCCGTATCCGTATGCAGGCAGCCTACTGCCAGTATAGGGTCTTGATCACTCTAATGTCCTTCGCAAAAATGTCAAGGTTGCCAAGCATTTCTATCAAGTTTTTGTAAATCTGATAGTCACAGGAAGATAAGAGGGACACAGGAAAACAATGTACAACATAGTGAGCTTGAGGGAATGCATGGCAGAACAGGGTTAAGAGAAATAGCAGAAATACAAAATTTATTAAAAAATACAAAGAACAGGAAATTGTGGAGAGCCACCATTGCCTATTTCCTGGGGGAACACTACGCAAAGAAGCAACTGGAGAAACCAACACTCCTCTCCAACAGATGCAATGTTGCAAGCCTCTCATTGCGCTGTTGCTATTTCCATGGAAAGTGCTTAGATGAACAACATCCTTTAGTTCTAATCTTCATTAATCTTCATTCCTAAGATCCACCATGCTACACACATTGTAGTGAACCAACTTCATTCCTTTCATATTTCTTTAATAAAAAGTAACTTCCATGCAAACAGCTTCTTCCTACAAACCGCTGCTCTGTGGAACCAACTCCCAAGAGAATATTTTCAAAACCATTACAATCTTAACCTGTTTGAAGTCTGGGGTTAACTATTACTTTCCCCATATATCTACCTAAACTGTGCTTCTTACTCTGTAGCCTTCTACCTGAAGGGGCTCCCAGGTCTTGACCACTCAACCACAAAGAGTGTTATGACCCAGTGTGGGTTACCCCATTTGGCTTCACAAGAAACAGTGATTGAAAGGGGTTGTTGCTCCTTGGTGAACAAAAAATAAATAAATAAATAAATAAAAAAAATAATTTCTTTCTTCACTTTCTTTTCCCTCTTGCTACCAAGTTGGTCGATATTATTTTTCAGGCATAATTCCCATGATTCAAATAACATGATCCAATCGTGAAATCAATAAAATGTCACCAATAACACTTTTTAATTTACTGCTAACTTTGATCTGTCTTAATGGGATAGCCCATATATATATATATATATATGTGTGTGTGTGTGTGTGTGTGTGTGTGTGTGTGTGTGTGTGTGTGTTTAGGCAGCAAATGTTCTTTTAAACATCTCAGATTAAATAAATTGCACATATTATGTTTGCTTATTTTTAATAAAATCCATTCATACTCACAGATAATCTTTCGCTTATTACAATCAAAAGATATCAGAAATTAGCTGTAACGTTTACAGATGTTATTTTCATTCATTTCTCAAGGTACCCAAGTACTTTCAACCTCTTTCCGAGATCATCTTCAAGGGTGTGAGTTATGGTAACATATGTAACCGGAAAACTGTGTTACTAAAAATTACTGTACACTTTTTCTGCTTCAAATATGACGGTTGACAAATTGCTAGTGTTCATTAGAACGTGAAAATTATCCAGAATGAAATTTTTTTTATATGTTGTAATGCCATGGTTGTGCACGCGTTAAAGCATGAAAAAACTGTTTTCTTTTTACAAGCATTTTAGAACATTAATATAGTATTCATAGCCGATTCTATTAATTGACGGCTTAAGTGTTTTAATGAATATTGCCTCGAGAATCTGTAGTGTGCTTTTGTTGTCTTCTTTTATGTAAGTTCGTTAAAAATGATAAAAAGGTGCTGTTGCTAAGTTTTTCGTATAATGTTTCATGTGTGATCTTCTATATGTATATATTAATAAATGAATTATATAAAAAAATGTCCAAATGTTTGATATATCCAAGCGCTTTTGGTTATACTCTTAGCCATTATCAAGGATTAATTTTATTTTACTTTTAACTGAATATATAAAATGTTTTGCAATATTTACATTATTCGAACTATTGCCCTCATCTTTGTTGCCATTTGTACGACGTTTCGGCCGTTGTACGCTCAGGCCTTCTTCAGGTGCTAGAAATTTCGAACCAAACCTTTTATTAGGATCACTGGAGTATATGAATTTTCTTGCGTAGTAGTGCCTCTTCAACACACAGGAAAATCTCAATAGAAACAAAGAAAAGAGTGCTAGACTGCTACGTGATGTCAGTTCTTCAATACGGCAGTGAATGCTGGACAATATCTTCGAAAATGAGGACAAAACTGGAAGCGGCCGAAATGTGGTTCTACAGAAGGATGCTACGGATATCGTGGACTGAGCATACAAGCAACGACGAATGGCAACAAAAAGGAAATTGATGCTGAGCATCAGGAAGAGACAACTGAAGTTCCTGGGACATGCAATGAGGAAGGAGAGCCTGGAGAACCTGATACTGACTGGCCAGATAGAAGGAAGGAGAGATAGAGGAAGGCAGCGGATAACATTTGCAGGGCCTGATCAGGTGGATGACGGAACGGGGGTTGCCAGGAGCAACAGGAGCAAACATACTAAGAGCCACAAGGGATAGGGAGACGTGGAGAGCCATGATCGCTTACGTCCTGAAGGGACAGGGCACATAGAAGAAGAAGAAGTGCCTCTTCTGGTAGTCATGAGTTATCTCATCTAACCCTGTAAGTTACTTGTTCACTACTGCTGTAGCCTGATATTGAACTCACAACGCTTTGGGTCAAGTCACAGGAACTAACCAACGTCCATATCCATGGCCATGTGACCTTAAGGAGAAGAACAACTGAATTTTTTGGACTTATAGACCTAATGTTCAGTAACCCTTTTTTTTAACAGAGTTCATATTGCAAATACTGTAAATACTACCTCATCTCAGAAATATACACAAACTAGCAGTATAGCCCGGCGTTACTCGGGTGTAATAAAAGCTTTAAAACTAATCCATCGTCCTGGAGCTCAGACTCAGCCTAAAGGATATTTGTGTGAAGTTTGGTGAGAATCGGATAAAAATTGTGGATTTGTATAAAGGACATACAGAGAGATAAACAGACACACACACACAAACATCTTGCCTTATATATATATATATATATATATATATATATATATATATATTATTGGTTTTCTGCACTATTGTAAGAACTGCAACCTTGAAACTTCTGAATATCGTTTCTTATGCCTTTGTCTATGAGTGTATCAAATTTGATTAAAATTGGACCACTCCTTCTATAACCCGATTTTTTCGATTATCGATTTTCGATATTCATCGGGGCTATCTCGACACAAAACCTAGCTAAGATCACTCGCTGACTCTTATAGTACAACTGTGTTAATTTTCAAGAAAATCGGTTCAGCAGTTTCGGAGTCTATAGGTAACGGACAGACACACACACAGACAAAGTTCCATTTATAAATAAGTTTAGATACTAGATTGTTTTCTGTATGTATGTAAAATTACAGGAATGTTTCATTTTCTAATCGATCGGCATATTGTTGTCGTGTGCATAGTTAATATTGTTGAGTGTTGGCTTTTTATTAATTAATAATGTTTCGATTATTTCTAGACTTTTTTTTACATGTGGTTGTTGTTATTATATTTGTATTGTCGACAAGAATGTTAGGGATAGAGTTTGATTGGTCTCCATGTGTATTTGAATGGGACTTAAAGGATGAGAGAAAGAGACTAAGAAAGAGACAGAGTGTGTGTGTTTGTGTGTGTGCATGTCTGATTGTCATTCGCTTTAATTTCGGATTGAGTGGCCGTGAACACGTTTAGAGGTTTTAAACAACCGATATGGTGATTTTCTAAGCGTAGCTTAGATGTAGCACAATGCCGAAAGTATGAGACACCCAGTGAGGATCGAACTCACTAATCAATTTTAATGATTTTAGCGAGACAACCTTGCTAACCATTACACGAGGTGTACAACTTTGCTGTAGATATGACAGACTAAAATCGTGTCTCGTACTTTCAGTTTATCTGGTCCTTCTATGGCCTCATTTGTCTATTCCGTTCTGATACTGACCCATATACTTTGTCAAAAATCTAAATGTTTGTCAACGCACCCTGTTTAGAATTGTTTACTGTCATCAGATTTAGTTGTGTCGCAAATCTTGATTTCAATAAGAAAAACCTACCACAAATGTCACAAGCATATTCAGGCTGAAGAATATCTTAGATTAGGGTTAGGCTTTCTAGGATCACGTTGCATGATCAACTTTTTTTCTTTGAACGCCTTACGACCATCGTTTACCTTCGACTGTAACACAGATTGGGGCGCCTCAACGTGATGTAATGGTTAACAAGCTTGTTTCGTTAGAATCATTACATTTGAGTAGTGAGTTCGACTCTCACTGGTTGACCCCATACTTTCAGCCTTGTGTCACATCTAAGCTGCGCTTAGAAAATCAACATTTGGGAACCTTGACGTCGTGTAATTGTCAGCAATTTCGTCTCGGTAGAACCTATTACAACTGAATAGTGAATTCGATCCTCACTCGGTACCCCATACTTTCGGCCTTGTGCCACATCTTAGCTGCGATTAGAAAACTAATATTGTAACACGGACTGATTTTTTGTCCGTGTCTTCCAGCTCACAACATCAATACTAAGAATGTTG